>OV050032.1:191301288-191596288 GCA_920105625.2 Clusia tigrina
TGGTAAAGTTATTCAGCATAAGCTTGGCGACAGGGTATATTCCAGCAATCTGCAAGAAAGCTCTAGTTACGTTTATACCGAAGGTTGGAAAGAAAGATTTCACTTCTCCAAAGTCTTTCACACTCATAAGTCCTTTGTACTGAAAGCGATGGATAAAATTATGTACAATTATTTAAGAACACACACGCTACTCACATCACCTCTAAATCGATATCAACATGCATACAGAGGAGGGAAGTCCACGGAGACCGCCGTGTATCAGCTAACTGATATCATTAGAGACGCAATAGAGAATCAAGAAACAGTCATTTGTGCTTTCCTGGACATTGAAGGAGCCTTCGATAATACCTCACATCAGGCGATTGGAAGAGCACTCCGCATGAAGAACACAGAGACAGCCATAACCCGCTGGGTGAGTTCTATGCTTGAAACGAGAATAATAGAGACGAATGCGCACGATACCGCAATGGAAGTGCTCTGCACAAAAGGGTGCCCGCAGGGAGGAGTACTTTCCCACTTATGTGGAGCCCAGTGGTAGATGAACTACTTGATTTGCTACAGCACAAAGGTATCACCTGTCAGGGATATGCCGACGACATTGTAATAAAAGCAAGAGGTAAATTTGAAAGCACTCCTTGTGACATAATGCAGAGAGGACTCTTTATTACTCAAGAATGGTGCACTTCAGTGGGACTGAACATAAACCCCACAAAAACAACCATGTACCGCCGTTCACTCTGAAACGGAAATTGCCGCATGTGCATCCAAGCAAACTCCGAAATGGGGAGATTAGTTTGTCAAGGCAGGTTAAATATCTAGGAATAATGCTAGATTCCAAACTTCTCTGGAAAGCACATGCGGATTCTGTAACAAGGAAGGCAACCAGAGCATTAATGGTGTGTAGAAGATTAGCAGCAAAGACATGGGGTTGCACACCTTGCATCCTGAAATGGATGTGCAGCATGATAGTGAGGCCGGTTCTAACAAGTGGAGCAGTGGGAAGGGCTCAAAGAACAAAACTGCTCACCATGAAGAACACTTTGAACAAAGTACAACGACCAGCAAGCAAATGTATTACCGGAGCTGAGAAAACGTGACCCACAGCAGCAATGGGAGCACTTCTAGATCGACTCCGCTACATATTACAGTAGAAATGGCTGCAAAAAGAACCTTATTAAGAATCGTCAAGGAAGGTGCTGGCCGCGAGAAAATTTCTAGTAATAAACAACGAGGTAGCATCGTTGCCACTATACCCCTCGCGGACCTACCTAGGGACGATGTGAACAAAGTGTATAACTTTGAGAAACACTTCACAGTTGTGCTTGGGAACAAGAAGGAATGGAAACCTGAGTCACTTTAGGATATCCTAGAAGCTCATACCATCAAGTGGCTCACAGATGGTCCCAAAACAGAAGAAGGTATAGGAGCTGGCATATTAGGGCCGAGGGTCAACCACTCTGAATCAATGGGGAAATCACCCTGCATATTCCAGGCACAGATACATGCATTTCGCCTCTGTGTTATCTTCAACCTCCGACGTAACCTTGTGGGTCAAGACATTGCTATCATCTCTGACAGCTATAAAAGCACTCAATTCATACCAGATTCATTCGAAACTCGTTTGGGAATGCGTTGAGCTTTTAGATAAGTTACGGAGCCTCAATAAACTTTCCATAAGATGGGTCCCAGGACACACTGGGATCTCTGGAAATGCAAAAGCGGATAGTCTTGCCAGGAATGGGGCAGCCACACCTTTTATTGGAGCTGCACAGTTCTTTGGCAAAGAGGCAAAGAGGCAAATAGCATAACAGAGAAATTAAGACAGGAGGAAGAATCCAGAAGATCACGCTACTGGGCCTCACTAACAAAACTTACACATTCAAAGCTCATGTTTGGGGACTACAACTCAAAACGTGCAGCTCTATGCCCACAGTTAAGTAACAACAATTTAAGAACTCTGACAGGTCACCTCACAGGTTACTGTCCTTTAAGAAGCCGCCTCATGAAACTGGGACTCTCACCAGTAAACACGTGTAGGTTCTGCACGGAGGCAGAAGAAACAGAGTACTTCCAGAGTACTTTCTAATACACTACGAAGCCTTAGCTGGCAGTAGGAAGAATAATCTGGGACGTTACTGGCCCGAGGGCAGAGACATTAGAGCAATGAACCCCAACTCAGTGCTAAGTCTCCTTAGAACTATTGGACTTGTAGAAAACCTTTAATGGGTCTCTTCAGGAGGAGTACAATAGATCAAATTGACCGAGGTACATTTTCCTTCTTTATTTCATTCATTCATCACCAGTGCCACACCTACCATTTAAGTACATGTTATATGTACACATTCTAAGCAAGATTTACCCAAATATAGCAAAATTGGAGTATAAGACTCAGCGCTCGATGTCGGCCACACCCACTTTCGTATATAAATCAGCAATATGCAACATGTTACTACAAAAATTCAAGCTAAAAATTGAAGTTATGTCTATTAGCAATGATTCCTTAGTGTAACTTACACGCCCAGTTTATTTCTACCGGTAGAGATTTGTATATATACGAGTACATATATACTCGTATATATATATATATATAATTATATACAATTATATACAATTTTGGAGTCGAATGCTTTGAAACAATATTCAAATTTTTTATATATCTATGCTTCTATAAACATTTTCGATTCGAAAGCTTTGAAACGATATTAAAGTCCTTTTTAATTTAATTTTGTGCAAGGATTTGCAGGATTTACTTGAATATCGTTTCAATGCATTCGAATCGAAAATGTGAATCCTGCAAATCCTTGCAACAAAATTTGAGATCATTCAATATAAATATTTGGTAAGTAAGCGAAGGACATGGAAGTTCATTGCCCAGAATGGTCTGTTTTTTGTATCCTTTATTATCCTTATTATGGATTTTCTTCCTCCCAGTCTAGATTGATTTGTTCTCCACAATTTGTTTTGCTATGTTCCCTTTGTTGTACCAGTGTAATTACTTTCTATCCACCGATGTCCCCACAACGCAAATAAAAGTTCCAAGTTTGGGTTTTATATTTAATAAAAAAGAAATCAATTAAATATATATATATATATATATATAAATAAAAAAAAAAAATATATAAGTTAAAATTGGTGGATGTTAAATCGTCTTGTCAGAAGAACTTCTAGGTTTAACCAAAGAGTCACAGAGCAGACGTAATATAGTTGATTCCAACGCATCATCGGCGTAAAATGGGATATTTGGCAAGTAGAAGAAATGGAGTAGCTTATTGTATTAGGGCGAGTCTGAAAAAGAAATTTAAAAATTCAAAATCCTTGCAATATGAAAATTCAAAATCCTTGCAATAGAAATATAAATTTCGTATACAAACTTACGAAGAAGAGTTTCTGTAGATAGCAATTTGCAACCAAACCATAAGAAATTGCTTCATAACAGGAATTCTTCTGTGTGGAAGTGTAAGTTTTAAGTGTATTTTTTTTCAGGACATTTATAATTTTTACGAAAAACCGGATAGAACAACAATCTTTACAGAATAGGCAATCCTTTAAAGGACCTCACACGATGTCCCTGTCAGCAGACATCGTTGAGGATAAAAAGGATATACATTACAAAAAATTTTTATTTCAACATTGAAATATGGCCTAAATTTAAAAACACGCACATTTATTGTAACAAAACAAAATATAATGAAATAAAATGAAAATGCGAGACTCAAAGAACATTTTCAAAGTGAACTTGGATCGAAAATCATTTCAGAAACGAGGTGAACAAAATGTAAAGTGGTATCGCCACAGTTGCTTCCTTGGGTGCTGCTTCTGTTGGGTTGAAGTGGTGCATAACTAAGCTAACAAACTGAAATGGTGTGCTACCCGATCCTAGTTCCCGTACCTGGACCAAGCTGAAGTTGTGGTTCTAGAGGTCAATTGAGAATAGTTTGATTCAGATGTATACCTATGTCCTTGATTCAGATGTATACCTATGTCCATTTTGTACTTACCTCGACAAAGTACCCCTGAGAAGCGCATACTGAAACTATCCTGTCGGGCAGCTGAAAAGAGAACTCACTGTTATAGAAAAATTTGGATCGGAGCAAGACAAAATGACCTCACATGTCATCAGAAGTAAATTGGCCAAAAGTCATCACTGGTTTATCCTGTGTTTTTGTTGAAAGAGCTCGAAACTTTACCTCGGTGTAGAAATGATTCCAGGGATTTCATTGCTTTTAGCTACGGTGGAGCTATGATGGAGCTATGATGGAACTGTGGTGGAACTGTGATGGAACTGTGATGGAAATGTGATGGAGCTGTGATGGAGCTGTGATGGAGCTATGAAGGAGCTGTGATGGAGCTGTGATGGAACTGTGATGGAGCTGTGATGGAGCTACGAAGGAGCTGTGATGGAGCTGTGATGGAGCTATGAAGGAGCTGTGATGGAGCTGTGAAGGAACTGTGATGGAAATGTGTTGGAGCTTTGTAGATCTTCTACTTGTGAGTTTATGAGTTTATGAGTATAAAATCCAACTTCCAAAGCAGAGAGTTCCGGAAATGAGACTCAGTTATTGAACTAACTGATTCGAGATAGTGGGGGCTCATAATAAAATAGTTGATTCAACGCATCACCGGCATAAAACAGGATACTTGGAACTCGGTGCCGAAGTAGAATATTCAGACGTTCAATAGTTGTGCAGAAGTTCTATTGTATGTATGTAGAGTTCGAAACTTTAAATCGGTGTAGAAATGATTCCAGAGATTTCATTGCTTTTAGCTACGGTGGAGCTATAATGGAGCTATGATGGAGCTATGATGGAGCTATGATGGAACTGTGATGGAGCTGTGATAGAATTGTGATGGAGCTATGATGGAGCTGTGATGGAACTATGATGGAACTGTGAAGGAACTGTGATGGAACTGTGTTGGAGCTTTGAAGATCTTCTACTTATGAGTTAATGAGTTTATGAGTATAAAATTCAGCTTACAAAGCATAGAGCTCCGGAGTTGAGACTCAGGTATAGAACTAATTGATTCGAGATAGTGGGGGTTCAATGGAACCAGCTATGCTCTTAGTATGGCTGTCATCAACTGGATGTCCAGTGTCATTAATCCATGTCAATAATGACACTCTCTAACTCATAGTGTCAGTTCCGTCGCTATATGAATAATGAAATCTGAGCTGGGAAACTGTGGGTCTGAAGAAAGCTTTCATCAACACTTAAGTATACAAACACTATGATATCTGAAGGCAGTAGAAATATAGCATTAGAGACGAAGTAATAAGTCGGTATCAGTACTTGAACTAGGGTCGAGATTTCACTCAAATCAACCAGAAAAACAGGTTATTCCAACAGAGACCTAGAAACACACTGGTATGGAGAAACCTCTTTCGGTCATCACCCTCGAAGAAGTGAAACTTGATAAAATTTCCCAAAAACTTATCCGAGGGTGATACCGAAAGAAGTTTCCGGGAAATTTTATCAAGTTTCAGCTGTGCATTGTCTAGCATGGAAGATGGGTGTCAGAAGTTGAAGAAATTCTCTATACCACCACAAGAATAACAAGTAAATGTGGGAGATGGCGACCTTTTAAGATAACATAATTGACACACTGGTAAGAATTTCATTGAGGAGATTAACTTGTTGGTCGGGCCCACATAAGATTGCTATCATACCTTCAGAAGTGAAATGGAAGCATGTGCTGCTTTTGTTAGGTCTCCCGACATCTGGACTCATCAACGATGATTGTATTTATCATCATAGTTATTTGTGTTCAATTAACTATGTAAGGAGCAAAATTTCCGCATAAATTTTGCTCCAACATAATTCTTCTGCCACACCATCATTTTGTCGAACGAAGCCACGGACCTCACACGCCGTCGATTGTTCTAGAAGAATGTAATTTATTGCACTATCAGAAGCAATCGGCAAAACCCACCCCTAATAAACAGTATGATCGACGCGCATGACATCATCAATAACAACAACAACAACAACAACAGAGCGTGCAACACCAAACAATGCCACGTGCTTGACAACAAGCCGAATTCTGAAGCGATAGTGACGGTTGCGTTTGAATACAATTGATACAACAACAGAACTTTCTGGAAACTTTGCGACTGAAGCTGGGCTATAAAAGCAGCAGCAACTGAGGTACTCGCTCTCTTTACTTCCGCGGCCATCGACGACTACGCATCGACAGGAGCTCTTTACTTCATCAGCCATCGACGACGATGCATCGACATAGTTATTTTATTCTCTAGCAACCAAGAAAGACGACGCATCGACATATGTATATAGTTATTTTCTTCTCCAGCAGCCATCGAAGACGCATCGACGGACAGAGCTACTTTACTTCATCAGCCATCGAGGAATACATACAGACGCACAGATGTTTAGGAAGACACATCGAAGCACCAAGACTTTTGACTCCAGCATTTGAAGCAGCTGTACTGAGACCATTCTGAATTAGTGGATTATATGTGGTTTGTAATCGGTACTCCACTAATGCTCAGAATTACAAACGCTTACTGGATTAGTGGATTATATGGTTTGTAATCAGTACCCCACTAATACCAAGAAGTACGACTGCCACGCAAGTATTTTTTTTTTGTCAATATCAGTTGCTATTTTATGCGTTACTCTATGAACTTGTGGAATTGTGGAGTGTTTACGTAGGAAACTGAACTGATGGCAAGGGATTATTTTTCTCCATTCTAGGATGGGCTCCAGGCGAGCAAAAAGCAATTTTTCAAAAGTGTTTGATAGAGTTGGTAGTAAGCTGATCGGCCCGTACGATGTGGCGACTGAGGGGTCCTTTCGGAATAGCTATAACTTCAGCAGCTTTCCACGGTACGGGATAGTACTTTCGCGTTATAATTGCATTAAATAAATTCCTAATGTATGTAAGTGCATTATCAGGCAGTTCTTTTATAATTTTACCTGTAAGTCCATCATATCCAGGATCTCTGTTGTCAGGATGATTTGTATGGTAAATTGAGTAGTTTGGTATTTTTATACAGCTTTTTGTCTGTGAAATGCGTCTCAGCTATTAACAGAATGTCAACTTGGTTAGAGTGAATAAGTCTTAAGTTCTAGAATATGTTGACTAAGTCCTTTAGCATTATAGAGAGCTATTTTCAAATTAGTTTGCTTGTCCATTCAATTTAGTGATCATCATAGTGATAATATACACCATGGTAGACGTTTGTGAGATTAATTTTTTCATCATGTTCTTTAGTGAAGACATGTCATTGTTGTCATTTTGAGCGGTTGGATGTGGAGTGTGAATGTACCTTAAGAGACAAATCTAATGTCCTCCACCCTAGAAATGATCCAGAAACTGAACACAGATGCTGCTTTCTTAGGTAGTAACAATAATATTAATGATATTTTTATAGATCCCGTGGTCGTTATAAGTAACAAAGAAATATATGAAGCCTTCGGCGGAGCAATTGGTTGCAAAGCACCGTAGGCTGTGGATTGCTAATGGGCGAATCACTGCCAATTCGAAAATTTACCATTAACTTTACTTTCATCTTATATAGATTTATACTTGATGATGTGCGCGATGATTCAGTGATAGTCATCCTTTATAGACAAAATCCTTCTTATCCATAGTAATAATTTACGCTCTCTTACTATGCATTTGGAATATATTGAAACATAATTGATTGCATACTTTTAGGATACCTCTATTAAGTTCAGTTACTACGAGGGAGGTGTGCATCAGTCAAGACACAATCTATTCGAAAAAAAAGCTAACTCAAGGACCCTCTTTCGAAGTATAGATTAAATTCGAGAATGTTCTCGAATTCCTACCGAAGTATAGGGAAAGTTTTACAATTTTCTACCTCAATCATAAGAAAGGTATATAAGCCACCACACAATTAAAGTCGAGACGCCGTTGAATAGCAATCGTAACAGTGTGTACATCGTGCATTTCACTTGTAGCAGTTACAGTGATTGAGAAGTAATAAAGTGATTAATGAATTATTAAATAAAGTGCAATTTGTAACAAAGTAAACTTTAAGGCTAATATTAAATGTGTAAATTGCAATAATTAAACAAAGTTAATTATTTTAATTTAAGCAGCAACTGTTAGATTACTACAATGTCCGAGTATTCAGAGTTAGAGTAAATTGTCAGGAGGGCAATTTCGTAATAGTATAAATTGTCAGTAGGGCAATTTCGTAGCAATATTAAGCAATTAAAGTCTCAAGTACCAGAATTCTTCACAATTTAATCCATTCTTCCAGCACATTTCGACATATACGCAATTCAATAGCGCGAAAGGGCGTTTAGAGGTCAAGATTCATTACTCATAGTGATGTGGAATGATGCGATATTAAAAAGAGTCTTATCACTACATACGAGGAATGTCATTATCAGCTGACATTAGTCAGAAAGATATAGCAATAACAAAGTTTTGCAAATTTCCTCAGACTAATGCAAACTCTCAATTTCATGTGCATGTATGTATAAAGGACAAACGGTCGTGTAACTAAACGGACGTGTAATCACACGAGCTCCGCCCTTGTGACATTTATCGTTGTTTAAAACCAAATAACTAATTTTATAAAACCCGCGAAAGAGACGCTAAACGAAAGTGCAATTTTCAAGAAAGTGTCTAGTACTGTTTAGTTAATCTAAATGCTTATAATAACTAATTTGAAATTTATTAAAAGTGTTAAATAAACAATCAAACAAACAAAGCAACAGTTATATACATATATGAGTTAAAAGTTGAAAGAGACAGCAAATAAAATAATCCCGGTTGTGTGTGGTGTTGCCACAGTGGACTCTGGCCATAATAAGTGATTAGAGTTACCGCACCAAAAAAAAATGTTGTTTTTCGTGATATTTTACATACATTCATAAATAAGATTAAAATATAGCAAAAATAATAATATACACAATTTTTTAAAAAACTAAAAACAAAGTATAGTCAGTAATCGCCATGAGTGTGCCCCGTGGCACAGTAGGTTAAACGGCTACTAAAACTGTGCTAAAGTCCAATTTTTCAAATGCAAATATTGCACTTTTCTTAATGCCATTTTATAACGAATACTCTAAATTAACTAAGTAAGCTTTTTGTTTTTGGTAAATATTAAATTCCGTTTGACAACACGCAGTGAAAGACTTTGCATTGTAATCAGTTAATAAATTTTGTTGAAAAGTGTGTAATTCTTTCAAAGATTCAATTGCTTGTTTAAATAATTTCGCGAGTTATAAAGAAGAAAGTAATAATGGAGAACAATAAATTAAGTAAGTATTTATGTTTTTTGTTAAATAAGGTGATCAATTTGTTTGACTTGCTTGAAATAAAGCCACGTTTTTAACATAACTTTAAAAGTGTTGCGATTGTTTTCAAAATGTAACTTAGTGGAAGGTTTTAAAATTTCGGCGAAGATCGGCGGATTGAATGCAATCAGAAATGAATATATTGAAGTGTTATAAAGCAATTTCCATTAACATTCAATAGCCAATTTTAGCCGTTTTCGAATAATACCATATTTTTTAGGTTATTGCGCTGTAAAAAAAGCGGAGTTGTTTGAAATTTGGGTTAACGAAAATTCAAGGCAAGAAAAGCAGAATCAACTTGTGGATTTTATAGTCGACAAAATTGGTAAAGATGACATTTCCGATGACTGCACCAAATGTATTACGGAAAAAGTGCGCCTTTTCTGTAAAAACTTATCAGAAATGTGGGCCAAATATGTCAAAAGTATTGGGAAGGACAAAGAGGCTGAAAAGTTTCGAAGTGAGTATGTCACTTGGCTCAACGCTGAAATAAGCTTCGAAAATAAAAATAAATCTCGAAAATAAAAATAAATACATCTGTGGATGTATTAAATAATTTATGTTTGCTGAATGAAATTGAAGATTAATATTACGATTAAAAAATTAAAGTTTTTTTGTAGAGTGTTTTTTTATTCGCCTTGAGGTCAGTTAAAATAATAAAAATTAAAACACAAATTTTTTATTTATTTAATTAAAATTTTTATTTATTAAAGATTACACAAAACTTTGTTTGTTATTCTTTAAATTGGTAAAATAAATTTTTACTGTTATTTTCGAAAGTTAGTGTACACTCGAAAAAAAATGTTTGTAAAAAACAGTTTAGAAAACCACATAATCTATTAAAGATCTAAAAAATCTTGGATGCGGGAAACTATAACCCTGGAAACCCGTATGGAACTAATTATTAATTAATTTTTTAGTTAACTTTACTAACGTTTTTTTTTGAGCGCATGAAATACTTTAAGGATCCTTCCCTCCCCCTTAATAGTCTTCCAAAAGTCATGTCAAAAAAAATCATTCAAATTGGTCCAGCCGTTTGGCTGTAATTAATTTTGCACCGAAAATGTATTCATTTGACCTATAGTGCGTGGGAGAGAACGAGATCTATGAGCGAGTCACTCCACTTTTCGTAGAGTGCACATGGCAAACCCCCAATAATGTCCTGCGCCAGTATAGCAGTGGATTGTGCGACAACTACAACAAATTCGTCAGCAACAACAACATCTGCCTTCTCTACGTACGGTACAACAACTACATTCTCGACTACAACTGCGACATCAACATGTTCTTCTGCCTGTGTGCAAATTCTACCAAAAGGCGTGCAGGTAAGTCAACTGCAATCGCTACCAAAGAGAGCACGAACCTCACCCACGACAGATAAAGCGAAAAGAACGCCCAACACTAACAAAAAGCAAAAAATAGCAAAAAACACAAGCCAAAGTAAGTTATCAAACTACTGGTTGAGCGATACTACTTCAGAAAGAAAAAACAGATTTGCTGCTTTGACCGTTGATGATGACGAACTTGCTGAACCCTCGCACAGTGGACAAGTTGATCAAAATGAGTCCGAAAAAGAAAAAACAACTAGTCCGAAAAAAAAAAGTTTAAACAAACCACCCCCTATATACGTACAAGGCGTAGAATGCATAAAGACGTTAAAAAATGCGCTTACCGCTTACTTCATATTTAAAATATTAACAAACAATGAAGTAGGAGTTCAATCGAATGACTCGGAAACATACACAAAAATATTCCAAATGCTAAAGCAAAAAGGTACGAAGCTGTACACATTTAAACCCAAAAATGAAAGAGGTTTCAAAGTCATTCTTCGCAATATGCACCCCTCCGCAGACCAAGAAGAAATTAAAAATGAGCTTGGTGAAAACGGTCACAAAGTTTTAAACATAACTAACATAACTCAACGGACAACAAAAAAACCGCTACCACTGTTTAGCATAGAACTAGAAACAAATACTAATAATAAAGATATTTATAGCATTAACAAATTAATGCATTGCATAGTAGTTTTTGAGGCACCTCATCATAAAAGAGAAGTCGCGCAATGCACTAAATGCCAAAAATACGGACATACAAAAAACTACTGTACAAGGGATCCAGTATGTGTGAAATGCGCTGCAAAGCATCTAACAAGTGAATGTCAAAAAAAAAATAACCAACGCAGCTGAAATTGAATGTGCCCTATGTGGCGGAAATCATACTGCAAACTACAAAGGCTGTGAAATATACAAAGCCATAAAAATTCAAAGGTTTCCATCTTTACGCCGAAAGGATCCATTATTATTACAGACCAAAAATATGGATAGATCAGCAGTTAAAACAGTAAGCTATGCCGACATTGTAGGGTCGTCAAATCCAAATAAAACTGAACAAAATACAACAGATTCACACGATAGTGATATTAATGAACTTAAAGACATGGTGAAATCCCTAATCACTCAAATGACTAATATGATGAATATCATTACAATGTTACTAACAAGCTTAAATGCACGAAAGTAATAGTTTAATAATTGTAGCCTGGAATGCAAATGGCCTAACAAAACATTTTCTTGAGTTGAAGCAATTTTTGTCTGACAAGAAAATTGATATAGCTCTAGTTTCAGAAACACATTTTACGAACAAAAGCTTTTTAGTATTTCCTGGATATAAAATTTATGTGACAAATCACCCTGATGGTAAAGCTCGTGGTGGGACAGCTATCATAATAAATTCACTATTAAAACATACTGAACGGCAACCATATGCAACACCTCATATTCAATCCACTACTGTGCAAATTGAGGATACAAGTGGGACAATACTTATTTCCTCAGTTTACTATCCCCCCAGACACCTAATAACGACGGATCAATATGATGACTACATCTAGACGCTTGGCGTAAGATTCATTGCAGCTGGAGATCTGAATGCAAAACACACTGACTGGGGATCTAGGCTAACCAATAAAAGAGGACGAAATCTGATTAATGCTATAAACAAAAATAGCTGCAGATTTTTAAGCTCAGGTGAACCCACATACTGGCCAACAGATAGGAAGAAGATACCAGATCTAATCGACTTCAGTATAACAAAAAACATAAAGTGTAACCAATTAAAAATTAAAGCTTGTTTTGAACTTTCTTCAGACCACTCTCCGATAATACTTGACTACACAACTGACATCAAACCCATAGAACCAATAGCTAAGATTTTGAACCACAAAACAAACTGGAATGAGTATAGACAGCATATTGAAAATCAACTGAATATGTCTATCACACTGAAAACACAATTAGACATTGAACGTGCAATTATTCACTTCAACGATGTGGTCCTAGACGCAGGAATCAAATCAAGCCAACAGCATAAATTTAGAAGAAATAAACCTACAACGGATATTTTCAT
The DNA here is from genome assembly GCA_920105625.2 of Clusia tigrina. Classification (NCBI taxonomy): domain Eukaryota; kingdom Metazoa; phylum Arthropoda; class Insecta; order Diptera; family Clusiidae; genus Clusia; species Clusia tigrina. The sequence continues at coordinate 191,313,987 of OV050032.1, forward strand.
AAGAAAGCAAATTATTGAGAAGAGAAAGCTGAGAAATAGGTGGCAGCTAACTAGATCGCCTGAGGATAAACACAATTTAAATATAGCCTGCAAAAAACTCAAGAAAATATTAACTAAAAGACAAAATATAGAAGTTGAAAATTACCTAAAAAACTTGACGCCTACCCAGGATACGAACTACTCATTATGGAAATGCACAAAGAAATTAAAAACTCAGATAAGGTATTAGCCACCACTACGGAAAGATGACAACTCATGGGCTACTACCAATGAAGAAAAAGCAACTGCATTGGCTAAATACTTTGAAAAAGTCCTATCAAATGACGAAGATAAATATATTGAAACACGCAATGACTTAAATATAGCCATTACAACCAAAATTAAGAAAACAAACACAACAGAAATAATTAATTGCATTAAAAAACGAATAAACCACAAAAAAGCACCAGGATACGATATGTTGACAGGAAAAGCTCTCGCTGAGCTACCTACTATAGGTTATAACTACTTAAGGAATGTTATCAACTCAATATTCCGACTACAATTTTTTCCCAAAGTATGGAAAGTTGCTGAAATTATTGCACTACCGAAGCAGGGAAAAGATGCTACAACTGCTTCGTCGTATAGACCAATAAGCCTACTTCCCATAATCTCTAAAGTTGCTGAAAAACTATTACATGACAGACTTAGCCAGATCCTTGACAATAAAAACATTATACCAAATCATCAATTCGGCTTCAGAAAACGACATTCAACAATTCAACAGATACACCGTATAACAAACAAAATTGAAACAGACATAGAATATAATCGGTACTGCGTTGCTGTATTCTTAGACGTTGCAAAAGCATTTGACAAAGTATGGCATAAAGGACTGCTGCATAAACTGAAGACGATGCTGCCACTTGACTACTATTTGATTGTTGCAAGTTATCTTAGTGATCGTTACTTTTATGTAAAATATAATGAAGAGTGTTCGTCTATTCATCTTACAACAGCTGGAGTTCCTCAAGGAAGTGTTTTAGAACCACTGCTATATGTCATATTTACCTCAGATATACCACTTCCAAAAGAACTGAATACCACAATTGCTACCTTTGCTGACGACACAATCCTCTTAGCATCTGACATAAATCTAAATACTGCGACTGCAAATCTGCAGATATACACAGAAAATGTTAAGGAATGGTTTGATAAATGGTGCTTGAAAATTAATGAAGATAAGACTGTACAAATAATGTTTACAACTAAAACAAAATTTAACCCAATACCTATTAAAATAAACAATAAAGATATAAAAATAGGGTCTACAACTAAATACCTTGGTATACACATGGACTCAAAGCTAAATTGGCACTACCACATCAAACAAAAAACGAAACAAATAAAAGAAAAATTTAGGCAACTATATTGGTTAATGGGTAAGCAATCTAAACTCACAATTAACAACAAGTTGCTGCTATACAAGTGTGTAATAAAGCCAATTTGGACGTATGGACTCCAAGTATGGGGAACGGCAAAGCGGTCACACATACAAAAAATTCAAAGACAGCAATCTAGAATATTAAGAGTTATCACAAAGTCTGGTTGGTACACAACAAATGAAGATATACACCGCAAACTAAATATGACAAGAATTGACGAAGAAATAAAAATATATCCACAAAACACTACGATACACTGCATGGGCATAATAACCAAGAAATAAACGAGTTGCTACATCTAGAAGAAACCACCATGCGCCGTTTAAAGAGAACTCGCCCAAACGACCTACTGAACTAGGAAATCCATACTACACATATTAGTAATAGTAATATAAATGTAAATGTAAATAATTATTATAAGCATAATTTTGATCATAAATTGTTATAATATAATTATAGTGAATTATTATAATTAATGTAAATAATTTTTGTTGTATCACTTCTTGGCACTGGCCAAAATGTGTTTTTTATATTAATTTCCAAACAAATTGTCAAATCATGTACTAGGTGTCAATATAATGGTGACAGATGTATGAAATAATCGGAAATAAAAAAAAAATAAATTAAAAAAAAAAATGTGCATGTGAGAAGCTTAAAATAGCTTTCGCCCACTTGCAAAGCTTTGTGCATCACTGTTCCGAATAAGCTAATCTTAATTAAGAGTGTATTGGGCATTTAATCAGGAAAATGTTGAAATATTATTTTCATTATAAGTAACAGAACAGATGAATTGCTGTTCAAGACCCGGGGCAATATCTTTGAGCAGTTATTCTATTAAAAAACTTTCCAGTCAAGTCTCAACTCTGTGATTGTGTGTGTTTAAGTGGCCTTTAACGGAAATTGTTCATCTCTTTCATTAATTGTTGATTTTGTTGATTACATTACAGAGAAGGCACCAAAGACGACCCACACAAACACACACACACACACACACACACACACCCATAAACATACACAAACACAAAAATAAATGCAAATAAGTAAAGAAATAACTACAATGCTTCAACTTCAACTTCAACAAAAATCTGCTTATAAATTATGTTAATTTCAGTAAAAGAATTAAAAACACATCCGTGCATAGAAGTTGCCTTTGTGTGGATGGAAGATGTGGTTGTGCGGACATGATGTGGGGAAAGGAGGCGTGCGGAGTAACGGCTAGAATAGACTTTTGTAATGGTATATCTTATATTTAAATCAGAAATTTCTGCCTTTTTACACTCACAGACAATCGACAAACAATGCCAAATTGTACAAAACTCACAACCCCCACACTAACCACCACTCTAGCCCGCCAGCGAGGGGGTGGGGTATGGTGGTGCTGTAGACACAGCAGCAGAGGCATCAACAGTGCAATCTTGTAAGATACTTTTCAGTTTGTGGATTTTCATACACAAGTAGAGGGGTGTGTGTGTGTGTGTGTGTGTGCCAAGGAGAACCCGGAAGGAACGCGAGACAGAGAGAGTTGGAGCTTCGAGAGAGATAGATGGAGAAACAGAGCAGATGGAAAGACTTTGGAATTTTTCGTGAGGCCGACGATTCTTACTGCAAATCTCTTCCCTTCACTGCACTCCCTGCGTTGCTCAGCCAAGTCCTATTAAAATGTTGTACTCATATTTGATAAAATTGCGAAATTATTGCATTGCCCCTCCCCCTACCTTGGCCACTCGCTCATATTTCACCCGCAGCGTGCTTAAGTGCTATGCAAATACTTTTAATGTTAATCAGATTTTGTGTAGTTTTTAATATGATTTGAGTAGAGGCAAAATTTATGCAAATTTTAATTTTATTAGCTGCAAAATCCGCAACCACATTGATGGAATTCTCCCTGTGTGTGTGTGTGTGTGTATGTAGTTGTGAGCTTAAAGTTTTCATACAACTACTTCACTGGAGATACGTTGCACTACTGCCGTGCAGTTGACTGGTCTACAGATTTTTTAATATCCACCTGCACCCGAAGTGGTTTCAAGTGGAGCGATGTTCCCGAGTTGATTACTTTTCAGTGCACCGTTAAATCTGCGAGTGAGTGCGCTGCTAATCTGTATTAAATAATGTAAAGTCTTCATTTAGGAGAGTGCACGCATGCAGCAAACCAGAAAAGCTCCAAGGATGTTTTAATTGGTTCTGCTTCCCAGTAGTTCGGTAGTGCTAAGGCCGCTTCGCTTTGAGGGCAGCAGAAAAGTGGGGCAGTAAAACTGCCGCTAGAGTATTTGCAATTTAATTAATTCTGCTTCCATGGTAAGAGATATTGGTCTTCTGTTAATAACTGACAATTTATGACTGCAACATGGAGTAATGAAACACCAGTAGAGGAAGTTTCAGTCCTCGGCAAAATAAAAACCCTTGACCAAATGGACATAGCCGTAGACTTTACAAGAAGGTACAGATTCCTGTTTCCAACAAGGCAGCAATGGGCTCTAGGTCCTTCATGGGGAAACGATGATTCACAAAAGTGGTACACTGATGATTCACAATAGTGGTACACTGTCTGCGGGCGTGGGCGCGGGGATAGTGGGCCCTAGAGCACACATCTCACTCTCCTTATGCAATGAGGCGACTGTGTTTCAGGCCGAATCATTTGCGATCCTGGAGTTGAAATCAATATACTCTCAGGTAGTTAAAATCAATATACTCTCAGGATCCTATAAGAGTTAAAATCAACATACTGTCAGGTAGTTAAAATCAATATACTCTCAGGATCCTATAAGAGTTAAAATCAACATACTGTCAGGTAGTTAAAATCAATATACTCTCAGGATCCTATAAGAGTTAAAATCAACATACTGTCAGGTAGTTAAAATCAATATACTCTCAGGATCCTATAAGAGTTAAAATCAACATACTCTCAGGTAGTTTAAATCAATATACTCTAAGGATCCTATAAGAGTTAAAACAACATACTCTCAGGTAGTTTTAATCAATATACTCTAAGGATCCTATAAGAGTTAAAACAACATACTCTCAGGTAGTTTAAATCAATATACTCTCAGGATCCTATAAGAGCTAAAATCAACATACTCTCAGGTAGTTAAAATCAATCAATCAAATCAGGATCCTATAAGATACTCAGGCTGCTTTAAAAGCACTCAACAAATTCACTTACACTTCCAAAACACTTTGGAAGGCACTCAACAGACTGGCGACACACAACAGACTTTCTCTGGTGTGAGTCACGCAGGCAACGAAACAGCGGGCTAAAGCAGGGGCACACCACCCCTACATAGGACCATTTCCAAAGTGCGGATTCAATAAGCACGGTCTTAAGCTGGATCTAAAAAACTGGACGACGCAGAGGAAAAATGAGCAGCTTGGAGGGTCTGAGGCACTCGCAGAGGTTCCTGTGTTTCAATGCAGAAAAGGATAAATTGGCACCATCACTGAGAAGAAATCAACTAAGTATACTGTGCGGTGCAGTGGTTGATGGGTCGCTTTGCCTGCAATGAGCACCTACATAGAATGTGGTTCTCTGATACCATATTCTGTAGATTTTATCTAGAAAATGATGAGTCTATGGGGCATCTAATCGCCAGTTGGCAGGCCCTTGCACGACCAAGAGTGAGGCACCTCGGTAAATATTTTATCGGAGATCACGATCTAATGCTAGCATCGCAGACTGATCTGATTCAATTACAGAGCACAGCAATTACTAATTGAATGAGTGGGCTGGCACAATAGATATCTGTGGTCGCAGTGCCTAAGGGCGATGGCCCAACCCTTAACATTACATTGCAAGTTACAGTCGGGTTACACCGAATAGGAGATTACCTTCCCTTTAACATAACTTTATCAAATTACCCCCATAGACAAATAAAAGCTTCTAGATATAAAGGGGCGTGTGAGTTAAATCAAGACTATATGGGTGCCATATAAGCATACATTTCTATATACTAAAAAAATTGTCTTTACAGGAAAGTTTCTTATATTTTTGAACTATATATAAAAGTGGGCGTAGAGAGTTAATTGATTGCTAAATTGTATACTTAAATTTTGTACAATTATGTGGAAAATGTTGTTTATAAATCTCATATAGATTTCTAGTTCTACAAACACATGTGGGTGGGCGTGGCAGTTGATTTAAACAATACAATCTCTTATATAATTATATATATTGATATATTACGTCCACATTGAGCCCAGCTCAAAATCGTGATGAATGCACTCAAAATCGTGGAGAATCCACTCAAAATCATGGTGAATCCAATCAAAATGGTGTTGAATCCACTCAAAATCGTGATGAATGCACTCAAAATCGTGGAGAATCCACTCAAAATCATGGTGAATCCAATCAAAATGGTGTTGAATCCACTCGAAATCGTGATGAATCCACTCAGAATCGTGATGAATCCACTCAAATTCATGGTGAATCAACTCAAAATGGTGGTGTGTCCGCTACGAACGCTGGCAGCGAAAAAGACTTTCTTTTATCTGTATTCTCTGGTTGATATATTACGTCCACATTGAGCCCAGCTCAAAATCGTGATGAATCCACTCAAAATCGTGGAGAATCCATTCAAAATCATGGTGAATCCACTCAAAATGGTGGTGAATCCACTCAAAATCGTGATGAATCCACTCAGAATCGTGGTTAATCCACTCAAAATCGTGGAGAATCAACTCAAAATGGTGGTGTGTCGGCTACGAACGCTGGCAGCGAAAAAGACTTTCTTTTCTCTGTATTCTCTGGTTGATATATTACGCCCACATTGAGCCCAAATTTTCATCCTTCCAAGTTCTGCATACATACGTCGTTGCTGGGCGTGATAGCCTCATTTTCGTTGAGCCCTTTGTATATGATTAGAGCGTTTCAACTATCATGTAAAATGTAATTGATACAGCTCATGTGGGACCGCAGTTCGGAACATATGTGAATTGTGGGCGTGACAGTGGAGATCTTCTGAACCTTTGTAGAAATGTAAAAGTTTGTTAATTTTATCATTATATTGTTACGAAATCAACACGCCATCTGATTGGTTGATGGTTTTAGGGTGAGCGTCGTTTTCAACCCTTAAAAATGCACACTCGAAAAGGCATTCAAAGTTGCGTTCGGAGGCTGGTTGAGGTTGTCGCTTATATACATACTTGCACACGAGACATCAGTGATCAGTGAACAAGTGAAAGTGACCAAGTGAACATCGTAGTAGCAGCAGCAGTGAAACAGTATTCAAGTTCATCAGGTGTCCGTGAGAGAGATATATTTGAATGACCTAATCTGAGTCTTAGTAATTTTATGCTGTCCAATATGCTGATTCTGTCTGTGGTACGAGGTAAATAGTCGACAAGAGAAATTCGGTTTGGGTTTATGTCTTTATACCAGGTCGAGGTAACGTTCCAAATCTGCTTATTTTTATCGATGTGGTATATTCTCAGGAAGTGTTTGATGTCGGAGAAGTTGTAGTTAGGAGTAGAAGTCCCAGGAGCAGCGGAAGCTTACTTAGCACCGCGAATTCATTACCTTGTATTTGAATATGGCCTGGAACCCAAATTAGGGTAATTTTTCGGCCTTTTGTGATCAAAATGGATCTAATATGTGTTGCATAGAATTCATTGTTCTGTGAATTAGATATGGCGTGAAGGGAGGAAGGTGAATCGGTACATATGGCAAAGTTGCCGATTCTGCATTTTGCTTCGTAAATTGCAATTATTTCGGCTGAAAATACAGAACTATTGCTAGGAAGCACACCCAATTTAAAAACTTTAGGTTCGTCAATGACGCTGTACCTTGTAATTTCCTCTGATGTTGAACATCAACAAAGTAGGAATCGTGTTCGAATCCAAAGGAAATGTACGGTATCTTTCCAAGTCTTAGAGTTTTTATTGAAGATACTCAATGAGTTGAGATTCAGCCACAGATTCGTTGACATATCCAGCGGGCTATTTGACGCTTTAATAGACCAGTTTTAAATTTCTCTGAACTTGGAATGATGATGGCATAAATTAAGAAGAGATCTGTTAGATGTTCCTTTAGCTCAAAGAATAGGGATCGAAACTGTAAAGGATGTGTATTAGATTTTATGAATTTATGTCATGAAGTGTTGATTGCTGATGGTTTTAGATGCCAGGGCGGGAGTGGTTGGATCGTGTGGGTGAGAGGGGAGTTTGGAATATCGGGCTTTGAACCACTTTTAAAAATTCTTGCTAATGTTGAAGAAATTTTTGGTACGTTAACGTTTTTCTTGAGTCTTTTTACTAGACTCGGTAGAGGAGTATCGTTGATGTGAAAAATTACTTTCGTTAGTTTGTTAAGTTATAGTTGCCTATGATTCTCGAGGGTGAGTAAGTTAGCCTCGAAAAATAGACTGTGTATCGGCGTAGATTGGAAAGCCTCAAGTGCGCCGGAGTATTCACACCTGTGATATATTTTGAAATAGAGTTGTAAGAAGGGTTTCTGTTCTGGTTCGATTGGAGTATGATGTTGAAATCATCTGCGTAGGCGCAAAAGTCGATATCCTTTTGCAATGTTATGGTGTGGCTCAGCTTATTGTAGGCCATGAGGAACTATGAGTAGTTTATGCGTTGTGACAATCAACCATAGTCTATTGACAACTATTTTGTCGAGTACTTTTGATAAGAATGGGTTCAGGGATATCGGCCTGTATGATTTCGATTCGGTTTTGTCACTTAGGTGTTTTAGTATAGGCATTATAGGACTAGTATTGTATTGTTGGGGGATGTGGTTATTAAAAGTGTTGTTGTAGACACAAACCAGTCTGTACTTCATTACAGTAGCTGCTTTTCGTATCAAGGAATAATTGATTTTGTCAATACCGAACATCCTAGAAGTCGTAAGATCCGTATCAGGAGGCAAAATCAGATTGACTGTAAGTGCTGATCGCCCCAATCACAGTTTACCTTCAAGTTTCAGTGGATGTTTGGTATATAGAAACTTCTCCAAGAAGGCCATATTACGAAATATCACAAAAGAAGTAAGACTACAGTGAAGTACCTTTACTACAGGAGCAAATTTACGCTTAGAAGTTGTGTATCTGGCGGAGTAATTTACTGCTAATTGTGTCCTTTGTATCGAGGTATTGTGCAAACTGCCATAAGCGAGTTCACTATATGCTGTAAGTGGTTCTACAAATGTCCTTACTAACTTTAATTTCGTCTTCTGGGGAACAAAGCCAGCTATATACCGACACTTTCTAAGGACATAGCGTCTTATTTTCACAGTACTTATAAAACGGTCTGAGCAATTCAAAGTTGGGTTCAATTTGTAGCTTAAGCTTTTAACCATCAACTCGTACTTAATTGCTGTATGTCATAGGACGAGAGTGGGAGACTATCGTGTACATGTCAACTCGTACTTAATTGCTGTATTTCACAGGACCAACTGTGGGAGGCAATCGTGTACATGTGAATATAGAGTAATAAATAGAGCTTTCTTTTAGAGGTATTTACTTTTTTGTTATGACATGCCCATAAGTAGAATGAATAGAGGTCTTCGATCATTCTAAAACTACAATCCTCTTATAAATATAAAAAATATAAATCTGAGCATTATCCTTATATGGCAAAGATTTACGGTGTCATTGATGGGAATACTCAACAGAACCGCACCAGGTATAGATCCTTGAAGCACCCCCAACTCAAGTCTTCTAAAAACAGAACTTATATGGTGATTCAAAGTGATTTTATGGTAACAGTATGGCTCCCTCAGAGAAGCCTATTTCACTTTTAAATGGGAATAATGTATTCCACTGTGACGAAAGGTCTTTTAATAGAAGTCCAACAAAGTCAGAATGTTCAAATTTTCCATATCGAATGCTGACCGAATGTCCTCCATAACTTTGACCTATATCGAATGTCCTCCATAACTTTTAGCATTGCTGTGGAGCAACTATGGCCCGCTTTATGTCTACTGTGACTGATAATCAGGGAGTAGTTTATGTCTGTCTCACCACCAACTTCTCAACTACCTTCGTTAGAGAAAGCAGTATACTTACCTGTAGGTCGAACATTTGGTTGTGAATTGGTTGTTGATTTTTCAGCAGTTCACACACCTCATCTGTGCTTCCTGACAAGAGGAAAGTGGCCAATATGAGCCACTTTCCACCTGTCAGGAAACACAGATGAGGTTAAGAAAAATTTCAAATTTGCAGCAGTGTAGAAAGTATATTTGGGAGTATGTTTATAAATTTAAGATTTATATTATCATGTCCAACAGCAATCGCTTTAACAGAAAGGGCAGTTTTAAAATAAATTTCGAAGAGACAAATAATATGTCATGATTGGTTATTCCAGCGGAATGCAATTACTTGAACTGTAACACACACAGGACCTTTACGAAACACAAAGCAGATCTAATAAGCTCGATTTATAGTTTAGTGCAAACCGTATTGGATATTGAATAATCAATATCATCGGCCAAATGGAGTATTGCTTCAACAAGTATTCCCCCAGAGATAGATAATCTGCCAAGCACTTCAACCTACTTGCAGAGTCCTGCTATACTGGTCAGTGAAGTTAATAATAATAATATTTATTGGTAAGAAAGTAAATTACACAATATCAAAATATGTAAAGCTTTAGCGATAGTGGCCTTCAGCTTATGACTCCGTCAGTGAACTTACACCTCCCCAATCTAGTGCTCTGGGGCCATCCCCTATTACTTCTGTTACTGCTGACGCTTCTGTTACTTCTCTCCCAATTGTTACTTCTGTTACTGCTGTCGCATCTGTTGCCTTTGCTCCACACTTACCCAGGCAGTTAGTGGTAGTCCCTCCAAGAAGGTCGGTATTTATATCCAGACTTTCTTCTGAAACGTCAGTGGGCGACATAAATTGCTATATATCAGATCTAAGATGGAATCAACGGATATTTCTGTTTTCAAATTTAACTTCAGCGAGCGGAAAATAGCTTCCTTTAAAATTACAGCTGCCTTTGATAATTTTATGAAAATGACTGATAAGAATTCTTGGCCAAATGGTGTCGTTGTTAAGGAATCAAAAAGCGAATGATGCTGATGTTGTAAGTATTCCTTGCCTTTCTGTGTCAAAAAACTAAACAGGGACCCTAACGTTTTAACCATTTTGTATCAGAAGGTCAGAAGTCTAAATTCGAAGCTTTGCAATCTTTACTTAAGTAGATTTGACTGCTGTATGAGATCTTGGTATTCACTGAATCCTGGCTTAAACCACATTTTCTTGATTCCGAAATTCTGTGTAAGAAATATTAAATTGTTAGAAAGGATCGTCTACATAAAATTGGTGGCGGTGTTTTTATAGGAGTGAGCACAGACTTTTCTGTAGAAGAAATCTGTGTTCCTGATGTTCATAACTTGGAGTTCATTTGTATAGGAATTCTTTTCGGGCATAAATATTGTTACATTTCATTTCCTTGTTCTGAATTGGATGTTTAACTTAAACATTCGGACTTCATTGAACAAAATTCAAATGATTCCTGTATAGTATTCGGTGACTTCAACTTATGTTTTGATGTTTAACTTAAACATTCGGACTTCATTGAACAAAATTGAAATCATTCCTGAATAGTATTCGGTGACTTCAACTTGCTGCAAGTAAATTGGACCTTTGGTGATGATATAAATGAACTCTTGCCTTGTACAAATCGTGAATGCATCTATGAGTGTTTGGATGCTATGGCTGAGCTTGGCGTGCGGCAGATTAATTCAGTTTTCTTTATTAGATCTGATTTATGCTACTTACTCATCTGAAATTAGTGTATTTTCTTGTGCTGCTCTGGTATACCTTGAGGATGTCACCATCCTACCCTTCGTGTGGCTGTTGAATGTGTTATGATGAGTCTGACACATCATTTCATGATACTAAATCTGGACGTTACTGCTTTAAAAGAACCGATTATGTAAAGTTGAACAAACTCTCATATGCAGCTGATTGGCCTACCTATAGAACTAATCTAGATGAGTGGGTGGCAGGATTCGATAACATCCTCTATACTTGTTTTGAGCTCTGTGTTCCTGAGATCAAATATTCTTCTTTAGGGGGTCAGTTATGGTCAACTGAGCAACTTCAGAAATTGAAAAATCGAGCCTTTAAACATTACAAGACATCGGGAAGTGGAGTTGAATACGCTAAATAAGCGATTCTTAGAAATAGTTATCAAACTTTAAATGCATCATGCTATAAAACTTATAAAAGCAATTGGAAAGTGAAATTCACAATAGTAGCAAAGCGTGTTGTAGCTTCGTTAATTTGAAGCGTAGAGACTCGGATTTCCCTTCAACAATGAATTGGGAAGGGTCTGTATCTATAGATGTTCTCGCAATATCCAATTTCTTTGCAGACTTCTTTACATCTCCCTATTCTAGTGACCTCTAGGATGTAAATTCCCTATCCTAGTGACCTGTACGATACAAATTCCCTATTCTAGTGACCTGTCCGATGCAAATTCCTTATTCTAGTGACCTGTGCGATGCATATTCTGCTTATTCATATCCTTTGTCTTCATTCAATGATGGGTTTATGTTTTCCATCTTACCTGAAGATGTTCTTTATAATCTTAGATCTTTAAAATCGTTATTCCCACCTGGCCCAGACAAAATTCCTAACGTATTCTGAGTTATATTCACCCCGTTACTGGTATGTTGACCGCTTCACTTGAGGTAGGCTGCTTTCCTGTTGGTCAGAAAGAGTCTTATTTGATTCCGTTCCATAACAGTGGATCTAAGTCTGAGGTATCCAACTAACGTGGAATAGCTGAACTAAGTGTTCCTCCTAAATTGTTTGATTCCATCATTACCTCTCATTTAGCATTCTCAGTAAAGTCAGTAATTTCCCATTATCAACATGGCTTTCTCAAAGGAAGAGCCACTGTTACAAATCTTCTTGAATTCTCTTCTTCAGTTATTCAGGGTTTCTCTGCAGGTCTGCAAATTGATGTCATTTATACAGACTTCTTCAGTAAGGCCTTTGACAAAGTTAACCATAACCAGCTAGTTGAGAAACTAAATTGTTTTGGTTTTCCCAGTAAACTTGGTTTTTGGGTTAAATCCCATTTAAGTGGTCGCACACAAAGAGTTATATTCAAGGATGCTTTGTCAGAGAAAATTGATGCTACTTCCGGCGTTCCCCCGGGAAGTCATATAGGTCCAGTTCTTTTCTTACCTTGCATAAATGGTCCTTCCAACTGCCATTGAATTTTCGAACATATTCATGTCCGCTGACCACGTCAAGCCTTATTTATCCCACTATTCACCTGCATTTCAGGAAATGTTGCAGGATAATATTTCCTCATTGTCGTCTTGGAGCTCAGCAAATTTGATGACACCAAACCATGACAAATGTAAGCATATGGTTTTCTCTAGAAGAGACCATTTTGGTCATCCATACACTGTTTGTAAGAAGCCTCTAACATGAGTCTTCAGTTCTGTGGATCTTGGCGTGACGATGGATCCGAAACTTCGCTACGACCTTCACGTTAACACCTGTTTAAATAAGGCAAAGGGTGTCCTTAGCTTCATAAAAAGGCGGTCGACGGAATTTAACGATCCAAAAGTCTTTATATATCCCTTGTTCGGTCTATTTTGGAATATGCGTTACGGCTTGTAGCGTTTGGAATACGTGGGATGCGAAAAATCAACTAAACAAGTTGAATCTATATTATCCACATACTCACACATCCTGTATCATTAGTTAGGAGATCCATAAAATTACCACAGAATAAAATATGTTCATACCATGACGTCAATTTGGCAATATTAGCAAAAACCTTTCCAAAGCAAATACCTTACTTGGGTTATATACACAAATAATTTAACATTTAGTCAATTTTTCCCCCACCTCCAACAATAAGACACTCCACAGGATCATCACAACCTAAATTGAATATCGATGTTATGTACAAAGATCTCCTCCAATAAAAAGCAACAGCACACCCTCATTTGCCTGAGGTTTGTATATATTTCCCTTGCTTCCTAAGTATGCAGTGTTCCTCCCACCCTCTCTCCATATTAGTCTTTAATTATTTCCTTTAACTATATGCTGGAGCAATCCACTGCTTCCTGAATTAGTTGATTTGTTAATTTCACAATGGCACCCTTCACTCATTTTCTCTCTAACTCTTCCGCCTTTCTCGCTTTCCATCTGTCTTCTTGGTCAACACATTTCGATGCGATTGGTTTATTTAATTAGCTGCTGCTTTGCCTTTCCTCAGCTATGTGAATACTCCTTCTATGCTCACTGCTTTGCTTTACCTAGCAAACCCATGAGTCCTGCGAGCGTGGTCAAGCCACATTTTTTTCCATATCTCTTCATCTCAACTGCGCAAAGTAATGAAATCATTTTCCTTAATAGAAATTGCTGCCATATAAATTAGTTAATTAATCTGCGAGCAATAACAACTTTTCCACTTTACGCTACTTCGGATTGTATCCTTTTTTCTACGGCGTCCTCTCACTAACCCACTCACTCGCTCATCCATTGAAGTGTTTATCATAGCGCATTAATAAAATGTAATTTGTTTACACAAGAGTCGAGAAAAAAAGAAGCCAAGGAGCGAGATGTAATCTTAAGAAAAATTCATAAAAGACAACTTCATTTGTTAAATTCGAAATTGCGTCGATGCACCCAAGGAAATATGTTAGTAAAGCAAGTTACTTAAGGAGAGAATATTTCAATACAAATTGATCTTAAAAATTGATATCAACATAAATTTATGTCAGTACAAATTGATCTCATACAAATTGAGGTCAATACAAATTGATCTCAATACAAATTGAGCTCACTACAAATTGAGCTCAATGCAAATTGATTTCAATAGAAATTGATATCAATACAAATTGATCTCAATACAAATTGATCTCAATATAAATTGACTTCAACAAATTTTTCTTTATAAAAATTTATTTCAATACAAATTGATCTAAAAAACTGATATCAATATACATTTATATCAGTAAAAATTGATGTCAATACAAATTTATCTCAATACAAATTGAGCTCAATGCAAATTGATCTCAATACAAATTGACTTCCAAAGAATTGATATTAATAAAAATTTATTTCCATCAAAATTGATATAAAAAATTGTTATCAATATAAATTTATCTCAGTACAAATTGTTGCCAATACAAATTGATCTCAATAAAAATTGAGCTCAATAAAAATTTATCTCAATACAAATTGACCTCCAAAGAATTGATATTAATAAAAATTTATTTCCATACAAATTAATATAAAAAAATGTTATCAATATAAATCTATCTCAGTACAAATTGATGTTAATACAAAGGGATCACAATACAAACTGATCTCAATACAAATCTCCAATACAAATTGGACTCAATACAAATTGATCTCAATACAAATTTATCTCAATACAAATTGATCTCAATACAAATCGAGCTCAATACAAATTGGACTCAATACAAACTGATCTCAATACAAATTGATCTCAATACAAATAGAGCAAATTGACTTCCAAAAAACTTTTATTAATAAAAATATATTTCTATACAAATTGATCTAAAAAATTGATATCAACATAAATTTATGTCAGTACAAATTAATCTCAATACAAATTGATATCAATAAAAATTGATCTCAATACAAATTGATCTCAATACAAATTGATCTCAATAAAAACTTATCTCAATATAAATTGATCTTAATACAAACTGATCTCAATACAAATTGAGCTGAATACAAATTCAGCTGGATACAAATTGATCTCAATACAAATTGAACTCAGTACAAATTTACCTCCAAAAAATTGATATTAATAAAAATGTATGTCAATACAAATTGATCTCAATTCAAATTGACCTCCAAAAAATTGATATTAATAAAAATGTATGTCAATACAAATTGAACTCAGTACAAATTTACCTCCAAAAAATTGATATTAATAAAAATGTTTTTCAATACAAATTGATCTCAATACAATTGATATCAATACAAATTGATCTCAATACAAATTGATATCAATGTAAATTGATCTCTTCTCTCTTCGTTTGCAGTACTTCAATATTCGTGGTTTCCTTGGCCAACAATTTATTTGGTTGGATGTGCTCACCATGTGAACCTCACAATAAAGATTGGTTTAACAAGGTCCAAAGTGGAACAGCGTTCCTAGGTGATATAAACTGCCAGGGTCACAATTCAGAGTTATGTCTATAAATCACTGTATACACACATATATCCTACACACAATTTATCAGCGAAATCTGGATATATGCCGACGCCTCTGTGCAATGCCTCGCCTACTCCTCATAAGAATGAATAGTTCGTCATATACAAAAGATTTTACAACAACAAGAATTTGAATTGAAGACCACATCTCAGATCATTAATTTTCGTGAGAAATATGAACGCTATATTTCAACTGCCACGCCTATCAAATTGTGTGGGATACCTCCTAGCCTACCAAATCCTACTACGACTTCTTTGCTGGTGTCCTTTGCAGTGGGCGAAATTTTCTTGCATAATTTTGACAGTCATTTTTCCGTGGCTGCAATTTCTTGATTGGGTGTGGTGGGTGATGGCAGGTGGGATATGGTATCTTAGACGCGCTCCCCTCAGGTGTTGCCCCCCGCAACGTATTTTACAAGATTTTATTTACACCTACTGCGAAAATATTTACACTTCAACAGACAGCGAGGCGAGCTCGGCGGAGGCAGCCAAGCAGCTGCGTGGAAAAAGAGCAGCAGGGCACACACACCCTTAGTGACTTGCCTGATGTAGCAGTGTATGAGCGTGGGGATGTGTGTGGGTGGTTGTGTGGGGTGATTGTGTGTGGGTGTTAGGAGCTCTTTCAAACAATTGAAAGTAGATTTCCGGCTTAAAAATTGAAAACTCCCAAAGGGAAGCTGAAAACTCATTATGAGCTTGAGGCGGTACAAAGTGAGGCAAGTGGCAGAAAGCAAAAAAAAGGCGAAAAAAATGCTAAAAATAATGAAAAAAAGAATGAAGAAAAGCAAAAACAACAAAAAAGAAAGATTTTTTTCGCTGTAACCTGGCATAGGTAAAATTTATGCAAAATATTTTGTAGCAATAGAAAAGTAAGTAAGGAAAGCAAAGAAAAGTAAAGATACCCCTCAAAGGCACAGGAGCCCGCTGCCACCGCTGCTGGTGCTGCTGCCGGAGCTCCACTTCAGGCAGTTGGGCGAACGTTCGAGCGGATACTATAAAATATTCGTACCAGTTGGCAATTTACGTGCAGGAACAAATAAATTTTAGCATTTCATTCTACCTCCGCAAGCGGCTGCGCCCGCCGCCATCCCCCCGCCGCTGCCGCTGCCCCTGAACATCTCATTATGCTGCGTCATGAATGGTTATGGTATAAATGCGATGAATAGCAAAGCGAAAGCAAAAGCGAAGTGCGAATTGAACGCAGCACCGGGGAAATGTAATTCCTTGTTTCTTTCTCGCCCCCAACCACGCCCCCCGTCCGCTTTCTAACAGAATTTTCCTTCAATTTTTTCGCAATATTTTCATTTTTTCTTCTTTGGTGCGAATTTAAAACGTACGAATTAATGTCTACGGCCAGGATATAAATTTTCTTTAATAGTTCCACTTGGCAAGGAGCAGCATGGTGCACGAGTGTGTGCCTATCGTGCTATGCATGTGTGGGTATGTGTGTGTGTAGCCATCCTTTTTGGCTACCGAAGTGGTGTTCATTTTTAAATACTTCTTCTACCCCAACCAGCACCACCACCCGCATCGCCACCGCCTGCACCACCACCGACACCACCGCCATCACCACCGCCAACACCACCGCCATCACCCCTGCCAGCACCACCATCATCACCACCGCCAACACCACCGCCATCACCCCTGCCAGCACCACCCCCTCCAACCAACATTTGCATAAAAGCGGAAAAAATTTATATATTTTTTATATTATTGCCACAATTTGCATAAGTGCTACAGCGCAAAATACGAGCGGGCCAATTACCTTTGTTGGTGTGTGCGTGGGTGTGCGGGGATTCCCAGGAGCGCCACTGTGCAGCACCTCGAAGGCTGCACACAAATGCACTTGCGTTTGAGCATTAACTCAGCTAAACTGAAGCGACTGTAAACATAACTCTCTACGAGGCTTGGAGTGAATCCAAGGTGCCTCTGGCTGTGTGGAAACATGGCCTGCTTAGTTGCAGCAGAAGACGAACTGGGAATTTTCAGCAATTAAGTGCAGGGAACTGCTTATGACTACTGTCTGGCTCCCGTGGCTTGCCTACTGACTCTCCTCTGAATGCCATCTCCGGTCCTGGAAATTGTCAAAGAAAACAACAATTCTTAGATATCTTCGATACGGGTTTAAGGCAGTTAAGTCCGTCAGGATTTAAGAGCATCATTCCTGCTGAGTTTCAAATTGTCTCCAAATTGTTTGTTTCTGAGCAGCTGATATCCTTCAAGGTATGCTTAACATTCAGTTCTTGAAAATGAAGAAAAGTAGAACAAGTTTTCAAAGCCGAAAAGATGTCAGTATCCTAATTAGTGGTAAGCATAATCGTCTTATAGTCGTGGGTTCTCGGTTCATATCCCAACAAGGGTATGGTCGCGAAATGCTTCTCGGTTCATATCCCAACAAGGGTATGGTCTTAAAATGCTTCCCGGTTTATATCCCTACAAGGGTATGGTCTCAAAATGCTTCCCGGTTCATATCCCTACAAGGGTATGGTCTCGAAATGCTTCTCGGTTCATATCCCTAAAAGGGTATGGTATCGAAATGCTTCTCGGTTCATATCCTAACAAGGGTATGGTCTCGAAATGCTTCCCGGTTCATATCCCAACAAGGGTATGGTCTCGAAATGCTTCTCGGTTCATATCCCTAAAAGGGTATGGTATCGAAATGCTTCTCGGTTCATATCCTAACAAGGGTATGGTCTCGAAATGCTTCCCGGTTCATATCCTAACAAGGGTAGGGTCTCAAAATGCTTCCCGGTTCATATCCCTACAAGGGTATGGTCGCGAAATGCTTCTCGGTTCATATCCTAACTCGACTTGGTATCAGAAATTGGACTCAGAGCGCTTGGAGGCCTTTGATGGGAGAGGCCTGAATTCGGTAACGGTTTGGTCATGGTCACCTAAAAAGAAGAAGATGTTCTCTTATTGTGGATCTTCTGTATACTCTGGACTAATCAGTCATACATGGTTGTACATTTGGAGAACTATCTGAATCCTTAATTTAAAAGACTTTATCAACAACATATTCAAAATTGTGACAGTTGCAGCAACAGCATTAGTCCATTCATTATGGGTATTTTATAGACTCAATTTGGTTGCTTTATATATTTTATGTAATGGATTTTCCTCATGTTATAGATATTTTAGATCCCCCATGGTTGCATATCTCAAGACCCCTTCTCTTCCCTAATATATTCCATTCTCATCCCTAATATATTCCAGTTTAACCAGGCAATTCCAGCTCTATACTTAATGGATTTGTCAAGTGTCTTCTGTATACTTTAGTATCTTATATATACTATATATTATGGATTGTTCTATTTTATGTAGATCTTTTGTATTTTTACGGCCTATAGATCCCCCGTGGTTCCACGTTTTGACACCTTTCTTCATCCTTAATATAATAATGTATATAAAACATATTGAAGACTCTGCCAGTTGCATTTCTATCATTCCTTCACTAGTTTTATATATACTTATTAAAGATCCTTTATATATCATATATTAAGAATATTCTATTATTCTATATCTCCTGTGTACTTTCACTTAATAGACCCCCTTTGATTACGTATCAAAATACCTATTTTCATCGATAACATTCAAATTCAAATATATCCGACTTCATCCTAATTTGTGTCATACACACGATATATTAAGAACATTATTTTATTATGGGTACCTTCGGTCAACAGAGCTCTTATGTTCACATACCTAGACACCTATTCTCTAATTGCATACCTGGACTAGTTGTATCCAACATATTGTCCTCTCTATACCTAATCTCAACTTTGATAGGCACTTCAACACACATATTCCGTCTAGAAGGGAGTGGCAAACACTCAAGATATAGAGAAGAGGGGAACTGAATTCTACACCGACGGATCCAAGCTTGACGATAGAGTCGGCTTTGGAGTTTCCTCAAAAGAACTGGGACTGGAGCTTTTATTCCGTCTCCCCAACCACTGCAGTGTTTATGAAGCAGAGGTCCTAGCCATAAAGGAGGTAGGCGTCTACTAAAGTAGACAAGCCGTAACAAAGATCATTATAAATATCTACTCGGATTGCGATGGAGGTGGTTTTTGTGGGTCAGAATCCCACACTCTACTGATGCCGCAATGCGACCAGAGTCTTTTTGCAGATTTCCACCTCCGTTCCAATACTGGAAAACAAAAAAAAAAAGATAGAAATCTACTCTGATAGCCAGGCGGCCATCAAGTCAATGAACTCGTTCGCACTGAGTTTAAAGGTTGCTCCAGACTGCCTGGCAGCCCTAAATGATATCATCACAGTTTTCAGGGTACGCCTTAGATTGGTTCCGGGACATTGGTATACTGAGGGGAACTGTAGGGCTGTTGAGTTAGCCAGACAGGGAACCAACCTTCCTTTGTGTTCGGGTAGATGCGAGGTTGGAATACCAATTGCATGTTTATCTGTAAACTGATGCTGAAGGAAAGCGTCGTGGGTGAGGCCAATGAGTATTGGGCAGACGAAGGCACTTGCTTAACGACAAGACTAATGTGGCCAGAGGTTGATAGGAGGAAATCTAGAGACTTGGTTGCACTGTCGACAGACGATATCTCTAAGGTCGTGGCTTGTATAACTGGTGTCATTGGCTATTCGGCAGGTATGCTCTCATCCTGGGAGTATTCTCTCATGGTTGGTTGGTTCAGGTAGCTGATCCACGGTATCCTTGCATGAATCACAATTAGCGCCTTAGCGCTGTTTTAAAACCACCACCCTTCCTAAACGCTGGAAAAGGATGGGTTATTATCTAGATCCACTTTGTGGAATTTACGTACTTTAGAAGATCCTTCGGTTTTACAGCCAAGCGGCTGGATAATCCTGCTAGAAAATAGTTTGCCAGGATTCTATTTCTTGCGGCCGCCAAAGCTGGGCATTTGCAAAGAAAGTGAGTTATTGTTTCCCTCTCGTCGGGGGCACAATAGATCGAAAGCACGTGATGCTTTAAACCCCTTACACAATAATAACTCCCTCTCGTCCGAGTCTCCGCAACTTCTACAATAGGTATTGAATGGTCTATGCATTTTCTCCGCATGCGTACCTGAGCCAGTGACCTGTAAAAACCGCCATTAGTCGGCTGGTGTCTCTACGCTCCCTGTTTATAAGATCTTGCTTTACGTCTTTTAGCATGTCTGGAATGTGGCTCGTCATATCACGGTTCAGTATAATAACATCAGGCACATATCCTGAAGTTGTCTTTAATAGAGAGGTTTCCTTTACAATAGCTATATTGTAGACTTGCCAGGTCGCAAGGGAAGTATGGCATGTTGTCAGTGCCCTCCATCTTCTACTCGCCAAGGAGAGACAATGCAAGTAGATGGCCCTCTTGATCGCACCCAGAGAAACATATACTAGTTCAGCATAGGTTAGGTCGAGAGTGAGTTGGTCTGTAGACCGGCTACCACGATAACCTAACCTAACCTAAGGTATGTTCTCTAACGTTGTTTTGTAGCAACTTATATTGGTGATAAGTTTGGTCTAGCCGATGATATATGTGTATATAGAGAAAGAATTTACTTTAAATCCGGCCCCAATCAGCAGCAATTAAGTTGCAGTTGTGGAGGAGAATTGACTATTGTAGACCCTCCCGCCATGTACGTGACTCTCAGAGTTGAGTTCAACTTTCATCATGATTGTAAGGACACCAACATTTCCACAAGGCCGACCTTATTAGTTCCCATTTCCATGTGTTTGCGAGTATGGGGGAACGGTCTGTACGTGTCTGTGTGTGTGTGTGTGTGTGTGTGTGTGTGTCTGATTGTGTGTGGTGTGTGTGTGTGTGTCTGTGCACGAATACTGCAGCTGCACTAAGAGCGGCTAATTTATTATTTGTTGCGGTGACATTTGCCACAACCTTTTTAATTGATTTAAATTTATTTCCCTTTTAATATTTCCATTTAATTTTTATGATTATGTTTATTTTTTCAATTTATTGTTACACGACTTTTGCGGTTAAATACAATTAATTGGCATAAGACCAAAAAAATGAAAATTGAATAATTTACGCTGAAGTATCGAAAAGTTCAACAAACTCTTTTTTTTAAATCAAAATTTTGTTTGTTTGTTTTTTGTTTGTTGGCACGCGAAAACACTTCAAGCATAATAATTTTTCCTTTATCGGTGGTTTTTTCTGTTCCTCTTTCGCTTGTTGTTGGTCTTTTTCTTGTGTTGTTTTAGCATTTCTGTCTAAATTTCTAAAATTTGTTTGATAACCGAGCGAACGGTGCATTTACGTTGCCAACATTTTAATTCGGCTTTGACAGAGACCTTAACCTCAAAAAGCCGCACACACACACACACACACACACACACACACACACACACACACACACGCAATCACTCGTACTCACCTTCACACTTTGTGGGTTAGTTGGCGATACTCGGTGTTCCGTGTCTTTGCCGTTCGTTGAACGTTTTTCGATATCTCTCTTCACAAATCTCGGCATGTACGAGAATTAAAATAAATAAAAGTAAAAAAAAATTAAAATATAATTTATTTGTGAACACATTTCACTGCCGGAATAACAATTATGTTCCACATACATGCGTGGAAAAAAGGTTGCCATCATTGGCATATCCCACATCGTAGATTAAATGCGGGCAGCAGAAGCTTGCGGTGGTTCTAGAACAAATTCTGACATAATTTCTGCCGGCTTCATTAATGCTTCGAAGGCTGAACCCAATCAAGAGCTGCCTGAATTTTAAATATGTTGTTTATATGCTTAATTATGAATGAGAAGATAGGTTAGAAGGTTAGGTTAGGTGAGGTTGTCGTGGCAGCCGGTCTTCAGACCAACTCACTCAGCCCACCACGGATTCATTGTGATACCACCGCGTAACAACGCACCTCTACTTTAGTCGTCAAACCATTTTGAAGCCCTAATAAAGTGCAGGATTTGTTTGACTTTCGCGACGGACACTTCTGTAAGAGAGTTGAAAGCGTATTTGCCTAAAGAGCACGGGCATCTATAGAAGAAATGTTCCAACGTCTCCTCCTCCTCCTCATCCCCACAGCTTTTGCAGTATTCATGGGTTCAGAGCGATAGGAATATCGATGGGAATGAGAACGCTGATGAATAAGCGCGCAGGGGTGCCTCTCTCGACCTAACCTATGCTGAACTAGTATATGTTTCTCTGGGTGCGATCAAGAGGGCCATCTACTTGCATTGTCTCTCCTTGGCGAGTAGAAGATGGAGGGCACTGACAACATGCCATACTTCCCTTGCGACCTGGCAAGTCTACAATATAGCTATTGTAAAGGAAACCTCTCTATTAAAGACAACTTCAGGATATGTGCCTGATGTTATTATACTGAACCGTGATATGACGAGCCACATTCCAGACATGCTAAAAGACGTAAAGCAAGATCTTATAAACAGGGAGCGTAGAGACACCAGCCGACTAATGGCGGTTTTTACAGGTCACTGGCTCAGGTACGCATGCGGAGAAAATGCATAGACCATTCAATACCTATTGTAGAAGTTGCGGAGACTCGGACGAGAGGGAGTTATTATTGTGTAAGGGGTTTAAAGCATCACGTGCTTTCGATCTATTGTGCCCCCGACGAGAGGGAAACAATAACTCACTTTCTTTGCAAATGCCCAGCTTTGGCGGCCGCAAGAAATAGAATCCTGGCAAACTATTTTCTAGCAGGATTATCCAGCCGCTTGGCTGTAAAACCGAAGGATCTTCTAAAGTACGTAAATTCCACAAAGTGGATCTAGATAATAACCCATCCTTTTCCAGCGTTTAGGAAGGGTGGTGGTTTTAAAACAGCGCTAAGGCGCTAATTGTGATTCATGCAAGGATACCGTGGATCAGCTACCTGAACCAACTAACCATGAGAGAATACTCCCAGGATGAGAGCATACCTGCCGAATAGCCAATGACACCAGTTATACAAGCCACGACCTTAGAGATATCGTCTGTCGACAGTGCAACCAAGTCTCTAGATTTCCTCCTATCAACCTCTGGCCACATTAGTCTTGTCGTTAAGCAAGTGCCTTCGTCTGCCCAATACTCATTGGCCTCACCCACGACGCTTTCCTTCAGCATCAGTTTACAGATAAACATGCAATTGGTATTCCAACCTCGCATCTACCCGTAGACAAAGGAAGGTTGGTTCCCTGTCTGGCTAACTCAACAGCCCTACAGTTCCCCTCAGTATCCCAATGTCCCGGAACCAATCTAAGGCGTACCCTGAAAACGGTGATGATATCATTTAGGGCTGCCAGGCAGTCTGGAGCAACCTTTAAACTCAGTGCGAACGAGTTCATTGACTTGATGGCCGCCTGGCTATCTGAGTAGATTTCTTTCTTTTTTTCCAGTATTGGAACGGAGGTGGAAATCTTGAAAAAGTCTCTGGTCGCATTGCGGCATCAGTAGAGTGTGGGATTCTGACCCACACAAAAGCACCTCCATCGCAATCCGAGTAGATATTTTAATGATCTTTGTTACGGCTTGTCTACTTTAGTAGACGCCTACCCCCTTTGTGGCTAAGACCGCTGCCTCATAGACACTGCAGTGGTCGGGGAGACGGAATAAAAGCTCCAGTCCCAGTTCTTTTGAGAAAACTCCAAAGCCGACTCTGCCGGCAAGTTTGGATGCCGTCGGTGAAGAATTCAGTTCCACCCTTCTGCATGGCATGAGTGTTTGCCACCCTATTCTAGAGGGAATATGTGTCTTGAAGTGCCTATCAAAGTTTAGATTAGATATAGAGTGGTCAATATGTTGGATAGAACTACTCCAGGTGTGCACGATAGTCGAGTGGACAGTCTCCCGATCTCTCCATAACGCCCTGCATTTTAGCCTTAGCGCTGATGCGGCGGCCACCTGTTTCCCTACCAGCTCTAATGTAGGTAGGTTGGGTATCACTTCTAATGCATTAGTTGGGGTGGTCCTTAAAGCACCGGAAATGCGCTGAAAAGCCGTTCTTTGAACCTTGTTCAGAAGTTACAAATAGCTTTGTTTCTGAGTATTCCATATAGCAATATAGGTCTGACCATCGAAATGCACCGCCAGCTCATAATTCGTGGGGATAGCTCCCATTTGATTCCGACCGCTTTTTTACATGTGTACAAAGCAATATTGGCCTTTCAAACTTTTTCTTCAATATTGGGTTTCCAGGTAAGCTTCCTATCTAGTACTAGTCCCAAATATTTGACTGTCTCCTTCATCGACATTTCCACACCTTTTTATGTTAGCGAGGAGACCGTAGGAGATATATTTTTCTTAGAGAAGAGGATTAATTCCATTTTATCGGGGTTTTTCCCTAATCCCCTTCTTCCCGTCCAACAAGTAAGCGTGGCCATGCTAGAGCGCAAAATCCATAAGAGTGTTTGGATATTTCCCTCTAATCACAATTGCCAAGTCATCAGCGTAGGCGACGACATGGCAACCCTCCCTCTCTAAGGCTAGCAGTAATGAATTTACCGCCAAATTCCAGAGCAGGGGGGAGAGACCTCCTCCCTGAGGAGTGTCTCTGCAGACCTGTATACTTAAAGTGTACTCACCTAAGCTGGCAGTTACCTTCCTGCTGATGAGTATAGTCTCTATCAGCGCAACCACATTGGGATCAACACCCAGAGCTTCTAAAGCTCCCGTAATTGCGTTCGCAGTTGTATTGTTAAAGACGCCTTCTATGTCAATGAAGGCCGCCAGTACAAAATCCTTCTGTTGGATGGCTTCTTCCACTATACCAATGAGTACGACGTGTAACGCCGTCTCTGTCGAGAACATACCTTGCATCAGCTCGTTGCAGCTTTAGAAATCAGCACAAACATTCAGTTACTAATTTACTTAGCACTCAGCAGTCTAATTGAAACAGAATTTGATGTACTCAAATTGTCTGAGTCAGTTTACAGAGCAAATTGACTCTTAATTTGACTGAGAAGTTATTAAACAATTGACTGGGACTTTAATCATAGAATAAAGAAATAGCTTATTTATTTCTAGTACTAAATGGAAGGACGAGATGAGGAGATGGCTGAGTAGGGTTCACACATAGAGTAAAGAAATACGAGGCACATTCTCGAACAACCAACTTTTTATATGGTGGCTCTGCTAATAGGGCCAATTACTCAATAGCTCTCATTTTCATATCGCAGCGCCACTCTGGTTACTACCCCCGACCGATCTCTTCTATGTCGAAAAATGAGTGGCATTTCAGATTGTGACTCTTATTTCTTTACTCTATGACTGAACTTAAGCATGGAGTTAGTTTACAAATTGAGCGAATTTTACTCTGGTGCTGGCTCAAAATTTAGTTTGACAATGAACAAAACTTTACTCACAAATGGACTGAGCATTTAAGTCTCGAATTTTGGCATCGAAATGACTCATAAAATAGATTTGGGAACTTATGCATAAATTTATAAAATTAGTCTCTGGTCATCAGGAATATAATCTACAATTGAGACAGAACTTCTATGAGGTGTTCAATAAGGAATTGAAACTAAATGTGACCCAGGGATACAAATTAGCTCAGATACTGACTCAAAATTTGGAGCACAAATTCATTCGGAATAATCACAATACCACTCAGAACTGTGCTCAAAACTATATTTAATTTAAAAAAATTGCAACGAATTTGCTCATTAAATGTGCAAAGTGTGGGGATTAGAGTCGGCAACGTAGGTGACGACCATGCCTCCGTTGGAAGAACCAAGTCGAGGAAAGCCTAAACACGCTTGGTATAACAGATTGGAGAAGACGCACCCGATAGCAGATTGTTTCGGAGATTCTGCGATTAGGCCACGAGCGTTAGTAAGTAAGTAGGGATTAGAGACAGGAATTGCTTCAGAAACTGACTCCGGAATTGGCTTGCGAATTGACTGAGGAACTTGTTTAAGAAAAGACTCAGAGTCGATCTGGAAATATACTTTTCAATACACTCATTCAATGCTTAATGATTTAGTCCAGAAATACACTGGGGAAAAGACTCTGAAATGGACTAAGAAATTGGATTGGGAATTGACTCAGCAATTAGTTCTGAAATGACCTCAGTAATAATTTTAAGCTCAGAAAGAGATTGAGTAATTGGGCAGGGAATTATTTCATGACTTCTGAGTGGACTCAAAATATTCTATAATAAACGAGTCAGAGTCGATCCGGAAGTATACTTTTCAATACACTCATTCAATGCTTAATGAGTTAATCCAGAAATAAACTGGGGAAAAAGATTCAGAAATGGACTTAGAAATTGAATTGGGAATTGACTCAGCACTTAGTTCTTAAATGAACTCAGTAATACTCTTAGCCTCAGAAATATATTGAGAAATTGGCCAGGAAATTTTATCATGAATTGACTGAGAAAATGACTCTGGAGTGGAATCAGAAATGTCAGAGTCAATGGACTCAAAAATGGACTCAGAAATGGACTCAGAAATCGACTCAGAAATGGCCTCTGAAATAATCCATTGAATAAATCAGAATACTGAAAAAATTTGTATGGGAATTGAGTCCGAAAATTGTTCAGAAGAATGCTCGAAAATAACGCATGGTATTAACTTAGAGATAAACTCGGTAATTCATGTTAAAGTTTACTCCAGAATTAGTTTAAAAATTGTCTCAAGAGTGGACTCAAAAATGTTCTTTCAAATTGACTCAGGAACCACTCAGAAATTGACTCTGAAGTAGGTTCAGAATTACATTTCGAAATGTGTTTGAGACATAATTCATGATTTAACTCAGTAATGGACTAAGGAGTCAGCTGTGCAATAAATCAGATATATATCTGGGAATTGACCCTAGAATTAATGTGGGAAGTTTAAGAAATTAGTTTCGAAACTGAGCGAATTGAATTAATGAGCTTAATTCATACCTTAGGTCAGCAATTGATTCCGGTGTAGCCTCTGAAATTAACTCTCAAATCTCTTCGATAATTTAATGAGTACATTACTCAGAATGTGATTCAAGTGTCGACATGAAAATTGACTCAGAACTTGGAATGAATTCAGAAAGGAACTCTGGATTAAGTTCAGAATTTGACAGACAAATTTGTTTGGAGCTTATTTCATGAGTTACCACAGACATAGGCTCAGTTGGCTCAGTTGGGTCAGAAATGGGCACAGAAATTGGCTTGAAGAATGACTCATTAGCTTAGCAATTGATTTTGAAATCCCTTCCAAAATTTAATCAGTATTTAGCTCAGCCATTTTCTCCGAGCTGAACTCATAACTTAGGTCAGAAAGTAACTCAGGAGTAGACTTGGGTGACTGCCAAATTTCTTCCATAAATGAGGGACTACTTTATTGAGAAATTCACTCTAGGGTCGACTTGAAAGTTAACTCAGAAGCTGGCTTCTAAATTGACCAAGAAGTAAGTTAAAAATTGGACTAACACTATGTTTTAGGATACGATTCATGACTTAATTCGGAAATTGACTCACAATTTGAGTTGAAGTTTTACTCTCAAATTTCTTTGAGTATAACCAAAGAGTATAAAATTTTGTGAAATGTAAGTGAAGGCGATTTCGCAAACATCGGTGAGCGGCAAGGAGAAGCGAGTTGCAATGCGTGTATTTATGTTCGAGGAGTTTACAAGAAAACCCCTCGAACAAAATTTTGGAAGAATAACTTCGATCGTCATGCGAGCTCTATTTATGTACACCCTTTGGTATAACCTTAGACTAACTCATGAATTGGAATTGACCTAAGAATTAGTTGAGAGACAGAGTCTGGAGTACATTCATGATTTGGTACATAAATTAGATCGGAGCTTTTTCATTTCATGGCAGAGAAGTTAGCTCAAAAATTAGTTTGAGTATGACTCAGAAATTAGTTCGATAAATCACTCAATAAGTAGTTCTGTACGAGTAGTTCTGTAGTAGTGTACGAGTGGCTTGGGTACAGACTCACGAAATTGGTGTGTAACTTGATTTCAAAATTAAGTCAGTAACTGACTTTGGGATTGAGTTGGAAATGAACACAGAAGTTATATATATAAATATATTGGGAGTAGATCCAATAATATACCCAACACTTTACTCGGTCGTGTGAGAACTTTTATCACTGCACTCAAAAACTATTGAAATACACTATCCACAGTCAGACACATCGAACTCTGCGTTGGTTGTAGGGTGCAGAGTACTCGTAAATTGTGTAAAATTAACATTTGCTAAACTGCGCTCACGTGACGTGATTTTCGCGGTATCGCCTCCCGGCCATAATTCGTTAGCTGCCGTTTTGCGGGTGTGCAAAATATTTGCATTAATTTGTTTAATGCGCTGCCATTCATCACCGTCCAACATGTCAAATTGGCAGCACCGTTTTTCGGCCAATTTGTGTGAGGCGCGCACACTCCTTTGCGGCGTACTGCTTTCTAAATCCCAGCCCCAGGGCGCATACGGGTAGTTGGTGTGCATATTGGTGTGGGTGTGGATCGGTGCTTCTTCGAATTCATCAAATAAAAACTCAAATGTAATTCCAGTGTGCGAGTGTTTAAAATTCTCTCAGCAAATGTTTTTCAATCATTTGATCACACTTAATCCGGGTTTTCAGTGCTGCTGTTGTTGTTGTTGCTGTTGTTGTTGTTGTTGTTGCTGCTGCTGATATTGTTGTTGCTGATGTTGTTGCTGCTTCTGCTCTTACCTTCTTTGAATATTCTAAGTTCATAGTGTGTATTTTGGTCTGTTCTTTCGGGCCCAATTTGTATGCTGGGAATTCCCATGAAATTTGACTGTAAAGGCCGTCATTATTTTTACACAGCCACTGTTTCGGCATTAATATGGACAGCATGAGTCACGGACCCCACATTCAAGTCTATAATTCTCCACTCGTTCGGATTTTGCTGGAACAAATCAGTGGCTGCGAAGATTCCGCCTTAGAGTACGTAATTAGATTGAGTTAAATCAGTGATACGGCGGGTCGAAAGAACGTCTCATCACACAAGGCGAATCTTGTAGATTAAATTGTATCCAGCAGTGACTGAGCCGGGTAACAGAAGTAATTGTAGAACATTCGGAATTCCCAAGCGTCTCATCACACATGGCGAATCTTGTAGATTAAATTGTATCCAGCAGTGACTGAGCCGGGTAACAGAAGTAATTGTAGAACATTCGGAATTCCCAAGCGTCTCATCACACATGGCGAATCTTGTAGATCAAATTGTATGGAGCAGGGTAACAGAAGTAATTGTAGAATATTCGGAATTCCCAAAGATCTCAACTGAATGGCGCAGATGAGTGATAGTTAAGTGCTTCTCACTAAGTATGACTTGAAGCAGGGGTATTTCCAAATCCGTCCGCACAGCGTCAAAGCACTTATTTGTATGCTACGATGACGTCCAGTGCGACTTATTCAGATGACCACGAAAACAAGTTTATAGTGATTGAAGAAGAGACACCGCTACAAAAATCCATAAAAGACTGGATTAGAAACTTATGTAAATGGGTATGAAAGACTGGAGATAAAAGAGAAATCTTTCGGTGCAGTAAAAAAGAGAGTGCGTAATGAGGAAGACAATAAATTCGAGATCGAGCTTAGCAACAATATGGCACTTTTTTTCAATATAATCACATAAAAAGAAGTCGAACACATTTGCCTACTTTGAATGAAGTGTAGATACGAGTAACTTCAGCATTTGTAGATGACATTTGGGGTTGGTAGTTTTAGAGACTTTGGTCAAAGAGCATACATATATAGAGCTCGCATACCGAACAAAGTTATTGTTGCACAAATTTTGTCCGAGGGGTTTTCTAGTAAACCGTTCGTTTCGTTGGTGATAGTCTTTACTCCAGGAGGCACTTTTTATTTCCTTGTAATCTTTGTTACTCATGCTATCTTAGCCAGTGATGCAATTTTTGTGGGTGTTTCAGGAATATTTGGGGATTTCAGTGGCAACAATGATTTTAATGCCTTTGATGATTTCGGTATGCTTGTGAATGAAAGCCTTCGTTGTGTTTATTGTGTTTGATGGCTTTCGATACTTTTCGGTACTTTTGCAGTTTTCGGTGACTTTGGTAGCTTTTTAGTCTTTAATGCATCTGATGTCTTTTGTGCCCTTGACGTTTTTGATTCTTTTAGTGACCATGTTTGTAAGACTTTGCATGATTTAACGATATGTGGAATTTTTCATCCCTATATTGCCATTGTGACCATTGATAACTATGAGAATTTGGTATTTTCGTCTCCTTTGGGATCTTCTTCCTTTTGTGTCCTTGTTATTTTTTCTATCAGTTTTCTTGTTATCCTGATTTAGGCATATAATTTCTGATCTTTGGTCTCTTTCATATCTTTCAACACTTCGGCTCATTGAACGTATCTAAAGTATTGGATTGTGGAATTATTAATTTTTTATTTTTATCTCTTTAATTTTTCAGCGCTGTGGAATTTATACTCTTTTTCCAAGGATAATATTTCCATTGTGAAGCCATTATTATTCTTTTCTTTTCTTATTCATCATTGTAGAACCATCACTTTCATATATTATTCATCATCAGTAGCTTCGATGGTGTCTTAACTTTGGTTTTTTTTTATATATTTTAGATTAAAATTCCCTTTAAGCAACTTTATTAGATGTCATTGGATATCATTAGTTGTCATTAGACATCATTACTTGTCATTAGTTGTCATTAGTTGTCATTAGATGTCATTAGATGTCATTAGATGTCATTATATGTCATGTCCTTAGCTGTCATTAGATATTATCAGATGTCATTAGTTGTCATTAGTTGTCATTAGATGTCATTATTTCCCATTAGATGTCATTAGTTGTCATTAGTTGTCATTAGATGTCATTAGATGTCATTAGATGTCATTCGTTGTCATTAGATGTCATTATATGTCATGTCATTAGCTGTCATTAGATATTATCAGATGTCATTAGTTGTCATTAGTTGTCATTAGATGTCATTATTTCCCATTAGATGTCATTAGTTGTCATTAGATGTCATTAGATGTCATTAGATGTCATTAGATGTCATTAGATGTCATTAGCTGTCATTCGATATCATCGGATGTCATTAGTTGTCATTAGATATCATTAGATGTCATTGGATGTCATTAGATGTCATTTGATGTCATTGGATGTTATTAGATGTTATTGGATGTCATTAGTTGTCATTAGTTGTCATTAGATGTCATGTCATTAGCTGTCATTAAATATCATCAGATATCATTAGTTGTCATTAGATGTCATTAGATATCATTAGATGTCTTTAGATGTCATTAGTTGTCATTAGATGTCATTGGATTTCATTGGTTGTCATTAGTTGTCATTGGATGTCATTAGATGTCATTAGATGTCATTAGTTGTCATTATATGCCAAATTATTTCATGTCATTAGCTGTCATTAGATAAAATCAGATGTCATTCGTTGTCATTAGATATCATTAGATGTCATTAGTTGTGATTAGATATCATTAGTTGTCATTAGATGTCATTAGATGTCATTAGTTATCATTAGATGTCATTAGATGTCATTAGATGTCATTAGATGTCATTAGATGTCATTGGATGTCATTGGATGTCATTAGTTGTCATCAGATGTCATTAGTGGTCATTAGATGTCATTAGATGTCATTAGTTTTCATTAGATGTCATGTCATTAGCTGTCATTAGATATCATTAGATGTCATTGGATGTCATTAGATATCATTGGATGTCATTGGATGTCATTAGTTGTCATTGGATGTCATTAGATGTCATTAATTGTCATTAATTGTCATTATATCTAATCAGATTTTTAAATCTTTGGAGTACTTTTGACATCTTCACCGCTTCCAGTGCCTTTAATACATTTGGTATCCTTGATAACTTTCATAGTCTCTTTGTAGTTGGAATGCATGCAGCGATGCAATGGTTTTTCATGTTTCTGGTAGTTGCCAGCGGTTTTCTAAATATTTAAAATTTTGAGCATCTTTAATACCCTTACTATATTTGGTATCTTTATCTTTAGGGTCTTTGATTCCTAAATTATGGTTAGTGGAATCTGTGTAGGGTTTGGTATCTTTGTTGCTTTTCTACCTTTCCCAATAATGGAACCTTTTTAATTTTTTGTTTCTTCAATTCTTAAGGAGTCTTAGGAGTCTTTGTTTCTGTGTACTTGATGATCTTCTGTTTCTATGTATTCTTCAGCGCTGGTAATGATTTTCGCTTTTGTGTCCTTTGTAGTTTAAGTGCCTCCTTAAGGGTATTTGTAGTTTTTAGTTCTAGTTGTGTTAGCAATTTTTTGTTCTTTATGTTTGCGGGTTTCTTCGATGTTTTGGTGAATATGGAATCTTTGAGCCATTGATATCTTTGGGATTGTTAATTTCTTTGTTGGCTTTGATATTTACAATGATTATCTGACCATGTCTACATGATGTATGGTGTATTTATAGCTTTAACTTGCATCGGTGCTTTCAGTGTGATGTTTTTATGTTTTCAACACTGTCATCCTGTATAATCCTTCTGTTCGCCTTTCGTGTCTTTCCCTCTTTTAGTATCTGTAATTAGATCTTTGCTGGCTTTATTTCATTTACTATTTCGCAGGTCTTTAAGGTATTTCCTGACTTCAGTGTTATTCAACTTATGATGGGTTTTCATTGGATTGTGTTATCCGTGATTTGCTTAAAGCCTTGAATGTCCTTCGTGTTTGTGTTACTTTATTATTACTTTGCATACTTTTGTTACCCTTGCTACCTATGTCTCCCTTGTTACCTTTGACACCCTTATTACCTTTGGTTCGTTTCTTGTTTCTAGCACCTTTTTGTTGTATTTCAAGTGTTGAATCTTCCACGGGGAAATTTATGCCAGGCAAACATTGAGGACACAATTTGTCGCATTCGACCACACTCAGCATTGTCTCTTCATTCATGATTGCTTCCAAATGTTCGCTTCTACTTTTTCCTTCGTTTGTGTTTTTCAACCTTAATTTTTAGCATTTTGCGTAGGTGCGCGCATGAATATTCAATTACGCGCAACACCCAAATTCCATGCTCGTCCGCCTTTTAATGGCGACAATGATGGCTGTAGCAATACGTGGAAACATGACGTTATCACGCATGTTGTGAACATATTTCGGCTGCTCCTGTCACCGTTCATACTACATTGTGTCCGTCTGAATGTACGCTCTCGTCCACATACCCTCATCCAGTCGGCCAGCCAACCAGGCAACCAACCAAGCAACCAAGCAGGCCACCGTTCAACCATCCGTCCATCCACTGCGTCGTCTTTCCGTCTGTCCGCGCGCTGCTGTCGAAAATACCAAATTTATGCAATTTTCGTTTCATTTCGTTTCGTTTGTCGAAATTTAATTTGTTATATAAAAATGTTAATTATATTTTATGGTTTTTCTTTTTTGTTTGTTTTTGCTTTTTACTCTTTATTATTTTTATTCGATGCATTTCAATTATCGCCGTTTCAGATACTTTGACTGAATTTATTAGCATTTCGCGTGTCGCGGCGACAATTCATGAAACAATAAAACAGCTCCGCCTGCAATTGTGCGCATAATTTCAACATTTTTTCCCCTTTTCAATTTGCAAATAATGCAATTCAATTGAATCGGATCGTTTTGCGCTGTCACATTGCGGTGGCAAATGTTTATTGAACGTATGCCATCGCCAATTATTCCCCAGGTGGGAAAAGCCGTCCATTTCAGCATTCT
Source organism: Clusia tigrina (assembly GCA_920105625.2). Lineage (NCBI taxonomy): Eukaryota > Metazoa > Arthropoda > Insecta > Diptera > Clusiidae > Clusia > Clusia tigrina. The sequence goes on from OV050032.1 coordinate 191,348,180, forward strand.
TGAGATATAGTAATGTTCTTCGCATACGATACAGAAGCGATGTCCTGCAGAATGTCTGGACTAATATGTGAACTTAGCAGCTACTCTGTGTATTTTCTCAGCGCAAATGCCAAAGCAGTCGAGGTTTCCGCAGAAGAAGGAATTCATCGGGATATTTCTGAAGGTAATGACCGCAGGCAGTGTTGCTCTGGCGATTTACAATTGTGTGAAAATGTGAACAGAACACCTTCCGAGTGAGATAAGGAATTACTTGGGGATTTAATAAAAGTCTGTGTTACTGCTATTTAGATTTGGAACCCTCTGATGGATCATCCCGCGAGCGAAAGAAGGAATTACGTGGGGATTGGCTAAAATTCTGTGATACTGCTACTTAGATCTGGAACCCTCTGATGGATCATCCCGCGAGCGAAATAAGGAGGAATAGCTCGGACTTACTGAAAGTTGGTGTTCTTCCGATTTAAAACTGGAATTCTCTAATCGATCAAAGAACATAGCAGCGGTCAAAGAAGACTAAACCAGATCTGGCATGTAGAAAGACCAACAGGCTAACCTTGACTATCCGCAACCGACTCTAATACAGCAATCACTTTTGAATTCACAGGTTTCAACCATTGAATTAAACTTATCATTCCTATGTTCATGGAGGTCGTGATCCTTTGGTCCCCCGCGGAACTATAAAAATATTCTATTCCAATCTTTATCTGTTCTTTTATCTACCTCCGGAAACATTAAACCAAGACTGCTTTTTCTTTTGTGATATTGGTCCTCAGAATAATTTCCATTCACCATCGTTTTGTATATACTAATTTATATGTTATAAGATATGACCCAATCTGGATATATTATATCTAGTTATACCCGTATATTTGCTGGAAAATACAAGTAGGTGTGGCACTTTATCTACTAATTGAAAATATATTACGTCTCATTGTCACAAAGATAATATTTTATATGAAGAAAAGCGTTCTAGTACCACTTCCGGGTAGTTAGTGGGAGTAAGGGGGCACTGGGAGGGCTTATATCATATAACAAAGATGCTTCTTTCATTATAGTTCCGTATACAAAATGTTAGTCTTACAACCACAGCTCTTTCACTGCCTTTTCAAAGGCCCAAGAATACTACCTTGAGGAACACCGGTCATTATATCGAAGTGTGAGGAAAAAAAACTTTGCATTTTACCCTGAACTTTCTGGTGCAAAAGTAGAAGTGGCAGTCCGGCGATCGGCCGAAGAAGAAGGCCTCCACGGACTCAGGCATTTATGCCCAGTGTACTAAGCCTGGAAAAATATTTTGGGAAGGGGGGGGATATAGAGGATTTTGGAAAGGAAGTTACAACATTTCAAACTTCTTTCACTCCTTTACAAATCACAGAAGTCTGTCCAGGGATAAGGAATGTACATTATCCATGCCGAAAACATCTGACCGTAATATGCGCCTCTATATACTGGCAAAGGCAGGACAAGCGCAGATAAAATGCTCTGTGCCGTCCTGTTCTTCCCCCAGGCAGGAGATGCAGTTCGGATTCTCGATGATGCCTATGGTCGCCATATGATGACCCCGTGGAGTATGCCCTGAGATTACCCCAACCAATGATCGAAGATCTTTCCTTCGTAATGTCTGAAGGAAATTTGCAACTCTCGTGTTTGGGCTTTCTAGGAAGCAGTTGGTTGTTTTGATCAAAATACGATAGATAGATAGATAGAGAGATAGATATATTTAAGGGTGTTATACACTGCGACCTGAAAGATCTATTGTGTTGCCCCTATTTATTTGAAAGATGAAGATAGTCTCATCTACAGATCTGCTGTCAGGTTAATTTCCGAAAGGAATTCATGTTTTTTGGAGGAATCAAGTTGAGGGATCTTGCTGATATCTAAGATATATTCTTCTAAGTCTTTTGTGAGCCAATGGTCCGCAGTCTGTGAGCAGGTGCACTCATGTTTCGTCACTTTCTCCACAGAATCGACAGATGGCATCTGAAGATATACCCAACTTGTTCAAATGGTAATTGAGTCTAGAATGTTCGCTTAAAATGCCTGTGATGATTCTTAATTTACTTCGAGGGATGTTTATTAACTCTTTAGTTGTTTAAGATTAAAGTCCCCCAGAAGAACTTTGGACTGATCAAAATACGATAATCTTGTTAAAGATTGGGAAATTCCATGTTCAGTGGCCCAGTTGGAAGTACTACCACTTATGTTCTGTAATTATCCTGTGTCTTCATCGAAATTTGGAAAATGGATTCCAACTCTCTGATAGTTCAATCTCGACTACCTGTGAAGGTGCATTCCATTAACTCTTTTGGATGTTGAGTTATTCCCCCCCACATCCAGTTATCCGATATCCCGCTCATTATCTGGCTTATAAGTAAAATTAATACCAACTTATGTCCTCTTCCAAATTCCAAACCCACATCTAACTTCTCTGAGGGTTCTTACTTACTTCGATGGCCTAACCATAGAATCTATGATCACATCTCGTTACCGGTTGAGGTACGACTGCAGAAACTACCGCTGGACGCCTTCGCTCTGAGCGAGCCTTCTACAATTAGTTGTGCCAGACGCCGTTAGGGCTTCGTCTGCTTGATCAATCCATTTAAAGGAATGGTCTCGACCCACGTTGTCAACTTTGGCTTCAAACACTTTTTTCGCTTGAAATTATTCATTCATACAATGGAAATAACCCGGCCAGCGCAGCCACTGAGTGGTTACACTCTGATCAATGTCAATGTCGGGGTAGAGCTCATACAGCTCGTGATTCATGCGAATCCGATAGTCGTCGCCAACGCGGATAGGAACAACGATTTTCGAAGAACTGAACTTTCCTCTCGAACACTCGCAGATCGGCTCGTGAAAGTTTCTATCTTCCATCCTCTGTAGACAAGCCCTCAAATTAATTGAGGAGAAAGAGTTATACCAGAAGGGGTCAAATTACTGGTAAGGGTAGTTCATAAGTCCAACTCATAATTTATGTTCGTAGAAACTCTCCTTTCCATTGGAACAAATCAAGGTGGCACTGCATCCAATGGCACTGAATCCAATGGCACTGCATCCAATGGCACTGAATCCAATGGCACTACATCCAATGGCACTGCATCCAATGGCACTGCATCCAATGGCACTGAGTACTAAGGATGGTTAAGAGGCAATTACCCTAAGTCACACATCTTCATAAAATGGGAACGAATCCCAAAATTGTTCATTTGAAGCGAATTAACGCAGAAATACACTCTACGCAATATCCTCCAGTTTGCCAGTGAAGGTAGGTAGGAGGTAGGTAGGAGTGGCAGCCTTCTATACAAAGCCACACTTAAGCTTATATAATGGCTCATTGTGATACCACACTGCCAGTGAAGGCCGGGGTCATTATTTACTTGTCAGCTACTGTGTGTGAACTCCATTGATCTCTCAACTGTCAACATGAATTTGCCACAATTAAAATAACAAAGTTGAAAAGCCGCCACTTCGATTCGTTGAGCTCTGTGATTCCAATGAAATATCCGTAAATGATTTGCATAAGCTGCTCTTTGAAGTGGGTTGATTAACGATTTTCTATACTCAACCCCGAAAGAACCGGCTGCAGACACGCTACAAATGCATGAGTCAATCAGTATTAGAAAACGCGCGGGTGCCCACCAGCGAGTTATGTGTGCCTAGCTACACCGACGCGGACTGCATTTTCAATTAGACTCAGCGGCAGGAACACAAAGAAGAGCTTCATTCAACTAATCAAGTCTCAGTAGTCCGTCCCCTAGAGCACGCTTGTATATCAGTGACAACTTAAAGCAACTGAGTAGAGTTTGAAGTTGGGGTATACCTGAGGGTGAGATAGCTTGATACTGACTGAAAGAAGGTACTCCAAAGTGAGCAGATGACGATGGCCATTTCTGATTACAGAAATCTATATCATTGTGGTATTTAGCGCAGATATCAGAAAAACTTTAAAGATACTACGTTTAAATACTAAAGAAAGAATAGGAATGAGTTGTACACACTAAATATATACAAACTCGTGGTAGGCGGAGTGACTGAAACACTCTTCAACAACTCACACTATCTTCTAGCAAGTCACTACCGAACCAAAAAAGAATAAGGAAGTCCCTAAGACCATGAGAATTGGCAGCACTGGCGTCAGTTTTTCTTTATATGTAAAAAATGTCTTATTCTAGACACAAACCATAAAAAGTCGCTAAGTTGTATGAGCGAACGATTCCCAAGTCGTTATAAATAGCGACTTCGCTAAGATTTGTATCTGTTATCACAATATATATATGAGTACATACAAAAATATATCTATATATATTCTAAATTACAAAATCGAAGAAATATCACGCCTATTTTATATGAATTCAACTATCTACACCATATTACAACTGAACAGAGCTCATCTCCATTCCAGGGTATACATGGAAAATTTGATTTTGATATGCATTTCGATTAAACTAGGGTCTATGGAGAAATGTGGGCGACATATTTACACAACCAAGCCCACTTTTCATACATTGTTTTTACTCAGTCTCATAATTTACATTATAGAGCCCTATTACCAGTCAAATAGTTCAACCAAGGGACACATTCTTCTCCTACAGAAACAATTCTTAATACCTCAGCTCAAATTATCGCAACCAGGATGCTATTGATAATATAATCATCATCATACATTATTGTAAAACACATTTGATATATACTAGAATGAGTGCCAAACACAGACATCTTACTTCCCTGGCCACGCCCACAATTCAGCCATACAATACAACCACGAAAATAGTGTTCTTTTCTCAGACACAAAACTGAAGGACGTTTATTTGAGGATAATTTAAAATAATTCCAAGGGCATGCGGTAATCAGTGGAAAATCTCGGGAGTCTGACCTTGGCTCACTGATCCATAAACAGATGATCTTAGAGATGAGCGTGTTATTAAAGAAACTGTTTGGAGCCATTTATATGCAATCCTGAACAATATTTTAGAGCTGTGCGGGAATTCCTCTCTATTTATATGCAATCCTTGAATAATCTTTTAGAGTTGTGCGAGAATTCCTCTCTATTTATATGCAATCCTTGAAGAATCTTTTAGAGTTGTGCGGGAATTCCTCTCTATTTATATGCAATCCTTGAATAATCTTTTAGAGTTGTGCGGGAATTCCTCTCTATTTATATGCAATCCTTGAATAATCTTTTAGAGTTGTGCGGGAATTCCTCTCTATTTATATGCAATCCTTGAATAATCTTATAGAGTTGTGCGAGAATTCCTCTCTATTTATATAAATTCCTTGAAGAATATTTTAGAGTTGACAATGCCTCTCTATCCATCTCCAGTCCACATCTCCAACTGTTCTTTGTGCGTGCTCATAGGCAATATTTCTGTGCTTCTGAGTCAACAAATTGAGTCATTGACACTAAAGCAGAGTCTCTTGATGGAATTCCTACACTAGTTTAGTACACCGTAGGCATAGATAAGTACTCGTACTAGATGGAAGAGAGGCCGTTACAAAACACGGATACGTCCCCAGCTATCGTGAACGCATACCGCTGCGTACCACACCGCAGGGAACTTATCCAATAAACTTATCAATTACATGCGTGCTCATAATACTCGTATGAGAACTTTTAATTTTAATATGATGTTTCGCTGTTGTGCTATGCTAAATCCATGAATCATCCTCAATTCCAATGGCAGACAGCTTGACACCAGCCAACCCAGCCAACCCAGCCAGCACAGCCAACCCAGCCAACGCAGCCAACGCAGGGAACCCAGCGAAGCAGGTCCCGCGCGCAAACATACGATTTAACAGATGAGTTGTCACGTGACGCATTGCGGCGTTGAAGGCAGGTGCTTTGCATACTAAAAGCGCATGCAATTACACACAGCACACAAAAGCGTGCAGCATTTGCCTCATCAACATCGGCACAGACTACAATAATTCTTGGGTTAAGCAGAAGAAAAACGACGAAAGAGAAAATAAAACAAATTGCTTTGTTTCCAGAGAAATGACTGTACAAAGATGAGATAATCTCAGGTACTGGTGGGGCTTACATCGAGCATATTTGTGCGAATCGGGTGCAGTGTGGCAGAAGCAGGGACTGGTACCTGAATTCCACCCGACACCGGAGAGTACACACCATCAGGAGAACTGTGAATGAACTATGAGGGAATGTCAGAGCAAAGTGCTATGAAGAGGCTCGAATAGAGTAGGCTCAGTCTCTGTATGAGTTTATGGGGAGGAAGTCCGTGTCAGAAGCTAAGTAATATGTGCTAGATCTGTATATACATATGCCTCTGAGTCCTAAAGTTCCAACAGAACTGAAATATCAGTAGAACTAAAGGGCCTGTATAGGCTCTGGATTAAAAGAATTAGTATTGAAATTCTTAGTAAGAGGTAAACTGGAAGCAAGTCACATAAAGAAGGATCTGATCCAGTCTAAGTTACATGTTTACTGTATACTGGATTTTTCTTGCTCCAATTAAGGAGATTGAGAAGATATTGTAAAGACCCTCGATTACAACGACTGACTTCCAGAACTATTGGTATGAAATTCTTAGTAAAAGTTAAGCTGGAAGTGATATAAGTAAAGCTCTGATCCAGTTTAAGTAACATGTGTACTGGACTCTTCTTGCTTTAATAAGGGATCGTATAGGTCCTGAACTACAAGGACTGGCTTCTAAGATGATTGGTAGAAGTTAATCTACAAAGAAGTGTTATGAATAAAGCACTAATCAAATATAAACAGTCCATATACTGGATTTTTCTTGCTGAAACTTCCGAACAACTTCAGAAATCGGTTCAAGATCTGGTTTATAGATGCTTGAATAACCATGCATGTTGCATTGAATCACTTATATATAATAATACGAAGATATTATTGTGGCAAATTATGTGATCAACTCTTGTCAATCCCACTCTATTGACACCCTTCCTCAAAAATTATGCCACTAGAAAGAAATAGAACCACGTCCATCCATCCAACAACTCCTACTCAATTTCCCACTTCCACCAAAACCGAGTCTCTATTTCACTCTCCTTCAACTCAATCACTCTCATTTATTAAACAATTTATTCGTATAATCAATAAAAATAACTTTTATTTGCAAAACGTGATCATAACTCGTACAATCTGATATTTCTTCAGCCCAAACTGAACATTTTCAAATTGTTGAATCCTTTCGACTTGTCCACTTTGCCATTTAGACGCCCATTGAAGAGACTCTCCCCCTTCGGTCCGGACAACTTTAGGTCCAAATAGAATTTCGTCTCGGGCACATAACTGGGCAACATCTCTTCGTCCAGTCGGTAGTCCTGCAGCGAAAAAGTGCCCTTCCGGATGGGACACAATTTCATGAAGCTGCTCTGCTTCAATATGTCCTCGTAGACTATGCGCAGCATCGGTGCCAGCGAACGTTGCTTCAGAAATTGGCAAAAATTCATCGAGCGGTTGACAAGCGTCGTATAGTTCCCTTCGGTAATTTCGAGTGCAATGCCGAAGGTGAAGTCGGCGTCATAAATATCCTCCAGAATATTCAGCTCCACGTTTAAAGCGGTGTCCCCGGTATTGTTTTGTATTTCAATTTTCGCATCCATTACTCCAGAATTGAACTCGTATGGAAACGAGATGAAAATGATTTTGAAGGCGCGCTAAAATTTTCAGAAAGGCAGAGAGAAAGAGTGAGTTAGTGATGGAGAAATAAAGAGTTAGTGATGGAGACATAGAGAGAGAAGGATAGAGAAAGACAGAGGGAGAGAGTGAGAGAGAGATGGAGAAATAAAGAGATAGATAGAGAAGGATTGAGAAAGAATAGAGAGAGATGCACATAGAGATGTAGAGATAAAGAGATAGAAAGATATAGTAAGGGAGAGAAAGGCATATATAGAGAAATAAAAAGAAAAATAGAGAAAAGATAGAGCGAGAGAGAGAGAGAATAAGAAAAGGGGAAATGAAATCAAACAAAATTAGAGTAAGTAAAAGAAAGAAGGAAAAAAGTAAAAGAAAGGAGGAGTAAGAAGAAATAGAAAGAGGAGATAGAAAGATATATAGATAAATAGAGGCAGAGAGTGAGGGATACAAAGAGATAGACAGAGAAAGAGAGAGAGTCATAGATAGAAATGGAGTCATAGATAGAGTTAGATTAATAGAAAGAAATGGAGTCATAGAAAGAAATGAAGTCATAGATAGAAATGAAATCATAGATAGAAATAGAGTAATAGAATTAAATGGAGTCATAGATAGAGTTTGAATAATAGATAGAAATCAAGTCGTAGATAGAAATGCAGTCATAGATAGAAATGGAGTCATAGATAGAAATGAAGTCATAGATAGAAATGGAGTCATAGATAGAGTTTGAATAATAGATAGAAATGGAGTCATAGATAGAAATGGAGTCAGAATAATAAATAGAGTTAGAATAATATATAGAAATGGAGTCATAGATATAAATAGAGTCACAGAGAGAGTTAGAATAATAGATAGAAATAGAGTCATAGATATAAATGTAGTCTTAGATAGAAGTGGAATCATAGATAGAAATGGAGTCATAGATAGAGTTAGAATAATAGATAGAAAAGGAGTCATAGATAGAAATGAAGTCATAGATAGAAATAGAGTAATAGAAATAAATGGAGGCATAGATAGAGTTTGAATAATAGATAGAAATGAAGTCGTAGATAGAAATGGAGTCATAAATAGAAATGGAGTCATAGATAGAAATGAAGTCATAGATAGAAATGGAGTCATAGATAGAGTTTGAATAATATATAGAAATGAAGTCATAGATAGAAATGAAGTCATAGATAGAAATGAAATCATAGATAGAAATAGAGTAATAGAAATAAATGGAATCATAGATAGAAATGAAGTCATAGATAGAAATGGAGTCATAGATAGAGTTAGAATAATAGATAGAAATGTTGCCATAGACAGAAATGGAGTCATAGATAGAGGTAGAGTATTAAAAAGAAAAGGAGTCATAGATCGAAATGAAGTCATAGATAGAAACGAAGTCATAGATAGAGTTAGAATAATAGATAGAAATGAAGTCATAGATAGAAATGAAGTCATAAATAGAAATGGAGTAATAGATAGAGTTAGAATAATAGATAGAAATGTTTCCATAGACAGAAATGGAGTCATAGACAGAGGTAGAGTAATAAAAAGAAATGGAGTCATAGATCGAAACGAAGTCATAGATATAAATGGAGTCATAGATAGAAACGAAGTCATGGATAGAGTTAGAATAATAGATAGAAATGGAGTCATAGATATAGTTAGCGCAATAGAAAGAAATAGTGATACAGAGAGAGAGAGAGAGATAGAGAGAGAAATGGAAAGAGATTAATCGAGAGAAATGGTTATTACAATAAGTATAAATATATAAAGCAAATATTTGAATTATGAAGAGTGCATTTTGGGTCTGACTGAAAATTATAACCAATGTATCCGTATACATCCTTCTCTTTGGATATTTTGAACAAACTGTATCCCTATCATCATTTTATCATAAAGTCAACTATTGTGCAATTTCTAACCTTCTGTATACTTCATCTTATGTTTCAATTTATTGCCGTCCACCGTCTGTTAGACATCTTCAATTTCTGGAACATTCCCCAAAGGGAGTCTACGTATTTCTGTTAACTTGAAGAAACTGTTTGTACAATTTGTAGACTCTACATAATCTTTCATACTTATAGTAGAGGCAATGATGGTAATGCCTGCAAACAGGCGTGGAACAGATCTATTGAATTATGAATTTCCACTTCCCAAGTTGGCTTCTATATGCCCACTTCACTTCACATATAATTGTGGAAGCAGTTACGAAATCATCTTCAAGATGGTTGGATATATTTCTATATCAACTTTTCTTACACAATGTTTACAAACACTTTGAAACAGTCTTTAATATATATTTGAAAACATCCCTACTTTGAACACTATTCCGAAAAGTTGGTATTATTGAACGAACTCTCCAAGAATCGCTGAAATTACTGGAAGAAAATGAGTTATTATGATAAATATTCCACGAAGAAGAAAGAAAAGAGGCACAACTTGTGCTGAAAACTACAGACAGGCCTTGAATAACTGAAGAAGTAACTGTTTGAGTTCTTGAAAAAATATAGCCAGAGTCTCCAGAGTAGAAGAGAAGAAACAAAACAACCACTCAATATTCAAGATATCAATTTAGACTACAAAAAGCCTGCCTATAAGTATGATGCACCAGTCTCCCTGATTCTCTTATTCTGGAAGAAAACTACTCGTACAAACTGAAGAAATGTGTCTCGCACGTACAAACTGAAGAAATGTCTCTCGGATGAGGCAAGTTGTTAGAAAAACATATTTTAGGAATGAAAATATACTATATATATATAGAAATTTAGACCTCTGGAGAATGTTTACACTCAGAACAAAGTTATCCTACACATTTAACCAGAGTTCGAGAAGCTTTATCCAACAATTTTATAGAATATATGTATAACGTTTTCTGGAACTTTTGATGTTATAATTCTATAAGACTAAAAGAAGAAGTTTAATTCAATTAATGGATGACTTTTTGTGATATGAAACTTCCAACTGATTTGATATAACCAGAACAACACCAAACACATTCATCAAGGACTTTAACATCAGTTCTTTGCTATGTTACTATATGTTACTATATCAATGCTCATTAAATTTAGGCAGATATCGGAAATTCTAAGTGGAGTTATTCAAGTACTTAAGTCATGTCCTACATTGGATAGTCCCTGCAAGTGAAGCATCTACATTCATTTTGTAATAGTTGCTGAGAGCCTAGAAGTGGGGTAATCCGGAGATCGGCCGAAGAAGGAGGTCTCCGAACACTCAGGCATGGATGCCTATTGTACTAAGCCTGGAAAAATATTTAGGGAAAAAAGAGATATAGAGGATTTTGGAAAGGAAGTTACAACATTTCAAACTTCTTTGACTCTTGTATGAACCTCAGAAGTCTGTCCAGGGATAAGGAATGTACATTATCCATTCCCAAAACATCTGACCCTAATACGAGTATACGCCTCATTATATTGTGTAGAACCGGACTTTCCCAACTTGGTAGCAATTTGCAGAACACTTTTAATCCATTAGAAATAAAAATTCTGACCGAAGCACTGTTCTTCGTCTGTTCTGCTGAAACTAGTCTCCACTTTTTTGCTGCAAGTCGGAATCACATAAAATCTGTCACATCAAAGAAGAGTGAGTTGGACTCAAAGCATTTCGTAACATTTGCACTATATTGGATATAACGATTTGTATGACAGACAACAAGCGATTCATTGAAATTGGTGATCATAAAGAAAGTTCTAAAGAACCAGTTACCAGTCTTTGCAGACCGCTGCGAAGTGTTGGAATCACCAAAGCGTAGAATAATAATTCATTAAGAAAGCAGGTCACATTCGTAGAGAAAGAAATAGCTTCTCAAATGGCCTTTGATTTCGCTTTACTATATTTGAGTGGAATGTAAAGTGAAAGTATAAAAAAGTGCAGCTCATTATGAAAACAGAATGCAACAAGTGCTGAACATAAACTTTGGTAAAAAGGCGATGAAATTAGCATAAAAAGATGCCAAATTATGCCATGAATTTATTACTATTAGAGACGAGTGTGCAGACTAGAGGAAAAAAACAAATAAGACTTCAAGAGCAACATTTTCAAACCAGTGAACGATATTGATGATGGGTGGTAGTTGCAAAAGATGAATGTGTAGAATATTCAAGAATAAATCAGACAACACGGATATATAACAGTTGCCTAAATGGTGCTATTGACACCCTGGCACAACATATCGAAAGGTCGCGGTGCTTTAAATCCCCTACACAACAACACCCTCCTACGATTTCTATCAACATCAACAACAACTCGCATACATGTCACTAGGACTTCCTCAATCTATCCACAGCTCGAATTCATGCGAGTGTAATTTCTTTTAAACACCTTTAAAAACCTCTTCCCACATCCACTAATTGCTATTAATTATCGGTATACGGTTTAAGAACACCCTACATTTAGTTGCCAAATACCTTCACCACTTGCTTACCCAGGCCCAGGCAGTTGGACTGCACAAAATGAGAAAGACGCCGACTCCAATCGGTAGTTGCGCTACTAGCTTCATCGCTTAACCAAATTTAACTGACGTCAATTTGCCGCAACTCTCCAAGTTTATGGCTGCTCCCATAGAGTCATCACAGCACACTCGAAGCGTGCATGTTCGCTTTTCTGCTCTATTACTCGCATTTTCCAATATCGAATCGGAAATGATGTCATCGCATATTAAAAACCGCTTACGAGGAATGCTAATTTTCGATTTTCAGGCTTCAGTGAAGCAAAAAATCTAAAAACTCATCAAAAGTCAATTAAAAAAGAACCACAACAAATGAATAACAACGAAGAACAAAACAGGAAAATACCGTTCATGGAGATTTCCGTTGTTGATTGATTGGAAAAATCTAGAACAATTCCGTGTTTGTAAAAAAAAAACGAACAATCAATAATTTGGTATAAAAGCCTGATTGACCGATTCATTGTTTACACAAGAGCTCAGGTTACTTCAGCACAGCAGGTTCTTCAGAGTCCAGACCGTCACCGAACATGGCAGCAATATCGTTTTATCCAACCGCAGTGCAAATATTTGTAGTCTGTTTTATATTTGCGGCAGAAGCAGAGGTAACATTTTATACACATTTCTCACAATTAATCAACCAGATAATCATCATCATTATCATCTGCATAAGTGTGATCATTGTGGGATGAGTCGTTGTTCTAGTGTTATGGGCAAACTTATCATTATCACCGTCAGACTTATCATTATCATCATACTTATCATTATCACCGTCAAACTTATCATTATCACCGTCAAACTTATCATTAACACCGTCAAACTTATCACTATCACCGTCAAACTCATCATTATCACCGTAAAGCTTATCATTATCATCAAACTTATCATTAACACCGTCAAACTTATCACTATCACCGTCAAACTTATCATTATTACCGTCAAACTTATCATTATCACCGTCAAACTTATAATTATTACCGTCAAACTTATCATTATCATCAAACTTATCATTAACACCGTCAAACTTATCACTATCACCGTCAAACTTATCATTATCATCAAACCTATCAATATCACCGTCAAACTTATCATTATTACTGTCAAACTTATCATTAACATCGTCAAACTTATCATTAACACCGTCAAACTTATCATTATCATCAAACTTAACATTATCATCATACTTATCATTATCACCGACAAACTTATCATTATCATCAAACTTAACATTATCATCATACTTATCATTATCACCGTCAAACTTATCATTATATTCTTATGAAACGAACTGCTCGTCATCATTAATATCATCACCATCGTTGCAATCCATAATATCCTCAACACTATCACCATCGATATAGTCCACAATATCAAATGTGCTAAGCTGAAGTTCATCTACATCACTTTCATCGTCATTGCTAGCACTGATAGTTGGGCAGTATATGCAATCTTATGATCAAGGTAAGGTTAGATTGGCCGGGCATTACATCCACTCATAGACATACAAGGTCCTTTGCTGTGATGGATATCCATTTAAAAGCTATAGTATGAATCGTTGAACAGGGAGATCTTATGATCAAACTAAACAGTCTCCATCATCAGCATCCTGGAAGCTACCAACACCGACTCTGACTTTTTCTCTAAAGTTGGAACTCATTATCTTGATCGAAGCCATCCGCACCGATATTATCAGTATACGAGTATAAGCATTCATCACACAACTACCACCATTATTATTAAAACTGATGTCCTGGCAGTGAATTACATCATATGAGGAAATTTAACCAACTATTGTCGAATATGGTGGCTTATATAATGATGATGGAGACATCATTATAGAAGCCACCATAATCGACATTATCAGGATCATAAACAGTATTGCATTATCAGTATGACAACATCAGTATCATATCATCATGTAATGAAAGCTACTTGAAAGGTCTTGCAAGTATTTTTCACAAGTCAGAATTCTTCATCGTCATCGCAATCATTCACCACATCACTTCCAGCATCATTGCTATCCAAGTCACTTAAAAGGTCTCCCTAATATTTTCCTCAACTTGGAAGCGCAGCAATGTTAGAATTGTTAACTTGAAATCTGCTGAAAATTCCGATGACCTGCTAAGAAGTCTGATAGAGGGATTTCTGTTATTCTTCATCGCTAGTCATTGCTTATCAAGCCTTGCCTTAATTCATACTTTTCGAACTTATCCTCATTATCACCATCATCAAAGCATCATTACCACTATCATGGTCATAGTCATCATCTTCATCATCAGTAATATCAGCAGTTAGAGATTAGATTAGAGTCTGTTGTGACAGTCAGGCTGCACTGAAGGCCCTGGAAGACACGTTGACCAGTTCAAAAATTTTCGAAGAATGTAAGTCAAGATTCAACGCCATCGCAAGGTGGAATTTACTTGAACCTATTTGGGTTCCGGGACACTGTGGTGTTCAGGGGAACAAATTATCTGATGAATTGGCAAACTGTGGATCTCAAATAGGACCAGAGCCATTAATCGGCATAAGTTTAGCAGGGGGTATGGAATGGATCAGGAAGCAGACATGTGAATAATATTCACAAGGGCCGATGGTGCAGTTTTGTTGCCTGATAAACAACAAAGTGCTTCCTAGAATGAGTATTACAGGACATGAGTGGCAGTACTTCCAACTGGGCCACCGAACGAGGAATTTCCCAATCTTTAATAAGATTATCGTGGTTTGATCAAAACAACCCAGTGCTTCCCAGAAAGCCCAAACAGGAGAGTTGCACAAATTTCCTTCTGACATTACGAAGGAAAGATCTTCGATCATTGGTTGGGCTAATCACAGGACATACTCCATGGGGTCATCATATGGCGACCATAGGTATCATTGAGAATCCGAACTGCATCTCCTGCCTGGGGGAAGAGCAGGACTGCACAAAGCATTTTCTCTGAGCTTGTCCTGCCTTTGCTAGAATGAGGCGGCGCAGATTAGGGTCAAATGTTTTGGGAATGGATAATGTACATTCCTTATCTCTGGACAGACTTCTGAGATTTGTAAAAGAGTCAAAGAAGTTTGAAAAGGTGTAATTTCCTTTCCAAAATCCTCTATATCCCCCCCTTCCCTAAATATTTTTCCAGGCTTAGTACACTGGGCATAAATGCCTGAGTGCTTGGAGGACTCCTGCTTCGGCGGTTCTCCGTCCTACCCCACTTATATCTATCTATCTAATATCATCAGTATCAGTAGCATCACTATTATAAATGTCATTGCCATCAACGCCGGCTTCATCATGATCCTTACCACCTTCATAACCACATTCGATAGCATTATTATCATTGTTGTTGTTACGATCTTTTGACTGAACTTGCGCTTATCATCGTCTTCAACGAAGTCTTTCAACTAAAGTTAGTATTATAGACATCTTCAACGAGGTCTCCATCATTATCATCCCCAAGAGCAAAAATTCCAGCTTTAACATCTTTGTTCTACGGCATTTAAAGGCTCTTATTAAGAAATGCACCTACGCATTCATCACTGTTTTCATCATTATCAAGGACTTTAACTGAATCCTACATTAAATATACTGCAGATAATTTCTGAACAGTCACGATAGCTAACATCAATTTTGTGGTGAAACTTTACTTCAGTTTATCACCATCATAAACAGTCATCAACAGAGACCATTAGCACTATTATCTTAATAATCATCAGTTGTATATTCATTAATAACTTCCTCATGCGAGTCATCACCATAATTTATGACATTCCTTTCGGCCTACACCATGGTATGGTTTCCATAATTGTATTCCCATTCTGTACTTCTTGGTTGTTTCCTTCCCACCCATCCTCCACATGATTATTCAGTGTCAAGTTTATCAGCTTTGTAGAATCATGTTTGCATATATTGGGAGCCACACTTCCAATTCTTGTCTCTTTTATCACTAATTACTTTCTTTTCTTTCTTTATTTCCTTTTTGAATTCCTCAGAAAATAATGCGTCCGAAATTGAAGGATATTAAACTCTGGAGCGATAATGTTCATGTCACGCATTCGTTCACATTCGACCCCGCCGATCCGCACATGAATTTCACGTTGAACGTTCTGCAAGAATTGCATGATGTCGACTTTCACACTGAGACAAAAATAATACAGAAAGTGGATCCAAATTATTACTTCATGGCAAATTCGACCCTCAATCTATGCCGCCTCTTGAATTGGAGAGCTCAATCGCCCATTGGGAATTTGATACACGCGTATCTAAAGGAATACGGAACATTGCTGGAAAAATGTCCAATCACTAAGGTAAATTTGACACTTCTATATAGAACATTTAATATCATCGCGGGTCTGTCATTAATGTCATCATGGGTTCTTGTTTTATCGAATATGAATCTTGTGGGAATTCAGTCATAGAAAATAGAAAGGAAATCACTTCTTATTCTGCAAATTATGTTAGGATTGTTAGAGAAAAATCTCTTAGTGAAACTTAGTGTTAGCCTGAAATATCTTTCAGTTCTAGAGAAATGTCAATCACTATACTTCAAATATCCTTTGCACTGTGAATACCTCGAAATAAATTTGTGAACCACCTCAAATTAAAGTTGTGAACCATCTCATAATGCAACTCAGACTTGGAATGAGGAGAAGGGAGTGGCTGTATGAGGTGGTTTTCCAAGTTCACCCTTCTTAGCCATCAATGGATAATGGGTTCCAAACTATTGTGTCACAAGCTTCATGACTCTGCTGTGCAAAGTTATGACAAGGCTACAGGGATATAGGATGACTTGAATGGATATAGGAAGACTTGAATGGAGATAGGAAGACTTGGATATAGGATGACTTGAATGGATATAGGAAGACTTGAATAGACGGTTTATGAAGACGGGTGCAATTGAAAGCAAAGGGTTTTCTGACCCCAAGAACTTTGGAAAGGTAGCTCGGAGACTGTTCATTGAACTTTCTTTCTTCAATTCAGTTTTTTATTGTATATTCTAGAAGAGATTCACAATTGTGTTCAAACCCTAACAGACTTGCCTTTAAGAATGATCAAGTAGTGAATATGGCATGATGAGAAAGGTGGAAGAACGGTGGAGTACTCCCACATGTAAAATCGCGAAGCTCATGTGCAAACCGTACGGCACTCAGACCAAATCGGTACTGGCTCTTCAGAGGAGGGATTGCAGAACGAGGAACGAGGAAGGATTGCATTAGGAATACAGACAGGTCACTACCTCATGGTGATACACGCTGAAAGGATGGGACTGAGAAACCACAATGAATGCAGAAACTGTGGGGAGCCAGGCACAAGAGATACTTTGGAGCATCTACTGTGCCCATGCCCCGCAATATCCAAAACGCACTTATCACATCTGGGAGCCCCCTGGTTTGAAGGACTAGAAGAGGTCGCACAACTAGGGATGGTTTCGCTCTTAAGATTTGCTAAGAGCAAACGATTCATACTACAGCTCTTAAATAGATATCCATTTGGTACTAGAAAGGACCTTGCAGGTCTATGTGTGGCCTTCACGGCCGGCCAGTCTAACCTAACCTAACCTACAAGAGATTGACAATTGTGTTCAAATCCTGACATCAATAATGTAATAATTCTAAGTCTGCGAATTATTAGTTGAGTTCATAAGATAGTTTATAATGATGGAAGATCTCGTCTGTTCAGTCGTGAGAAGCTTCGAGTGTGTTGCAGGACTTTGGCTAGCGAGCTCTGATGATCTAGAAGCCGGTATTTTTTAGTCAATTCGTTCTTCGTCTTCGCTTGGCCTTCTTCAACGGGTGTAATGTCTGGATCGCGTTGAATAGGCACATGCTTTAAGTGGAGAACCTTCCATCACTCTCACATTTCTCACACATAGTTCAAGTGGAGAACCTTCCCTCACTCTCACATTTCTCACACATATTTCAAGTGAAGAACCTTCCATCACTCTCACATTTCTCACACATATTGTAAGTGAAGAACCTTCCCTCACTCTCACATTTCTCACACATATTGTAAGTGGAGAACCTTCCATCACTCTCACATTTCTCACACATAGTTCAAGTGGAGAACCTTCCCTCACTCTCACATTTCTCACACATATTTCAAGTGAAGAACCTTCCATCACTCTCACATTTCTCACACATATTGTAAGTGAAGAACCTTCCCTCACTCTCACATTTCTCACACATATTGTAAGTGGAGAACCTTCCATCACTCTCACATTTCTCACACATATTTCAAGTGAAGAACCTTCCATCCCTCTCACATATATCACACATATTTCAAGTCGAGACACTTCCATCACTCCATATTCTCACATACGAATATTCTTCATTGAATTAGACTCATATGTTGACCCATCTAAAGAGCTGTAAGATTAGGAATTACCATCATGTTATCATGTAATCATTTTCCTTTCACACACTTCTATCACTCATCCACTCAGTATTCACTTGAGTAACTGTACGCTACAGTCTGTATATACTCCCGTTTTTAGGGCAAGATAACTTTCCATAAACATCTCTCACGGTCTCGTAAATTCCAGGGTGAATATTTTATGCACAGATTCTGGATACCCGAGGACACGTCGACCGCGCTGTGGCCCGAGGTGGACTTCGAGTTGAACATCGCCGCCTACCACTTGGATGCCAACAAGCAGCGCACTCTCATCATAAACGACCACATCACCGGCGAGGGTGTCGTACAGGATGTGAACAATGTGAAGCGTGGCATTCTGGCCATGCTGCCATCGACGAGTTAAGCCCTTCGCCGCACAATCCTCAATGTATCACTCGGTAAAGGTCTTCAGAGCAATTTAATGTAATTATAAATTGTCATTTTAGTTGTTTTTTTTTTTGCCTAATTTTTTTCTTAATTTGTGTGAATTTCTCTCTGCAAACTGAAAATAAAATTTGGCCAAAAAAACTCTCTCACTCCCAAGTGTTTTGTTGTTATTTTCGTTCGCAACCTTAGAAAAGTCATAAATCTCATTGTCAGTTGAAATTATGCAAAGTTTTATTGGATATCTACTTTTTTCCTTCATGATTAAGATTGGTTTTTTGTTTTTATGCTTTTGACTCAATTGAATATCAATCAAAATTTAATTTCGACGAATTTCCTTGCCACAAAAACCCACTCGAAATCCTTCAAAGCTAAACGCTAAACAGAAACAACAAAAAAAGAAGAGCCTCATAAATCATGCAACGTGACAAAAACCATCACAGAGCTCAAAATTCGGCCGAAGGCGGCGACAAACACAGTCGTCGCAGTTTTAAAATTCGCAACCTGTCAGCGCAAAATGGCAACAAGTCGCATATTAATGCCATTAACTTTCCAGCCACTGCCCGGATTTTTCCATAAAATTGTCATTTGGCAGATAATGCAGCGAGACCCCGCAACAAAAACACGCACAGCAATTGCAAACGTATTGGAAATCTAATGCTAAGTGACATTGATGGATACATCGTCTGTCATAAGCTGGCTAATATCACCGAGCAGAGCAGCCCCAACGAAATACGTTAGTAGAAGTGTGCAAAGCGCGAAGGTAGATGCCGACTGAGACCAAGCAAATTTTATATATCATAATTTACGAGAACCAGACAACTATCCGGGTATGGGACCCCATTTTTCCAAGCATCCACTTGCACACATGGAAAGCCACACTGGCCTTCCGTACTCGTTCATCGATGCAAGCTTTCAAACTTAGTTTGGGCTCCAATATGACACCAAGATACTTTACCCTGGATGGTAGGGGGAGTGAGTAGCTAACCATTAAGCCTCGAAATTGTGAAGGATGGAGGCTTACACTTTTTTGTGAAGAGCAACAGTTCCGCTTTATCAGAATTAAACTCCAGTTCACATCTGTTTGCCCATCTACTAAGTTTACCCAATGCATCCTCCATGATGTCACTGTTCACCGTCGGGAAGGGTCCGGAGGTGATAGCACCATGCCCACCCACATTTTATCACA
This sequence comes from Clusia tigrina, assembly GCA_920105625.2. Lineage (NCBI taxonomy): Eukaryota > Metazoa > Arthropoda > Insecta > Diptera > Clusiidae > Clusia > Clusia tigrina. Next base: position 191,368,188 of record OV050032.1, read on the forward strand.
ACTATTTCGAGATCACTTTCAATCTTATATTGAAGTTCCAGGTCAGGCCGCAAGCTTAGCCCATCTATTTACTAAGCTTGCCCAACGCACCCTCCATGATGTCACTGTTCACCGTCGGGAAGGGTCCGGAGGTGATAGCACCATGCCCACCCACATTTTATCACAACTATTTCGAGATCACTTTCAATCTTATATTGAAGTCCCAGGTCAGGCTGCAAGCCAATTTAATAAACCAGTTTTCGATTGAAAAATCGCTTCAGAGCATTTCATCAGTCATGTGAATAGAAAGAGCTTTCCCAGTAAGGCTCATATTATATTTCTATATCTGCCTCTAATCATTTTATCTACAAGGATGTAACACTGATCTCAAGGAAAGAGATAGGATCTGTTGAAATAACTTCATAGAAACATCTTCAGTCATACTTTGTGTGTGTCAAGTGCTCAAACAATAGCATTAAGTAGACTGAGATATACAACTTGTCAGTGACTGTAAGGACCTGTGCTTTATAACAAAAAGAATGACATCAATCATAGCAACAACTATGAACAAAAAGTATAAGGATTTGGGTGCCAGAACCTAGAATAGTTTATGTGGCAGGATATAGAAAACTTCAATGAATTTGAGTGGCAGGATGTAGAAAACATCAATAGATTGATGCGACAGGATATAAAAAACTTGAACAGATTTGAGTGCTAGGACCGAGAAGACATCAATAGATTAATGTGGCAGGATGTAGGAAACTTCAATGGATTTGAGTGCTAGGACCGAGAAGACATCAATGGATTAATGTGGTAGGATGTAGGAAACTTCAATGGATTTGAGTGCCAGAACCTAGAAGACTTGAATGGATTAATGTGGCAGGATATAAAAAACTTCAATGAATTTCAGTGTCAGGTCAAAGAAGACATCAATAGCTACGACAGGATATAGAAAACTTCAACAGATTTGAGTGCTAGGACCGAGAAGACATCAATAGTTTAATGTGGCAGGATGTAAGAAACTTCAATGGATTTGAATGCCGGGGCATAGGTTAGGTTAAACAAGTAGCTTGAGAGCTACGCAAGTTTCACTCGGAGGTCCATTGGCCCATTGTGATACCAGTTTGTAGGGGGAAACCTCCCTTATCCCTCCAAAAAGACCTCAGCTCCCCGTGATCATAAGCCAGCCAGAAGCTTTTGTGAGGTTGAGAATATCAGTTAGTTTCAGCTCGGCTAATTCTTGTAGTTCTTCAAAGAAGGCAGAGCTCATATACCTGGCTCGCCTTCTCTGAAGACCCGGGCAATCACAGAGCAGACGTTTCACCGATGCCAGGAGATAGAAGACATCTATAGATAAATGTGGAAGAATATAGAAAACTTCAATGGGTTTGAGTCCCAGGTCAAAGAAGATATCAATAGATGATGCGAGAGGATATAAAAAACTTCAATGAATTTGGGTGCCAGAACCCAGAAGACGTCAATACTTTAATGTGGCTAGATATAGAAAACTTCAATAGATTTGAGTACCAGAACCTAGAATACAATAGATTGATGCGACAGGATACAGATAATTTCAATGGATTAATGTAGCAGGATATAGAAGACTTCAATGGATTTGAGTGTCAGAACCTAGAAGACATCAATAGATTAATGTGGAAGGATATAAAAGACTTCAATGGATTTGAGTACTAGGACTTAGAAGACTTCAATGGAATTGGATGTCAGAATAAAGAAGACATCGATTGCTATGAACAAGTGAAAAAGTGTCTGAGAAACGAAACTAATATACATCAAACCATTACAATGCAGATAAGGCATCAAGAATTAATCATACTGGAACCACATAAAAATACTCACATAATACACTAAAGAACTTCTCACTATTCAACCACAAAAGAAGAGTTGAAGCATTTCAACTAAAAATAGCAGACTTACAGCTCTTATGTAGGATCATAACAAGCCAATATTCCAAAATCATTCACACATCCACAAATACCGAAACAAACAGATACCGCAACAGAGAGAAGGAAATCGAAAGACATCTACTCGCCAAGTATTCAGAACTTCCCTACAAACTATTGAATCAGTTGGACAAGCCACTGTAAGAAGAAACCGTCACTATAATTAGATTTTTAACTATCCTGATCCTTAAAACCCTGTATATTAGACCAAATGCTAATGGTGAGGCACAAAGTCCATTCAGTAGCGTTGACGCATTCATAGAGAACATCTCGTTATATCGTAAATGATCGGGAAAACAAAACTTTTCCTTCAAAATTATATATAAAATATACTCGCAGTTATCACTCGATGTGGTTGTTCGGTAAAAAGAAACTTGGCTCGGCTTCTGTTCAGGGCATTTCATCAACCACGCGAATAGAGAGATCCTTTCCCGAGAGGTTGATATAAGATTTATATATAGAGAGCATCTTCACCAAGTGATCATCCGGGAGGTCCTCAAAGTAAACAGACAAAACGGTTCTAAAGATTAGTTATAGTTCCAAAGATATTATTCCAGAGATATGGTTCAAAAGATAAGTTTTGAAGACATAATACAAGAGATGTAGTTCTAAATGGTTAATTCCAACAATATAGAGTTACAGAGACATAGTCAGAGGCATTCTGATAATATAAAGTTACAGAGACATAGTCAGAGGCATTCTGATAATATAAAGTTACAGAGACATAGTCAGAGGCATTCTGATAATATAAAGTTACAGAGACATAGTCAGAGGCATTCTGATAATATAAACTTGCAGAGACATAGTCAGAGGCATTCTGATAATATAAAGTTACAGAGACATAGTCAGAGGCATTCTGATAATATAAAATTACAGAGACATAGTCAGAGGCATTCTGATAATATAAAGTTACAGAGACATAGTCAGAGGCATTCTGATAATATAAAGTTACAGAGACATAGTCAGAGGCATTCTGATAATATAAAGTTACAGCGATATACTTCTGAACTTTATATTCGAATTGTGATCCATGCTTGCCTTCAATGTGTAGGTCACTCTTCTCATCCTTATGAAATACAGTTCTTAAATATATAGTTTTAAAGACATAATAAAAAATTGTATATATCATTCATTACTAAAATAGATTATAATAATAAAATAGTTGAAAACTCTAATCAGTCTTTACGGGGCTTCCATTGAACCGAGACCTAGAGATCCAGGCTAAATCAAATGTAACGGCGGTTCTCATACAGGACAATTTTTCACTTACATATTACATAAACCGAAGTGGATTCCTGCATTTAAAGAGACTGTTTTCTAGTAGCAACTGTTATAGGTCTATTCCAAGAGTCCCATTCTTTGAAATCGAGTCTCTGAGGTCTTTGTAAGATAAACAGCCTTTAAACTTAGGAGTAAATAGGTAAATAGCCTATACACTTAGTAGAATATGGTGGGCTGGGTGAGTTGGTCTGTAGACCGGCTACCACAATAACTAAACTAACCTAACCTAGTAGAATAAACACGATATTTTTCATGTGTTTCATGAGATTGAAATATGGTTTATGAATAAAAGAGGTAGATAGATAGATATATTTAAGGGTTTTATACACCACGTCCTGAAAGATCTATCGTGAAGCCCCTAATTATTTCAAAGATGAGGATAGTCTCATCTAAAAATCTTCTGTCAGGTTAATTTCCGACAGGAATTCATGTATTTTGGAGGAATCAAGATGAGGGATCTTGCTCATATCTAAGATGTATTCTCCAAAACACCTGAGTATATTGTGTGCCAATGGTCCGCAGTCTGTGATCAGGTGCAGTGAGGTTTCGTCACTTTCTCCACAGACTCGATAGATGGCATCTGAAGATATACCCAACTTATGCATATGGTAGTTGAGTCTAAAATGTCCGCTTAAAACGCCTGTGATGATTTTTAATTTAGTATGTAGTCTCTTCTTTTGTTCGGTGGCAATATTTCAGAACTACTCGGAGTTCCAAGCTGATTATCTACTATTCCTCAGTAGAAATTGAGATACAAGTCGAGAGATTTTTCAATCGAATTTTTGTTGAGTTTCATGTTTGCGGCTTTCGGTTTTAGGTTTTCATGAGAGCTTTAGTTCTGGAAGTAAATGAGATTCTTCAAAAACTCTCCTATATGTGGTAGTATAACTAATGATTTGAGAACAGCGGCTTAAGAGCATGGACCATATCGTAAAGGGATGCTAACCAGAGTGTTCACAATAGCTGCATTTGTGATGCCCCAGCATTCCCCCGAAACATAAGATCTTTATATAAAATCTCTATAACGACTTTGAAACATCAGGATCTCTGGATCCCGGCATACCATTAACACCATAAACCCTAATTTGTGAAATTTCTCAAAGAGTTCAGAAGAGAAGAGAAGAGTAGAGCCAGACGATTGTGATATCAATTTTTTCCTTGAGTAAACCGAATCGTCAAATACGCAATTGGTTTTTAGTTCGTAGCATTTTGAACATTATTAATATTCGGAAGAGTGTGTCATAAAAAAATAAAATAAAATATGGAAATTATATTTCAATTTTAGTGTCAATGAGCTGTCAAAATTATTGTCAATTTCAATTGGCACTTGAAACGTTGATGAAATCCACAATGCGCTTGAATACAAGAGTGCGATTTACTTTGAAGACCCCACAACCACAGTCACAGACGTGGTCATACGCCGTGCAATAGTTCATAGTAAAGCGAAGCAGCTCTTTCAAACGCACAATTCTTCGAGAAACATCGCCAAGACCCAATGAGGCGAAATTGCTTGGGTTGAGGCCACTTTCTATGGAATTGCAATGTAAGCTTAGTGTCGCTCTGCTTAAACGGAATACGTGTGCTTTAAGCGAAGCGAAAGTACGATCGTAGCAAAGTAAGCGCCCCTCGAAAGTTGAACGGATACCCTGACGCCACAGCTACACATTGGTAAATGCTTTAGATTAGTGACGGCCTACTGTGATCACATAAAATATAGAAAAGTGGGCTACTCATGCAATGTAGTCCATCTCCCTTGTATTGAGAACACTCTTTTCGGAAGCTAACTCTGAAGATATTAAGAAGAATATATTTTTGTATTCATGCTAGGAAACTGCCCTTTATTTCATATTGCACTTATTACAACTATATAATTCCTGTATAACAAATCTTTAATGGAGTTCAACTACATCCACAAGTCGGCAAACTTCCTTCGATAACTAAATCTATTTTCAAAGAGTCCCTTACTTTTAAGCCTATCTATATTCGAACTACTACTTTTATACTCTCTTAGGGTTAACGGTGATCATATGTCTTTATTATGGATTCTAACCTCCATTGTACTCAAAGCATTGGATAAAATTATGTACAATTATTTAAGAACACACACTCTAGTCACATCACCTCTAAATCGATATCAACATGCATACAGAGGAGGAAAGTCCACGGAGACCGCCGTGTATCAGCTAACTGATATCATTAGAGACTCAATAGAGAATCAAGAAACAGTCATTTGTGGTTTCCTTGGCACTGAAAGAGCCTTCGATAATACCTCGCATCAGGCGATTGGAAGAGCACTCCGCAGGAAGAATACAGAGACAGCCATAACCCGTTGGGTGAGTTCTATGCTTCCAACGCGAATAATAAAGGGTTTCCCTATAAGAGGTGTTATTTTGGTATTCAAAGAAAAATGCCATTTTTTGAGATAAATGATCGGATGTCTATTTCATAATAAAGAGGAAGGTATGCCCTTAATAATGGAAAACAACATCAGCCAAATGGCCACCACAACCACGCTTACAGGACCATATCCTTTTCATGAAATTTTCCATAACCAAATCGCAAAGGGGCTGTCCTATGTCCTCGATAGCCTCACGAATTCTATCTTTGAGGTCTTGAATCGACGTTGGGCTGTTGGCGTAGACCTTATCTTTCACGTAGCCCCAAAGGAAGAAGTCGCAAGGTGTTAAATCACAAGATCTCGGTGGCCAATTGTGATCACCTCTTCGAAAGATAATACGGACCGGAAACTTTTGGCAATGGTTTCGTTGCTTGTGTGGCACGTAGCACCGTCTGGTTGAAAGTATACGTTGTCCAGATCAATACCATCCAACTCCGACCATAAAAAATCATTAATCATCTCTCGATAGCGCAATCCATTCACCGTAACTGTTGATCCAACCTCATTTTCGAAAAAGTAAGGTCCAATGACCCCGCCGGACCATAAACCGCACCAAACAGTCACACGTTGAGGATGGAGAGGCTTCTCAACAATAACTCTTGGGTTTTCCGAGCCCTAGATGCGATAATTTTGCTTATTGACGTAGCCACCGAGGTGGAAATGGGCCTCATCAGTCAAGATGATTTTTCGATGGAATTCCGGATCATTTTCATGCATTTCAAGGACCCAATCAGCAAAGACACGACGTTGTTGATGATCGGCCGGCTTGAGTTCTTGTGTTAACTGAACTTTATAAGCCTTAAGACCCAAGTCTTTATGCAAAATACGGTGTAATGACGTTTGTGGAATGCCCAATTCCTAAGAACGACGAAGAATGGACAAACCTGAGTTTTCTTCAACACTTTGGGCTACAGCAGCAATATTCTCAGTTGTTCTTGAGCGATGTGCACGGGTTTTATTCTTCACATCACTAACTTGTCCAACCAGCTCCAATTTTTCCACCAATTTCTGTATTGCGGTCCGACAAGGTGCTTCACGACGACCCAAAAATGCTTTAGTTTTGCGAACTGTGACTGCAAGATTTTCACCATTTTTGTAGTGAATTTTAATAATTTCAGTGCGTTGTTGGAGCCTGCGTCGTTGCATTTTTAGTGATGGCGTAGTTTCTACTTGTCAAATGTCAAAGAATAAAAGCTTCAAAAGTGACAGCTACCGAAATACCGGGTGATTCAAAATAACACCTCTTGTTGGACAACCCTTTAGATACTAATGCGGGCGATACCGCAATAGAAGTGCTCTGCACAAAAGGGTGTCCGCAGGGAGGAGTACTTTCCCACTCATGTGGAGCCCAGTGGTAGATGAACTACTTCATTTGCTACAGCACAGCGGCATCACCTGTCAGGGATATGCTGACGATATTGTAATAATAGCAAGAGGTAAATTTGAAGGCACTCTTTGTGAAATATCACAGAGAGGTATCTTTATTACTCAAGAATGGTGCACTTCAGTGGAACTCAACATAAACCCCACAAAAACAACCATGTACCGCCGTTCACTCGGAAACGGAAATTGCCGCATGTGCATCCAATCAAACTCCGAAATGGGGAGATTAGTTTGTCAAGGCAGGTTAAATATCTAGGAATAATGCTAGATTCCAAACTTCTCTGGAAAGCACATGCGGATTCTGTAACAAAGAAGGCAACCAGAGCATTAATGGTGTGTAGAAGATTAGCTGCAAAGACATGGGGTTGCACACCTTGCATCCTGAAATGGATGTGCACCATGATAGTGAGGCCGGTTCTAACAAGTGGAGCAGTGGGAAGGGCTCAAAGAACAAAACTGCTCACCATGAAGAACACTTTGAACAAAGTACAACGACCAGCAAGCAAATGTATTACCGGAGCTGAGAAAACGTGACCCACAGCAGCAATGGGAGCACTTCTAGATCGACTCCGCTACATATTACAGTAGAAATGGCTGCAAAAAGAACCTTATTAAGAATCGTCAAGGAAGGTGCTGGCTGCGAGAAAATTTCTAGTAATAAACAACGAGGTAGCATCGTTGCCACTATACCCCTCGCGGACCTACCTAGGGACGATGTGAACAAAGTGTATAACTTTGAGAAACACTTCACAGTTGTGCTTGGGAACAAGAAGGAATGGAAACCTGATTCGCTTCAGGATATCCTAAAATATCATACCATCAAGTGGCTTACAGTTGGATCAAAAACAGAAGAAGGGATAGGAGCTGGCATATTAGGGCCGAGGGTCAACCACTCTGAACCAATAGGGAAATCACCCTGCATATTCCAGGCACAGATACATGCATTTCGCCTCTGTGTTATCTTCAACCTCCGACGTAACCTTGTGGGTAAAGACATTGCTATCATCTCTGACAGCTATAAAAGCTTTTAGATAAGTTACGGAGCCTCAATAAACTTTCCATAAGATGGGTCCCAGGACACACTGGGATCCCTGGAAATGAAATGCGAATAGTCTTGCCAGGAGTGGGGCAGCCACATCTTTTATTGGGCCTGAACCATTCTTTGGCATAGGGGCAAATAGTATAACAGATAAATTAAGACAGGAGGAAAAATCCAGAGTACAGGAGTACAATAGATCAAATTGGTCGAAGTACCTTTTCCTTCTTTATTCCATTCATTCAGTGATTCATTCATGGATTCACCACATCTCCAACTTCATGGAACTCCATAAGACTTCGTAGGAGCCTTCCATACTCTCACTCACTTTTGTCAAACGAAATTTGTTCTGAACTATATTGCACTGTAGGCACTATAGCCAAACACATCAGCATTATCACCAATCTAGTCTGTTCAACATGAGAGAAACCACGATAACTTGGAAAGTATAAAACATATTTGGTGTTTTCCTGTTTTGGAAAGTTTCTTCTTAGCTTCCGGCAACCGCAGGGTGGGATTCTACCACTTCAAAGCAATTAAGAAATTTCAAATTCCATCCCTACATATTTCAAATCATATACACCTATGATATATAATTTATGGCCACACTTTCCTTATCAGTGCCATCCTCAGCGGCACCCTCAGCCAGCGTCAAAGCCAGCCAAAAGAAGTCTTAATTGAATTGCCCACACAATTTCCAACGGACTCAAATTAAAAACACGTTCGTATGCACAAAAATCTCACCAAATGAAAAACTTCGTAGACGAGGACGACAAGGAGGACGAAGAGGACGTGGACGACGTCTACAAACAATAAAATGCCAATTGGTGTTCAATTAATTGCAAAGAACTACAGAACAACCAGAGACAACCCGAACAAAAGGACGTCAGCACAACAGCACAACAATTTATTTGTTGGCAATGTTCGAGAAATTCTTCCAAAGGAATGACAGTTACTTAATTGGAGAGAGTTCAGCAAAAATGAAACAAAACTTACTCGTTTACGACCGAAAGGGCAGCTGGAAGGAATGACGAAAGGACACGGTAAAGTAGCAATTGAGTAGGAAACTGGAACAAAAAGAAGGCACGGAGGTGCGTTTGAAGTAGAGAAGGAGGTTTGTGTGAAGTAGAGTAGGAGATATACTACTGACATATTAGAGGTACTCAGAAGGCGTGTGATGTGTTGAGGTCTTTGAGAAAACTTTCGTGAAGTGAAGGTGAGAGAAATGGCAGTAGTTCTAAGATGAAGTACAAGTGGAGTTCGAAGAGGTGGGAACGAAATATTATAGTAAATCTATGTCAGCAGTTCTAGAGAGATGAGGAGAGTTGAGAAAGCAGAGGCATTGTAGAGGTAATTTAAAAGTGCTTTAAAGATATTGTAGAGGTAGTTTATTCATACCGGGAAGTAGTTTATTCCTACCGAGAGGTAGTTTATTCCTACCGAGAGGTAGTTCAGACATACTCTAGAGGTTTTTTGAATATGCTGTAGAGACACTTTGGAGATACTGTAGAATTCTTGTAAGGATACTTCCTGCAATCCTTACAAGAATTCTACAGTATCTCCGACTTCAGGTAATAAAACATAGGAAATGCATAAGTGACAGGAAATAGAAGACGAAGTGGTGATATTATAAGTTAGAATATGATAAAGTTAGAGATGTTGCAGGTGATGAGTTTTTGGAAGTGTCGGAGGAATTGGCAATGTTGTGGATAAGAAAGTCTAACGTCAGAATAAGTGCGTTTAGCAGAGAAAAAAACGTCAGAAGAAGTACGTTTAGCAGAGGAAAAAAAACGTCAGAGGAAGTGAGTTGAGCAGAGGAAAAAAAGCTGCTTGACTTCCTGACAATATATGGAGAAGATGAAAGAAATGGTACTAAGTCACACCCCAAGTATAATGAGTGGAGAGCTGGAATAGATAAAGTGGAAGAAAATATCGAAGGAAGTTCTGGAGATAAAATTAGCACTGTTCTAGGAGGAGTATATGAGGCACTTGAACTGGACAACATTTTGGAGTAGTTGATAAAGGAACATGAGGATCGGGAAACACATGAAACGATGTCAAAAAAAGTTTCAGATATCTTCATCTAATGAGAGAAGTGGGGTGCAGATATAAATTAGGTGAAGATATAACTGAGGAGAAGATATAAATTATATAAGGGAGTTGAGGTTATAAGTGGGGTGAGGATATAAGTGATCTGAAGCTATAAGTGAGGTGAAGATTGATATGAGAAGATAAAAGCGATCTGAAGATATAAGTGAGTTGAAGATGTATGTGATGGAAAAGACAAAAGTGAGTTGAATATATAAGTGAGGTGAATTTATAAGTGGCAAGTTTTAATTGAGTAGAAGAGAGGTGAAGATGAAGTGGACTGAAGGTACAAGTCAGTACATGGAAGAGAAGATATTTGAGTCTCACCAGACATTGGAAATTCTGGTGACAGAGATGCTTGAGATCATAGAGATAAGTGTCCAAAACTGCAGAAACTATGATGCTAGGCTGTGTACGATATGAGGGAGTTGCAGTTGTTGCAAGTAAAATGGAGTTTTTTTTTGTTTTTTTTTTTTTTTTTTTTACGAGGTCTAAAGCAGTCAAAAACCCTTGTAGTGTGGGGCCTTAACCCACTAAAATCACCCCGATGTCCGGGCGGATTATCCTCTCGGGACTTCACCGTTAGGTAATACGTCGAGAGGCCGTTACGAGCGTTACCGCTCAATCGTCAGTCTTAGGTCTGTCCATTTTCAGTCCTACTTCTTGAAACATCCCTATTAACGTTTTCCTCAGCACTGCGCTGGCTTAGGCAAATTATACTAAGTAAAAAATTATAGAAGTAGGGAAGTTGCCAATTTGGAAGAGTGGAAAGATACGATTAGCCATAGTGTGTGAACTCCGTGAGGTAGATAAAAGAGTAAGAAAGATAACAGAGTAAATGTGGAAAATGCAGGCCAACAGACCCAAGGTGTAGGAAATAGAACAGATAATATTATAGAAGATAAGGGAATAATAATATAATAATAAGATAATATTATAAAAGATAGGAGTAGGAAGGACTTAGCAGCAGTAGGAGTAGGAAATGAAGTGTGCAATGGAGTTGTTCCAATATAATATGTTTATAATATATAAATATGACTAAGAGCAGGTGGTGTTATAGGAGATGGAAGAGTTTCAGGGCATTGAATTAGTGGTACTGACTTCTAAGTATCAGGTATGCAATGGAGTTGGTGAAGCATTTGTTAGATACTTATAAAGATGAACAGTTGGTGTTATAAGAGGTTATAAGGTAAAGGAATTGGCAGGAGTCGGTAAAGGAGTCGGCAGCATAAGGTAAGGAATTGGTAGGAGTCGGTAAAGGAGTCGGTAGTATAAGGTAAAGGAATTGGTAGGAGTTGTGTAGGAATCGGCAAAGGAGTCGGTAGTATGAGGTAAAGGAATTGGTAGGAGTTGTGTAGGAATCGGCAAAGGAGTCACTATAAGGTAAAGGAATTGGTAGGAATCGGTAAAGGAGTCGGCAGCATAAGGTAAAGGAATTGTAGGAGTCGGTAAAGGAGTCGGTAGTAAAAGGTAAAGGAATTGGTAGGAGTTGTGTAGGAGTCGGTAAAGGAGTTGGTAGGAATCGGTAAAGGAGTCGGTGGCATAAGGTAAAGGAATTGGTAGGAGTTGGTAGGAGTCGGTAAAGGAGTTGATAGCAGTTGTAGTCTGACCGTGACCACGCAGATTTATATAAACAGAAGCACATGCGACCTGTATAAGTTTCAGAGAATTCAACTGCTGGAAATAATGCCAAGAACTGCTTGTCTGACAGTAGGTTAGATTATGGAGTCGTCAAAGGAGTTGGTAGAGCAGTTTAAATAAGAAGAGACGGTGTTGTTAAAGGGGTGTGAGTTGCCTTGTTAATGTCATCAAAAAGGTAAGGTTAAAAAATGAAAATAGAAATAGAAAATGGAATAGAAGTTATGAACAGCAATCCCAGAGGTGCAATGAGCATAAATTTAAGAGGTTTATGTTCTACAAATGATGTAATTGTGAAAAATTGTTCTATAGATCAAGAAGACACCGCAGATTTAGAGACAGCGATGAAAATGTAAGCAATTTAGCGAGACGCCATTAGAGTTATTACCCAAGTATTTCGAGAGACTGTAGTGCCTAGAAAGGCAAGGGTGAGTAAGAGAAAAGGCAAAGAAATGGTACCCAATGAAGTAGAAATGGAAATCCAAATAATTGAGGGAAGTATGGGAAGGAATACCGCTGATATGATTTGACTGGCCGGAATTTTGAGGTAATTTATTGCCATCCACTATAGACGACTCTGAGACACAAAAGATCTGAAATCGACTGAAGCCCCTTTGGTTTAGGAATCACCACTTGATTTGAAAGAAATGTACTCATGGTAGTGCTGAAGAGATTACCATCAATTTGGAGGCAATTTTATTATTAAACAAATTCAATAAATTTCCCACACTCTCCAGATATAATTTAAGATAGCACACGAAATTCAATTCTTCAAACCTTACCTAACCCTACTTTTGCTTTTGCTCATTGCTGCTTCATCTTTTTTCTTTGTGCATTTACTTTTTTGCCACAAAGATGCTTTATTGATTTTCAAATCGAAAGAAAATTGTTTGCAAATCCCGCATATCGCAGCACAGAGCCCCAAAAATGCTCCTTGGTAGAGACACACATCGGAGCACACGTTGTTTTCACTTTGGTAACTTTTTAAAAACTTTTCAACTACGTACTGCAAAAAGTAGACGACGCCACTTTTGTTGCCGAACCCAAACAAAGAAAAAATCACCCGAAATTTACGAAAAAAATAGAAGAGAAAAGGCCAACGGTCATTTCAGCCCATTACACACGCTATCTACGAAATTCATTGTCCTGGCTGAGCGGGTCGGGCCGGGTCGAATCGAGTCGACCCGAGTCGAGGCGAGGCGAGGCGAGGCGAGGCGAGTCAGGTTTTCCTATTACGTTTAGCTTATTGTTAGAACGTTAGAAAGATGTGTGGCATGCTGCATGCGAATGGCCAACCCCCACCCCCCTCTCCCTACCTCTCTCCCTCACTCCAGCTGCAGCGCTCAATCTAACTCGCTCATATTGGCGGGTTAAGTTGTAAATCTTGAAAAATTGCCATTCAATGCAAACATTCAAACATTCATCAATAAGTCTACCATTGTAGGTAGTTGTGTGTAGATGCGTGTGTTTGGTGACTGGGAGGCGATTGGGAGGTGATTGGGCGATAGTGGCATTTGTCCCAGTTGGCCTGGGCGATGGTGGCGTGAGTTATATGGTATAAAAGGGACTACACTGGAGAAAAATATCCCAGCAGTTTTTCTGTGTTTAACATTTGTAATAAAAACAACCCCTGACTAAGTCAATAGCCCACTAGAAGGTGCGTCGAATGCAGGAGTGCTCACCAAAATTACCCAAAACTTGTGAAGGCTTCTGTCCAGATTTTTTTTACAGTGTAACTCAGTAAAACGACATATTGCCAACTTTCCCAGGGATAACAAATATGCACACACTCACCCAAGCACATACTCACATGCTCATAAACACACTCACACACGCTCACACACACACACACACACACACACACACACACACACATATAGTCAAATCTGTCCATTTAGCCAATAAATCCTGGTGCAGCTTATTTTGGCCGTCTACGAATAAATATGGCTGACATTGCTGCACTTCTGTCTTTGGCACGTTTCTTATGTTCCCTTTTTTATTCGAATACCCTACGTGCTACACAATGGGTGTACTAAGTAAACCCCATACGTCTGCAGATCATTCTGAATATACGTCTGCAGATCATATATACAAGTTGAACCTCAGTCAAAAATAGTAACAAAGTGAGGTCCCGATATGAACCACGTGCTTTGTAGTTGGCCCAGATAGAGGCTGAGTGGTGGCACATCGTGCTAGAAGTGCCTAGAAAAGAGATCGAACGCTCTATGGTTCTCTCAGACAGAAGGTATTATTCTTTCATACACAAGGTATGGTTCTCTCAACTCTCTTACCAGTTCATATGATGACTTTCCTTACTTATTTTCTATCTTTGTCTCAAATATTCTCTCTTTATCTCTCTTCTTCTTTCTATTTCTCTCTTTTTCTCTCTCTTTCTCTCTCTTTCTCTCTCTTTCTTACTCTTTCTCTCTCTTTCTCAATCTTTCTCCCTCTTTTTCTCACTTGGTCTAACAGTTCTTTTTTTCTCTCTCTTACTCTCTTTGCCCCAATTTTTCTATCTTTTTCCATCCTCTATCACTTTCCTTTTCAGTATTTTATCTGTATTTCTCTCTCTCTTTCACTAGAGCTATCTCTATCTTTCTCTCTCTTACTCTATAACTATCTCTATATTTCTTTCTCTTTCTCTGAAGCTATCTCCATCTTTCTCTCTCTTTCTCTGTAGCTATATTTATCTTTCTTTCTCTTTCTCTGGAGCTATCTCTATCTTTCTCTCTCTTTTTCTCTCTCTTTGTCTCTCTTTCTCTCTCAGCTTTTCACATTGTCTAATAGTTCCTTTTTCTCTATATTTCTCTCTTTGCCCCAATTTTTCCATATTTTTCCATCCTTCATCTCTTTCCTTATCTGTATTTTATCGGTAGTTCTCTCTCTCTCTCTTTCTCTAGCGGTATCTCTATCTTTCTCTCTCTTTCTCTGGGGCTATTTCTGTCTTTCTCTCTCTCTTTCCCTAAAGTTATCTCTATCTCTCTCTTTATTTCTCTTCTTCTCACTTTTTTCTCTCTTTCTTTCTCTTTTTCTCACTTTGTCTAATTATTCTCCTTTTCTTTCTCTTTCTCTCTTTGTCCCAATTTTTCTATCTTTTTCCATCTTTTATCTCTTTCCCTATCTGTGTTTTATCTGTATTTCGCTCTCTCTTTCTCTGGGGCTATCTCTATCTTTCTCTCTTTTTCTCTAAAGCTATCTCTATCTTTCTCTCTCTTTCTCTAGAGCTATCTCTATCTTTCTCTCTCTTTTTCTGGGCCTATCTCTATCTTTCTCTCTCTTTTTCTGGGCCTATCTCTATCTTTCTCTCTTTCTCACTCTTTCTATCTCTTTCTCTCTCTTTCTCTCTCTATTTCTCTCTCTTTTTTCACATTGTCTAATAGTTCTCTTTTACTCTCTCTTTTTCTTATTTTGCCACAATTTTTCAATCTTTTTCCATCCTTTATCTCTTTTCTTATCTGTATTTTATCTGTATATCTCTCTCTTTTTCTAGAGTTATCTCTATCTTTCTCTAAAGCTATCTGTATCTTTCTCTCTATTTCTTTGGAGCTATCTGTATCCTTCTCTCTCTTTCTCTCTTTTTTTCTCACTTTGTGTAATTCTTCTCTTTTTCTTTTTCTTTTTCTTTCTCTTTCTCTTTTTATCCCAATTTTTCTATCTTTTTTCATCTTTCCTTATCTCTATTCTATCTGTATTTCTCTCTCTCTTTCTCTAGAGCTATCTCTATCTTTCTCTCTAGAATTGTATCTATCTTTCTTTCTCTTTCTCTAGAGCTGTATCTATCTTTTTCTCTAGATCTTTCTGTATCCTTCTCCCTCTTTTTCTAGAGTTCTATCTATCCTTCTCTCTCTTTATTTTTCTCTTTATTTCTCTTTCTCTTTATTTCTCTCTCTTTCTTTCTCTTTCTCTCTCTACTCTCCCTTTCCCCGTATTTCTCTCTTGTCTCTCTTTTTCTCTAAATTAAGCTCTATCCTTTGCTCTATTTTTGTAGAATTTCCCCCATCTGTTTCTCTTTGTTTTTCTCTACTTCTTTTTTGTTTTTTTCTCTCTCTATCTCTTAATCTCTCTTAATTTACCTATCTATCTTTCCCTCTGTTTACCTCTCTCTTTCGCTATCTCTCCCTCTTTTTATTTCTCTGCTTCTCCTTTTCTATTTTCTCTCTTTTTCTACTTCCATTTATTCTTCTATCTCTCTCCTTGTATATCTATCCTGCTTCCTCTGTCTCTCTTTTCTCTTTATTTTCTCTCTCTTTACCAATCTATGTGTCTCATTATAATTATTTTTCGCTCTTCCTCTATTTCTTTTTGTTTTTTTCTTTCTATGTCACTCTTTTCTATATCCTTCTGTATCTCTGTTTTGTATCTGTCTTTCTCTGTATATGTTTTGGCTCTCTTTCTTTATCTCTATTTCTGGACTTAAGTCTCTTCTTCTTTCTTTTTCTGTTTTTCTCTCTCTCTCTCTCTTCCTTTTGCTCGTCCTTTATCCCTCCCTTTTTCTGTGGCCTTTTCTCTCCCTTCTCTTGTTGTTTCTCCATCACTATCTCTGTCCCCTTTCTTTCTTTCTTTCTCCCTTCTCTCTCGTCCTTTCTCCGACACTTTCTCTCACATTTTTCTCTCTCTTTCGTCTTCACTTGCCTTTCTGTCCCCCTTTCTGTCTCTCTTTCTGTCTCCGTTTCTTCATATCTTAGTTTTAACACATTAGTGATAAGCTATTAGTGATAAGTCAATTGTGATAAGTCATTAGCGATAAGCCGTTAGTGATAAGTCCTTAAATAAGAGATAATAATGTTACCACTAATCAATGATAAGTCATTTAGTGATAAGTCATTAGATATAAGTCAATAGTGTTATCGTTAATTAGTGATAGTACATTAGTGATAGCACATTTGTGATAAGTCAATAGTGATAAATGATTAGCGATTTGTGTTCCTTAGATATAAGTAATTATATATAAGTCACTGGTTTTATCACTAATCAGTGATAAGTTGTAAGTAATAACCCATTGATGATGATAACTTCTAAGTGAGGAGCTAATAGTGATAATTTATTAGTGATAAGTCAGTAGTGATTTGTCATTTGTGATAAGTCAATTAAATCATTAGTGGTATGTTATTTGCGATACGTCATATGTGACAAGTCATTAGTGATATGTCATTTGTGATATGTTATTAGCGATAAGTCAATTGTAATAAGTCATTAACGATCAGCCGTCAGTGATAAGTCCTTAAATAAGGACAATAATGTTATCACTAATCAATGATAAGTTAATAAGTGATAAGTCATGAGACATAAATCAATAGTGTTATCGCTAATTAGTGATAGTACTTTAGAGATAAGTTATTAGTGATAAGTCAATAGTGCTATCGGTAAGCAGTGATAACACATTAGTGATAAGTTATTAGTGATAAGTCAATTAAATCATTAGTGGCATATTATTTGTGATACGTCATAAGTGATTAGTAATTAGTGATAAGTCATTAGTGATAAGTTATTAGTGATAAGCCAATTAAATCATTAGTGGCATATTATGTGTGATAGGTCATAATTGGGAAGTCATTAGTGATATGTTATTAGTGATAAGTTATTAGTAAGCCAATTAAATCATTAGTGGTATGTTATTTGTGATACGTCATAATTGGCAAGTTATTAGTGATATGTTATGAGAGATAAGTTATTAGTGATGAGTCAGTTGTGATAAATAATTAGTGATAAGTCAGTGGGGATAAGTCGTTAGTGATAAGTTATTAGTAAAAAGTTAGTTGCGATAGATCATTAGTGATAAGTCAAAAGTGACAAGTCATTAGTTCGTCGTTTGTGAGAGTTTATTATTGACCGATAATTTGTCATTAATGAAGGAGCATTAATAACCAGTTATAACTTACAAGTCATAAACAGTGAGTCATAAACAACGTGTCATAAACAGTGCGTCATAAATAACGTGTCATAAACGAGGTTTCTGTCACGCACCAATAGATTTAACTCTGGAATGTGTTGTAATGATCTCGACAGCAACTGAAATAAAGGAACAGGAAATGCGTCATGATTAGTGTGTGCAGTTGTAACTTGGAAACTAAAGCTATAACAATGCTATAGTTGTGAATATGTTGTTATATTGAATTTTGTTAACTTTGATTAAGAGAATTGTTGTTCAGTTAAACTAATTTCAATCTAAATCTGAATGATCAGTCTTAATCTAAATGATGACAAAAGTATTTCTGCATTGCTTGACACAATCCAGTGATGGAACTATTAGCAAAATTTATTTATACAAATAGATATAGGTAGGTGGGTAAGGCGGTCGCCCGCAGAGCGCACTTAGACCATCATTGAGCCCTTGTAATACCGCATGAGACATCAGGTCCCATCCCTTCAAAGGTCCAGCCATTTGGAGCTTTCAATGAAGCAGTTGATGGAGCTAATCTAAGTAGATACGAGTATATTAATGACTAAGTGTTTTATGTAATGATTACCTTACGAACTTTTTGTTTGGTGGCATACAGAAACTGCTGCATCCTCAAATAACACTGCGAAGTGCAACAAAACCTTTGGGTAGGACACAAGTCCTGTTCTGGAGCCCGTGCTTAAACCACAGTCGCGTATCAGAACTTGAATGGGACTTGAATATTGCATTGTGTCAGGTTGTGCCAAGGATGGGCCAGCTTGGTGGACATTCCCAGGCACATGTCTTGACATTCCCAGATAGCCTTGTGTAGGGATATTCAAAGTGCGACCAGGCCAGCTGAGTCGCTGCCTGATTTAGTAGTAGTCAACTAAATTTTCTATGCCGTATTTTACGCCATCATTCGCTTTGCATTACTTGACGCATTTTTTGCCACGTGATTTTGCGGACATTTTTTCTGCTTCATTTTTCTTTTGCTTTTTTTGTTTTTGCGACAATATCCTTTTCGATATGCCGAGGCATTTGTGTCCATTGTGTTCGATTCCGTGTTAAATACACAACGAATAACTTTTCAAATTCTTGAGCTGACATTGGATTTGGTTTCGTATGCGGATGCCGGCATGTTTCAATTGTTGGTGCTGCCATTGCCATTGTTGTTGTTCTGATTGTTGTTGTTGTTGTTGTTGTTGTGGTTGTTCTTGTTGTTGTTGTTGGCATTGCCATTGCTTTTAAGGACCAACCCGCTCGACGCTCTAATAAAAAGGATATGCAAATTGTTGGAATGGCCACGTTTGCCAACGAAGGCTAAGCAGCCAAGTACATGCGGCACTAAAGTTTATGCAGCCTTGGACCCGAGTGTGTGTGTGTGTGTGTGTGTGTGTGTGTGTGTGTGTGTGTGTGTGTGTGTTTCTGCTTGCGCTTGTGTGAAGAAAGTTGTCAGTTGTGTTGCTGTTCTTGTTGTGTTGTGTTGGGGTCTTTTTTCTGCTGACTTTAGTCACTTGAATTACTACAAGGATAAAGTATCCTGTGGGAAAAATAGTGCAAGTAAATAACAGATTTTGCATGTTTAGTTGTGTAAATAAGTTTCATTGTTTCTCGCCATTCCTCTGCTCCACAACCTGCTCTCGCAGTTACCCTATGGGTGTGTGTGTGTGGCTTTGGCTCAGCACATGCAACAACATTTCCGACCATATCTGATGGCATAAATCACTCGCTGGATTTTATTGTTTTCACAGGACATGTGCGCACGACTTTCTTTGCCCTGATTGAATTAGTTTATTAAGGCAGATGAATGGCCCCTTAATATGCCCTTTTTCACGCTCTCCCCTCCCCTCTCCCGCAGCTCCATCACTCTGTGTCTGTCTCATTCCAGTTTCTTTCATTTCTTTTGTATTAATTTTGTTTATAATTTAACTTTGCCAATTTACTGGCAAACTCACACACGCTCAAAGGCAGAGCAATACTCACACACACACCAACTGTAAAGGAGCCCACAGAGTATGTCTGAGTTTTCCAACTTTATGTGCCGTAATCCTTTTTATGTGTTAATATAAATTTTTGCATATTTTTGGCTGTGAATCTTCTGATAAATTCTCCTCTAACATGTTTTCTTTGAATTTGCAAATGTTTTGTGTTTATTTTCAATTAAGGATTAAAATTTCATGTTCGAATTTGTGTGAGTTTATGCACACGTTTGTGTTCAGCTTATTTGTAGCCCATGCAAGTTAGGCACACAGAAGGAGAGTGCAAATATGAGATGAATTGTGGGTGCTTGTAATTCATACTCGTGTGTCAACAGGGATAAACACTGACGACAGATGCCATTCGATTCGTCATCCCAGTTATAGAGTTGCGGCAAAATCCACGTTCGATAGACTGTCTATAGACAAAGGATCCTAAGGATATATTGTGATACATGAAGATGGCGATATGAAAAGTCCTTAGATCTTATTGCACTCCCGGTATCTAGTTCCTTAATTGGCTTTAGTATAGCTACGCTAATCCAGGAGGTGTGCCCAAGTCTAAATATATTGCACCTAGTTTCATATCCTTCTCCACTTCTAGTGGAGTAAGACAAAGTAAGACAAAGAGATATTATTATTTATGACTCATTACATATGAGTCGCTGTTTATGACTTGTGTTTGTGACACATCTTCCTTATGACTTCTTGCTTATGAATTCTTCTTATGACATACTTTTAGGTTTTCATCTTTTTTATGAATTCTTTGGCATGACTTGTTGTTATGACTTGTTGTTTGTGACTTGTTGTTTATGACTTGTTGTTTATGACTTGTTGTTTATGACTTGTTGTTTATGGCTTGTTGTTTATAACTTGTTGTTTATGACTTGTTGCTTATTACTTGCTGATTATGAATTCTCCTTATGACATACTTTTAGGTTTTGATCGTTTTTATGAATTCTTTGACATGACTTGTTGTTATGACTTGTTGTTTATGACTTGTTATTTATGACTTGTTGTTTATGACTTGTTGTTTATGACTTGTTGTTTATGACTTGTTGTTTATGACTTGTTGTTTATTACTTGCTGATTATGAATTCTCCTTATGACATACTTTTAGGTTTT
The DNA here is from genome assembly GCA_920105625.2 of Clusia tigrina. Taxonomy (NCBI): domain Eukaryota; kingdom Metazoa; phylum Arthropoda; class Insecta; order Diptera; family Clusiidae; genus Clusia; species Clusia tigrina. The sequence goes on from OV050032.1 coordinate 191,388,934, forward strand.
GATATTTTTTATGAATTCTTTGGCATGACTTGTTGTTATGACTTGTTGTTTATGACTTGTTGTTTATGACTTGTTGTTTATAACTTGTTGTTTATGACTTGTTGTTTATTACTTGCTGATTATGAATTCTCCTTATGACATACTGTTAGGTTTTCATCTTTTTTATGAATTCTTTGGCATGACTTGCTGTTATGACTTGTTGTTTACGACTTGTTGTTTATGACTTGTTGTTTATGACTTGTTGTTTATGACTTGTTGTTTATTACTTGCTGATTATGAATTCTTCTTATGACATACTTTTAGGTTTTGATCTTTTTTATGAATTCTTTGGCATGACTTGTTGTTTATGACTTGTTGTTTACGACTTGTTGTTTATGACTTATTGTTTATAACCTGTTGTTTATGACTTGTTGTTTATTACTTGCTGATTATGAATTCTCCTTATGACATACTTTTAGGTTTTGATCTTTCTTATGAATTCTTTGGCATGACTTGTTGTTTATGACTTTTTGTTATGACTTGTTGTTTATGACTTGTTGTTTATGACTTGTTGTTCATGACTTGTTGTTTATGACTTGTTGTTTATCACATGAAGTTTATGGGTCCAACCCCAAAATCAATGGTACGAGCAGGAGTGTCGTGACGCGGGTGCAGCAAAAAACGCAGCATAAAAGAAGACCCTGCAGTCAGCTGCAACGCGAGCCGGGCGACAAAACTAATGCGAAAAGAGGAAGGAAGAGAGACGTAAAAAAAGAGAGCAGGAAAAACATGAGCGTGAGAAACTCGAGGTGTATCAGGGCAAGACGGATGCTCGAAAACTCTAACAACAGGTTAAGCGACTAACCCAAGGTTTCAAACCCGGAGTATCCATTTGTAGAGATGAAAATGGAGACCTAGTTACAGACACGCAGTGTGCACTGAGAGTATAGAGATCGAATTTCTCAAATCTACTTACGGCTGACGATTCTATCAATTCCACCCAAGAGGAATGCAGTGCGATACCACCAATCGACGAGGACAGTATGGAAGTCCCACTAACTAGCCATGACGAGGTTCGAGTTGCTATACAGCGACTGAAAAACAAGAAGGCAGCGGGTGCTGACGGCCTGACAGTCTAATTGTTTAAAGAAGGCGGCGATGAATTGAAATGGTGTTTGCATCTACTCATCAGCAAAATATGGCTAGAGGAAAGCATGCCCGACGATTGGAAGCTCTGCGTGCTTTGTCCTGTACAGAAGAAAGGTGACCCAACAATCTGCGCCAATTATACAAGTATTAGTCTCATTTCCATCGCATATAAGGTCCTGTCGAGCGTACTGTGTGACAGATTGAAGCCGCATACAAAAACACTGATTGGACCTTATCAATGCGTCTCTCGACCTGGTAAATCCACCATAGACCAGATTTTCATACTACGCCAAATCCTGGAAAATACCGCACGAAAATCAAAACGACACCCATCATCGTTTTGTTGATTATAAAGCTGCGTTCGATAGCCCGATGCGGAATTGCCTATGTCAATGTTCGGTGTACCTGCAAAGTTGATACGACTCTGCAGGATGACGTTGAGCAAAACGAGCAGCTACGTCAAGGTAGGAAATAACCGTCCCAAAACCTTAAATACTGGATGAGGTTTCAGACAAGGCGACCCGTTATCCTGCCATCTCTTCAACTTCATCATGGAGGGGGTCCTACGAAAGGCCGGTGTGCATCGCAATGCCGCCATTTTCTACAAAGGTTTTCAGCTCCTTGGGTACGCTGTTGATCGGACCAAGAGAGATGGTACTGCTGCTTTCAATGCTATTGAAAAGGAATCAGCCAAAGTGGGCTTGACGGTAAACGAGGGCAAAACGAAGTATATGCTGTCTGCCAACAGAGGAGCGCGGCGTCTAAGATCCCATATTTCAGCGGGCAACTACAACTTTGAAGTAGTCAAGGAACTCACATACCTTGGCACCGCCTTTAACACCAATAATGATGTCAGTCTGGAGACAAAGCGAAGAATCACAATTGCGAGTTGGTGCTACGATGGGCTCAGTGAGCAATTGGGATGCAGAGTCCTCTCTCGAACGACGAAGCTGACACTCTACAAAACGCTCATTCTACCCGTGCTTCTTTATGGCGCTGAGGCTTGGGTGGTGTCGCAAACAGACGCAGCCGCTCTTGGGGTGTTCGACAGGAAAGTTCTTCGCAAAATCTTTGGTCCTATTCGAGTTGGTGACGACTATCGCATTCGAAAGAACCGCGAGCTGTATGACCTCTACGCCGAAATTGACATAGTTCAGCGTTTAAATATTCAGCGACTATCCTGGCTGGGTCAAGTCCATCGTTTGGATGAAGCAGCTCCGGCGAAAAAGGTATTCGAAGCGAGAGCCGAAGGTCGACGACGAAGACGGAGACCGTGCGTTCGGTGGATAGACCAAGCTGAGGAAGCACTTGGTTGATTAGGTTCGCGCGAAGCACAGACGCCTGGCAAGAGGTGCTCAGATCGGTCGTAACCCGACCACGGGTTGTATTGGCCACCTAAGAAGAAGAATACCTCATTTTATATATACATACCTATATGTAAGTAAAGCTATATCTCTGTATCTATCCGCATTAGGGCTTCGAATTGATTTGGCGAGTAAATCAGAGGTCCGTTGTTACACGGTGGTATCACAATGGACCCATGGTGGTCTGAATGAGTTGGTCTGTAGACCGGCTACCACGATAGCCTAACCTAACTTATCCGTATTACCACAATAAATTGGTATTTGCTCACTCTCAATATTATTCCTCAAACATAAATAGAACCTATGTAGGCTGCAGGTCCCCTCCCACTCTGTTTACTATAGAGATTGTAGACTTTCAACTCCATTTTGTTAGAAGAAACGAAATGAAACTTTGCTTGTACCAAGAATTCACGGTACAAAACTCATAGCTACCTATGAACAGGTCTTGAAAACTGTCAATAGCTGTTCCAGTATAAACTTCATGAAGAAATGATGCACCAAATTGCACCGGAGTGTGCCTGAATAGCTCTTTAACAGACTACAATTTCTCCAAAATCTCGAGAACTGGTTTCGCCTGAATTATGGGCGGTACCATCCCGCTGGTTAAACATATGGTGAGTGATATTTGTATCGGTTCGTTCCTAGGATATCAGGCAACGGGCAGTTTGAAGTGGATGCAAAAAGAAAAAGTGTGGTGCGACAACTGATTAACTGAAGCAAACTACAAGGGAAGACGAAGTGTGAGAAGCGAGTAAATAGAATTAAAGCCAATTGTAAGTTGGTCGAAACTAATAAAGCCAATTGTTCTAACTGAAGAGGGAATTCTTTGCTTATTACACAATCCAGCGATACGAATCCAAGTATTGAGCTTGGTAAAAATTTTCTGAAAGGCAATTACGTAACAATATTAATATTATTATATATTATTTTTCATAATTAGTCGATTGAGTCGGAAACCACAGCAAAAGAAAGATGAACACCAATGAAGGATGTTACGAACTTTTGCATCAGAACACACCGTTCATGCAGGCCGCCGTCATGGCTTGCATAGCTAAAATCGTTAACTTATTCAGATATTCAGTTGAAGTTTCAAATATAGAACACATTCTACACACACAACAATCTCAAACTCTTTCAAATTGTTCGGGTCAAAACCTCTTTCACTTCTCATGAGCCTATTATAGAGAAAATCACAAATATCTGAACCAAAATAGTTACTTGGATTGAAGGTTTATATAGAGTTGAGCACTAGTGCCAATCGAACCTGTATACAACCTGGTGAGACACGGACGAACAACGCGAAAGATTTATAAAATGGTAATTCTGGGTCAATACAATTAAACCAAGTTTGGGAAAAGATGTGAAGATCATATTTTGTGTGTGCAATGCGTGGAAGGGCCTCATAAAATTTGGTAAAAATTGGACACTCACATATTCCCATCCATAGTATGTCTATAGATATAGTATTTACCTACAACCTCAGTGTCATTCAAATCTGATATTCTCACAGTAATTGACTTTGGTATATTTTAATCACAATTTAGAGATCGATATCCAGCATTTCACTTCCCAGCTCTGATTTTGTTCAGTGTTAAAATGCCAACTGGGGTGATACAGAACCGTATGATATGCATGAACAGAACCGCTCATTTCCTCACAAAGACTACTAAATAGTGAGGAGATTTCCATGATAAAATAAGTTGAGGATTCCCTTTCAGGTACCGCATCCGAATACACTGAAAACATTAAAGTTTCATCAAAGTAAAGTAAGGCAGCATAGCAACTTGTTCCAATATTGGCAACTACTGAACAGTTCCAATTTCGAGACACTTGCTTGAACACTTAGGTAAAGAATTGGTGAAGTGCCGCTTGTTTCAGAGATACTCTCTGTTCGTTGTAAAAGAAACAGAGACACTCCACTTTGATGCAATGCCATTTCCTGTTTTCAGGCCCATGCATATTGTATCTCAAATATTCTAGAATATCACTGACCCCAAAAAACACTGTACAAGATTTTAGAATTTGCCTTTTAACACGAGTAGGCTGTGAATTATTTAGTATCCTTTTCTTCCATATTTTTTATTCATTGAAAATAGTTTTCATTTTCGAAGACATCTTCCAATTCGACTTCATAATCGGAGTCAATTTTGCCCATGGAGGCGTCAGCTTAAATGAAAAGTCTGCAACCGCCACTATGGGCAATCGAATAAGCGAAATCTAACTCCACCTTCGAGTGAATTCCACCAGCCTCGAATTTTCAATTATCCATCCACTTTGGTAGCTCCAAGAGGACAACCCAAGTTGCGAATTAGAGAAAGTTTGGAATTGAATGGACTGGAAAAATCATTCGCTTTCAGGTAAACTAAATCAAATCTCTTCAAATGACCCATCAAAGTATTTCTTTTCTTCCATTTTTGCAACTGATATTAATATTATATAAGAGATCACTGGAACTCCACAAAGAGATAAACACACCCACCATTCAGAATGGACATCAAATATATGGACAATTCGGAACAGTTAACATCCGATTTTTCTGTATCGATCGGGAAATAGTCAAATGACAATTTGTGCATTTGAAAATTGTAGAAATAAACGAAAATAAAAGCAAACTTATTGTCGAAATACAATTGTTTCATTCATTCGAGATCGCTTGCATAAAACGCGGTTGTATGCAATCCTTCCAAACGACTTGCAGTCGTCATTATTAAAAGAAAGTTTAGAAAGCTTGTGGAGCAATTACTCCATACCTGGTAAGTTGAACCAATTCTCTTCCACCGCTTCCGCATATTGAAAGTTTCTTTTCTCTTTTTCACAACTCAAATATCTCTGCGTAGTTGGGCAATGGCCACCGGGGGAACGCAGAATAGTGAAGACTTTGCTTGGCGATATTTCAGTACAGCTTCACAACAGCAACACCGTTATAATCATGACAATTAACTACACATTGTGTTGTAGGCCCCTCTGTATGCTTATAGTAAATTGATCATAGGATGGCGATACTCTGATTGGCGACACTGGTAATTTTCAAACACACTCTGCTTCGATGGAACAGCGTGATTGCTCTTATCATTGAATAGTATTGCCTGTATTATTCACAACTTTGATTTGTCTCGGTTAGACACAGAATAGGAGGCAACAAATATACAAAGGAAATATGATTAGATCATGGGATTGAAGGTCAGAGCTGTGTTCGTTTCTTCACCTGGCATTGATTAAATCGTTATATATGAAACTCTGATGACCAAATCATGTTGATATTAATTGGTATTTAAACTGTTGTTGGGTGGAGTTGAAGGCCCTTAGGTATGCCTTACTGAACATTGCACAAAGCACCCAGGACTCTTAGTTGAGGTATGCAATACTCTTCAATTCCTTGGTTTAGAATTGGAAATATCGATGAAGTTGAAATAATCAACTACAATTTGTATGTAATTTTGTATAAAACAAGTAATTTTATTGATGCTCTGTACAATAGATAGATAGATAGATATATAGATATATTTAAGGATGTTATACTCTGCGATCTGAAAGATCTATTGTGATGCCCCTATTTATTAGAAAGATGAGAACAGTCTCATCTACAGTTATTCTGTCAGGTTAATTTCCGACAGGTATTCATGTATTTTGGAGGAATCAAGTTGAGGGATCTTGCTGATATCTAAGATATATTCTCTAAAACACCTGAGTATATTGTGTGCCAATGGTCCGGAGTCTGTGATCAGGTGCAGTGAGGTGTCGTCACTTTCTCCACAGAATCGATAGATGGCATCTGAAGATGGACCCAACTTATTCATATGATAGTTGAGTCTACAGTGTCCGCTTAAAATGCCTGTGATGATTCTTAATTTACTCCGAGGCATATTTATTAACTCCTTAGCTATTTTAGGATTAATATCTCCCAGAAGAGCTTTGGACTGTCTTAATCCCGTAAGAGTTTTCCAGGTTTGACTTCTTTTTGCATCTGTAAACTTCTTCAGCAGACTTTGATGATAGTTCACAGAAGGGTTCAAGACCGTTGAAAGGAGAGGCCGCAGCCTTTCTAGCTAAGCTATCAACCTCATTTCCCTCTACTCCTATGTGGGCTGATACCCACATTAGAAACATTCAGTGTAATACGCATGATTTTATGGGAAAGAGGCAGCTATATATTCCCGTCCTAAGGTCCACGTTATATTTTTGAATAGTTTATTAAGCATACGCGAATAAAGTGGCCCACCCTATGTGGCCTGATACCCACATTAGGGATAACTTGTTCATACTGCCCAGGGAGTTCAGTTTCCCAATGCAGTCTCATACAAGTTTAGACCTCACCAAGGGTGAACTCTTGAGTGCTGCTTGACTATCAGATAGTATCACGATGTTTTTCCCCCGATATTTCCTGTCAATGTTGATCTGGGCACATTTTTCAATAGCGTGAATCTTCGCTTGAAGAATGATTGGGAAAGAACCCTTTGGTTCTCAGTACTTGGTTCTAGGCTCAAATACTCCTGCCCCAGTTCCGTCCATTGTCTTTGAACCGTCTGTATAATATAAGAGGGAGTTTTCTCTCATTCTATATGTCTCAGTTAGACTTTTCCATTCTCTTTTGCAACTCATCTTTGCACTGTATTTGCGTGCAAAGTTGAATTCTTGGCATAAAATCCTTGTGAGATTTTAGGATATCATATTCCTGAGCTGAACAACCCCATATATTTTGGTAACAACCCCATATATTTTGGGTATAGTTTGTTTCTCTACAGATAATTTCTTGCATTCTGCTAAGAGACTTCCTAGCAGAGTCTTGTATTACTAGCTGCAAGGGTGTTATATCTCGTATAACTTCCATTGCTGTCGTTGGACAGGTGCGCATAGCTCTAGTGATGACAAGGCAGCCAAAAGCAAGGCGTTGTACTTTACTTAACGCAGATTTCGCTGTCTTAAGTCTGACTCTATTTGACCAGGCTACAGAACCATGGGTGGTATGCATCCAGCGAATGATCTTTGGGTTACATCCCCAAGATTTACCAGCAATCCGTCTACTTATCATTAAGCAAGCTGTATCCCTCTTGGTGGTTGGTGTCAGTTGAACCTTCCACAATGACTTTTTGTCGAAATTGACTCCGAGGTATTTGGTCTTAGAGCTAATATCGACCTGTGTACCATTTAGAAGAATAAGTTTCATATATGGTAAGGATCTTTTTCTAGTAAACGGCACAGTGGTGGTCTTCGAGGCATTGATTTTCAATCCTGTTCCCCTGCACCATTCACTAGCTGCTAATAAGCCACTCTGGATAATATCACAAAGGGTGGATTCAGATTTCCCTCTAGCGATTATCACAATATCGTCCGCATATCCTTGACAGGACATACTTAGATTTGTGAGTTTTACCAGGAGATTATTAAATAGTATGCTCCACAAAATGGGTAATGACACCACACCCTGCGGACATCCTTTATTGACTTTGACTTAAACAGTTTTGTCACTTGCTTCAGCATCAGTCAGTCTACTATTGAGTTAAGCTCGTATCCCATTATCTATTCCTCTATTGTTAAGAGCCCTAATCACATAGTCCTGAGGAGTGTTGTCAAAAGCCCCCTTAATATCCAGAAAGTCGCAGAGTGCTATATCTTTTTCATCCAGTGCTGCCTGAATAAAATCAGTCAGATGGCATAGCGCAGTTTCAGTAGATTTTCCCGCAATATACCAAAGTGACAAGGATGTAAAGGCTCCCTTTTCAATACAGCTCAAGGAGATGTATGTTAACTATTTTCCTCATTGCTTTTAGTACAAAGGATGTAAAGGCCCCCTTTTCAATACAGCTCAAGGAGATGTATGTTAACTATTTCCTCATTGCTTTTAGTACAAAGGATGTAAAGGCTCCCTTTTCAATACAGCCTTAAGGAGATGTATATTAACTATTTTCCTCATTGCTTTTAGTACAAAGGATGTAAAGGCTCCCTTTTCAATACGGTCTCAAGGTGATGTATATTCACTATTTTCTCCCTAGCTTTTTGTACTAAGGATGTCAAACTGGTAGGCCAGAAGGCTTTGGGATGGGCAATATTCTTCTTACCTACCTTGGGGATAAATACCACTTTAGCTGTGCGCCATGCTTCTGGTATATACCCAAAAGCAAGACTTGCCCTAGTGATATTTACCAGGTGCGGAATCAGTACCTCACCGCTCCTTTGGAGAAGGATTGGGAAGATGCCATCCTCACCCAGTGATTTGCATGGCTGAAAAGAGCTGATTATGATTTCTTTGGCCGCCTTCCAGCCAATCTTGCTTGGTCTTCCATAACAGCCGAAACGATGTGATAACCGAAGATTTCATTGCAGCAGTCCATTTTCTCACGCCTCTGCTGGTAAAAAACAAATTTCTCATAAACCCTACAAAACAAATATTCATAAAAACGAACTGCGCATTCCACTCTGCAGTACTCAAGTCACTGCAAGTCCTGCCGCCTGAATGCAAATCCCGCAGAACATTGTATGGTACACCGCTAAATATCGAATTGGCGCTTACTTTTGTTGCACATTTCCACCACTTAATAAATCTTTCACACAAGAAGAGCAGCAGAAAAAAATTGTAAAAATGATAAAAGGGAAGCAGATAATATTCCCAGAAGGATAACCACAATAAGGACATATTTTGTACAATTTTCACAATTTCCACAATTGCATAAATAAGCACGGCTGTGTATGTATGAGGGCTGGCAATGGAAACGAGCCAGCGCCGACGATTTCCGTCTTAAACGCCAGCAATCCCTCAAGCGACACATAATTTGCACCAGGACCAGGAAAAGAGCTGAAACACACAGCCGTCCATACGTACATGCAGCTACACACAGCCACACACAGCCACACACCGCCACACACACACACACACACACACACAAGTGGCAGCCAGAAAGAACAGCAGAATTCACAGCTTTCTTTGCCATTTCTTTTTGTGTTGGCATCATTGAAAACCCATCCATCTATATATCAATTTTTCAATTGCGTGCGCCAAAAGGAAGCAATTTTGAATTTTTGAGGAAATGCAAAGGATAACGAAGCATCGTGATGCGCTCTGCTGCGATGCGATTTGATGTGACGCAGCCAAGTATACGTACGGGTGGGCTGATAAACTTGTGAAGGTTTCCTTAATGCCCGCCTCATCATCTCCATTCAGCGCGCGGAGGCTGGCAGTGATACAAGTAAGTAAAGCAATGCTTCATTCTTTCGTTTCTTATCTGATTTTATTTTTTTCATTTCTGCTGGTACTGGTAGCAGCGGCGAAATGCGTGCAGATGAAAATATTTATGCACAGATCAAAGATCAAAATGAATATTTGATGTGATTTAACAAGGAAAGTATTTTAGCAATGAATCGCAAGGAAATCACTCCTCAGAGATTCTTACATTCTATTTTATTTTCTGTTCTGTTTTGTTCTTTTGGCGGCGTGTGATTCAGTGTCTTGAAGAAGTGGATAACCACGGTAACGATGATGACTTTGTCTATGCTGGAGACAATGCCGATGATGATGATGGCGGTACTGTCTGATTTGCGTTTGATTGTGATGATCACAGATACGAACTGGCTGGAGATGACATCTCACAAAAGTGTTTGCCATCAAATTGCCTGAAGCGCGAGTCTATTCCAGTGACATTTTGATAAATATGTCACAGACTCCGCTCAGTGGGGACTTATCTCATAATCACAACAAACAGCAAACAGATTCCCCATCACCCTCGTCGTTATTATCTTCAACATCGACATAATTAACATTGTCACCTAATCCACTGGTAGATAACCACGGTAACGATGATGACTTTGTCTATGCTGGAGACAATGCCGATGATGATGATGGCGGTACTGTCTGATTTGCGTTTGATTGTGATGATCACAGATACGAACTGGCTGGAGATGACATCTCACAAAAGTGTTTGCCATCAAATTGCCTGAAGCGCGAGTCTATTCCAGTGACATTTTGATAAATATGTCACAGACTCCGCTCAGTGGGGACTTATCTCATAATCACAACAAACAGCAAACAGATTCCCCATCACCCTCGTCGTTATTATCTTCAACATCGACATAATTAACATTGTCACCTAATCCACTGGTAGATAACCACGGTAACGATGATGACTTTGTCTATGCTGGAGACAATGCCGATGATGATGATGGCGGTACTGTCTGATTTACGTTTGACTGTGATGATCACTGTCACCTGACCCACCACATATCGCTGACGTCTCACAAATGCTGTTACAGAATTGCACCGGCGTATCCAAAAGCTGTTCAACAAGACTCCAAGGAATCTCCAACTGGTATTATAAAATATTCCAAGTCCCTCTGGAGTTTCCAAGTGACTCATTACTGCTTCTCTGCCATATCCTTGTTTAACATTGGTATTATTGGTACTGATCCTGCAGGATTTCGGACTAGTATAAAGTTCATTGCTGGACGAATGTCTTTTCATGCTGTTCAACTGTTTCAGGACATTATTGAATCCTTAAAAAATATACAGAAAAATTATTTTTTGATATTTTCATTCTATTTTCCTTTTTGAATATTGACTCAACTGCTCCTGTGTTCGTCAGGCACAGAGAAAGAGAATATGAAATAATTTTCAAATACGTTTCTTTCCATTTGATTTCCAGCGACTACTTCGATCCGTAGTTCCCGTCTTCGCAGCAAGTATATTTCGGCACAGTTTCCCATTAGTAGAATTACCTCGGAACTGGTGGTGTGAACATTTACCAAGGTCATTAGCTTATTTGGCGATGGGCTTCAGCCTTTCACAGAGTACGCTCGACAGGACGTTATATGCGATGTTCAGAAGGCTGATCCCGCGGTAGTTGGCACAGATTGCCGGATCACCCTTCTTGTGGATTGGGCAGAGCACACTTAAGTTCCAGTTGCTAGGCATGCATTCCTCCGACCATATTTTGCAGATGAGCTGGTGCATGCGTTTCGTGAGCTCATCGCCGCCAGCCTTGAATAGCTCCGCTGGTATACCATCAGCTCCGGCGGCTTTGTTGTTTTTGAGCCGCCTAACAACTAGCAAGACCTCGTCATAGTCGGGGGGCGCTACTTCATGTTCGTCGTCAGCAACTGTGGGGTCGGGTTCATCTTCATTGCTATCATTAGCGCTGTCGCCATTCAGCAGCTTCGAGAAGTGTTTCCGCCATAACGTGAGTACGCTCTGGACATCCGTCACTAAATTTCCGTTTTCGTCTTTGCAGGAATTGGAATTGGCTCCGGTCTTAAAACCTTCCGTTTGGCGCCTCACACGTTCGTAGAATTTTCGAGCCATATTCCTTCTGCCAAACATCTCGATTTCCTCGCATTCTCTCTTTTCGGCTTCTCGTTTCTTGCGCCTAAAAAGACGCTTCTCTTCTCTCGATATCGCTCCTTAGCAGCTCGCGTTGCAGCCGTGGCTTCAGACCTGGTAAAGGCACCATTGACCAAATGTTCAAACTACGCCAAATCCTGGAGAAAATCCTAGAGAAGCAGATTGACATACACCACCTTTTCGTCAATTTCAAAGCCGCATTCGACAGCACCGTAAGGAGTCAATTATACGCCGCTATGTCTGAATTTGGCGTCCCTGCTAAGCTAATTCGGCTGTGCAAAATGACGCTAAGCACCACCACTAGCTCAGTTAAAATCGGTAATGACTTGTCCGAGCCGTTTGTTACTGAGCGAGGATTCGGACAAGGTGACTCCTTATCGTGTGTTTTCTTCAATCTAATGTTGGAAAAAATCGTACGTGCAGCAGGTCTAAATCGTACAGGCACTATCTTCCACAAGAGTGTCATGTTACTGGCGTATGCTGATGATATTGACATCATTGGCCATTACAGCCGCGCCGTGAGTGCTGCATTTTCCGGCTTGGAGAGAGAAGCGAGGCGAGTGGGTTTAGCGGTGAACGAGGACAAAACGAAGTACTTGGTGTCAACACACAAAGAGTCTCAGTGTCTTGGACACCACGTTGGCGACTACAACTTTGAAGTTGTGAAGGATTTCGTTTGTCTGGGAACCAGCATCAACACCACGAACGATGTCAGCAAGGAGATCAAGCGAAGAATCACTCTTGCCAACAGGTGTTACTTTGGGCTCAGTAGGCAATTGAGAAGCAGAGCCCTCTCTCGATGAACAAAAATTACGCTCTACAAAGCCCTCATCCTTCCCGTCCTGCTTTATGGTGCCGAAACCTGGACGATGACAAACAACGATGAGCGAGCTTTGGGAGCGTTCGAGAGAAAAATTCTTCGAAGGATCTATGGTTCTATATGCGTCTACGGAGAGTATCGAATCAGATGGAACAACGAGCTGTATGAGCTGTACGCCGACATTGATATAGTTCAGCGCACTAAAACACAGCGGCTGCGCTGGCTGGGACATGTTGTGCGAATGGATGAAAGTGCTCCGGCGAAAAAAGTGTTTGATCGATGCCGCCGGGTGGCGGACGCAGGAGGGGGAGACCACCACTACGTTGGAAGGACCAAGTTCAAGAGGACCTGGCTGCACTTGGTGTTTCCAATTGGCGCCAGCGTGCGCGAAGCAGGGACGACTGGCGAAGGCTAATAACGCGGCAATGATCAGAAATGGTTGTACGCCAATTATGATGATGATGATTAGCTTATTTGAGCTCAGTTAACAAAGAGGGAAAATTTGTGTATTACATTTATTCGACCATATTCCAAATTGTATAATGATTAGTTCTTTGCTTTTGGAGATATGCTTTTCACATATATGCATATTGAAAATAGGCGAACTTTTAACTATTCTGGAGTAGCCATCCCTGCTATATATATATACTGTTAAGTAATAGCCTTTCTGACAATTTATACCAAGCTCAATACTTGGATTCGTATCGCTGGATTGTGTAATAAGCCAGCAATTGCTTCATAAGTTGGAACAATTGGTTTTGTTGGTATTCGTCCCACTTACTATTGCCTTTAAATCTATTGCACGCTTCTCACACTTCGTCTTCGCTAACGTTTGCTCCTCCGTCAGTTGTTGCACCACACTTTTCTATTTACATACGGTTCAACTGCCCGTTGCTAACACGATGTCTGCTCTGCGACGATCACTGCTCAACTGCCCGTTGCTAACACGATGTCTGCTCTGCGACGATCACTGCTCAACTGCCCGTTGCTTACACGATGTCTGCTCTGCGACGATCACTGCTCAACCACTGCTGCTACTCTAAGGATTCGCTTTTCATCACTTGTCAACCGCTTGCCGCCAATGCGATGTTCACTCTTCTATTGTCACTTGTTAATTAATCTTGCCAATACGACGCCCACTCTGCCTGCTGCCACTCCCAGGATTCGGCTATGATCCCTTTTCAGTGCTTGCTGCCAACGATGTTCACTTTGCCACTGTCACTGGTTAACTGTAGCTGCTACTACGATGTTCACTTGGTCACTTTCACTTGTTCATTGATCACGATGTCTCGTGTGCAGTCGCTTATACGAGAACCTCAACCAGCCTCCGAACGCAGCTACGCATGCCTTCTCGTGTGTGCATTTTTAGGTGTTGAAATCGACGCTCACCCTAAAACCATCAACCAATCAGATGGCGTGTCGATTTTGTAACAATATATATAAACCTTCAAATCAATATCACGTTTGGTTCTTGTCCATTAATCGAGCTGTATGTTATCCTAATCAGGTGGTATTAGGTTAAAATTTCCTCAGGCAATGGTCTGCTAAGACTCTTGCCTGGGTCTTAATAGACCTTTCTAGTCTCTTCGACCCCTCTTTGATATCGATTCGAAGAGTTTATTTTGTCAGCTTTCTTTGTATCAAATCCTTGGTTATTTTTGGGAAGTAGAGCACCAGCGATAAAATAGAGATACATATAAGAAATTTTCAAATTTTGGTGTATAAACAAAAGGGTTAAGAATCAGGATCTACTAATTGTATAGTTGTATCTTATTGGAAGTCATGTGTGTGTGTGTGTGTGTGTAAGCTATGACTTATGCATCAATCACCATTACATCCCCTGAAAGTGACGGTATGGTGTGCAATTTGGGCTGGAGGAGTCAGTGGACCATCTATTTATGAAAATCCGAATGGTTCAGCTGTTACAGTCAATGGTGAACGTTATCGGGATATGATAAGGACTTGTTTTTCGACCAGAATTGCAGGCCAATGGTTTGGTGACGGTGCCACATGCCATACTGCATAGAGGAGGTAATCTAGAAATGAAGACACATTTACCAAAGAATCGGGTTCCGTTATTCTTTCTTCCCATCTGTGTACTTTCCCTCCACCATATGCCAAAGAAGACTTCAGAGCTCAGTGTGTACTTCCCCTCCTCCATATGCCAAACAACTCTTCCGAGCTCATTGTGTACTTCCCCTCAGCCTTACGCCGAATAACTCTTCAGGGCTCAGTGTGTACTTCCCCTCAGCCATATGCCAAACAACTCTTCAGAGCTCATTGTGTACTTCCCCTCCACCATATGCGGAACAACTCTTCAGAGCTCAGTGTGTACTTCCCCTCAGCCATATGCCAAACAACACTTCAGAGCTCATTGTGTACTTCCTCTCCACCATATGCGGAACAAGTCTTCCGAGCTCAGTGTGTACTTCCCCTCCGCCACATGCCAAACAACTCTTCCGAGCTCATTGTGTACTTCCCCTCAGCCTTACGCCGAATAACTCTTCAGGGCTCAGTGTGTACTTCCCCTCAGCCATATGCCAAACAACACTTCAGAGCTCATTGTGTACTTCCCCTCCACCATATGCGGAACAAGTCTTCCGAGCTCAGTGTGTACTTCCCCTCCGCCACATGCCAAACAACTCTTCCGAGCTCATTGTGTACTTCCCCTCAGCCTTACGCCGAATAACTCTTCAGGGCTCAGTGTGTACTTCCCCTCCGCCATATGCCAAGCAACTCATCCGAGCTTGATGCTTTCCGTTTTGACGACAAATGAATATTTTCTCACAGTTCCAAGAGTGGACACATTTCCTGGTCATTTCACATTCCAAGCTGTGACCCACTGATATAGGAGTATAGCCTTTATAGTGGTCGCCACGACCCACTGTAAGCACTTTTGTCTGTTATAGTTTTTGTTACATTTAAGTGTGCAGTCAGGCTGAAAAACCGAAATACTGTCCACATTCTACGCAGCCATAAATACCTTCGAAGCAGAGAAATGGCATTTGATTTCTATGCTGCTATCTGTGCCGCCATTCTTTGGCCCTGTCGACGTCAACGCTCCGCCATCCCATCTGTCTCGCTGAGCCTCTCCACTCCAATTGCGACTTAAGCTGATGGAAATCTCAGAATTGCAACTCTAATTCAGTTAGCAGCAGCAGCAGCAGCAGCGTGCTCAATACAGATACCGCCGCACACACATACACGCACACATGTTCACTTGCACAGGACAAGACACATGCACAACAGACACTGATGCAGACAATACCTTTAGACATGCAACCTGAGTTAAGTACTTGAAAATAAAAGGCGAACCCCAGCAACAACAAAAATATATAATAACAATAAAAATAAGACGAGGGGAGAAGGGCAGAGATGAGAGGAAGCAAACATACCAACAAAATGGAAAAAATCACAACAAAATTGTAGATCAAGCGGCAGATTACGCCAGGATACTCGTACTTCCCTGCTGCTGCTGCGGCTGCTGGGACTCTGGCCTGATGTGCGGTGTGCAGGACGACGCAACAACGCAAATAACTGCAATAAGTTAAGCTTTTATCCGGCGGCCATTTCTTCCACTTATTGTGCAATACAAGAGGACAATAACGAGTCAGGCAGCAAATACCAAATGCCAGAGCCAAAGCCAAATCCGAAGCTGGCGCTGCCGCTGCCGCTGCCGCTGCCGCCGAAGTAACAAAGTCAAAGTAACAAAACGGCAAATTCCCTGCAAAATTTGATAAATAAATGGCATTGGATTAGGCTTTTATTGTGTTGCGGACTCCTTTTGTACGTTTATTTCCATTTGATTTTTATTTGCTCGGTTTCGTTTTATTTCACTTGCTTTCGCTTGATTTAGTAAAAGTGTTTTTGGGCTGCGGGTCAAGGGGGAGGGGCTGATCGCTGCTCACTGCTTATCTAGATTGTTGTCTTTGCTGCATTTTTCTTTGCCGCTTTAATTTTTTTGATTGTTTTTTGTTTTGTCCTTTCAATTGAGGTAAATCGCACTTGCAGGCATGCAACAGGGAAGGACACAGAAGCTTCCTGTGTCTGGGCATATGAGCATTTGTTGCTTATTGTAGTGCCCCAACTGATATTCAATTATAGTCCATGTCTCTGTGGTATCCCCGCAGAAGTAGTAGAGAAGAATTGAGAGCTACACCAGCGCTAAACAAGGATTGAGAATGGTGTAGTAAGCCAGAAGTAGCAGGAAATGGAGAAACATCCCGTCAAGCTGCTGTTGGTGGACTTCAAAGTTAGGGAAGTGGGCAATTTGTCAGTAAAGGGAAGGATAAACCACCAGTCAACGGACTTTCTTTCAAAGCTCTGTAGACTAAGGAGCCGTGGTAAGTTGGGCGTAGTCCAGGAGAATGTTTGTAGCTTCTACACTGTATAATAGGAACATCCGATAAGATGAGGAAATTCAGGATAGAAGAGGAAATACCGGAGAGAATAGGAAACTCCGAATAAAAGAGAAGAATCCGTAGAGAAGAGGAAACTCCGACAGAAAGAGAAAACTCTGTAGAGAACTGGAAGCTCCGAATAAAAGAGAAAACTCTGTAGAGAAAAGAAAACTCCGAAGAGAAATGGAAACTCCGTAGAGAAGAAGAAACTCCGGACGGAAGAAGAAAATCAGGTGAGATGAAATTCCGGATAGAAGAGGAAACTCCGAATAAAAGAGAAAACTCCGTAGAGAATAAGAAACTACGTAGAGAAGAGGAAATTCCGAGGAGAAAAGGAATCCCCGTTGAAAAGAAAAAACTGAGAATAAAAGAGAAAACTCCGTAGAGAAGAGGAAACTCCTTAAAGAAGAGGAAACTCTGAATAAAAGAGAAGACTCCGTAGAGAATAAGAAACACTGTAGAGAAGAGGAAACTCCGTAGAGATGAGGAAAGTCCAAAGAGAAAAGGAAACTCAGTAGAGAAGAGGAAACTCTGAATAAAAGAGGAAACTCCGTTGAAAAGAGGAAACTGCGAATAAAAGAGAAAACTCCGTAGAGAATAAGAAACTCCGTAGAGAAGAGGAAACTCCGTAAAGAAGAGGAAACTCTGAATAAAAGAGAAGACTCCGTAAAGAATAAGAAACACTGTAGAGAAGAGGAAACTCCGTTAAGAAAAGGAAACTCCGAATAAAAGAGAAATCTCTGTAGAGAACAGGAAACTGCGAATAAAAGAGAAAACTCCGTAGAGAAGAGGAAATTCCAAATAAAAGAGAAAACTCCGTAGAGAAGAGGCAACTCCGAATAAAAGAGGAAACTCCGTTGAAAAGAGGAAACTGCGAATAAAAGAGAAAACTCCGTAGAGAAGAGGAAACTGCGAATAAAAGAGAAAACTCCGTAGAGAAGATGAAATTCCGAATAAAAGAGAAAACTCCGTAGAGAATAAGAAACTACGTAGAGAAGAGGAAATTCCTAGGAGAAAAGGAATTTCCGTTGAGAAGAAGAAACTGAGAATAAAAGAGAAAATTCCGTAGAGAAGAGGAAACTCCATAGAGAAAAGGAAACTCCGGAGAGAAATGAAAACTCCGAATAAAAGAGAAAACTTCGTAGAGAAGAGGAAACTGTGAAGCACATTCTTCTACGCTGTGAACAATTTACGCGAAAAGGAAAAAAATTTGGGGAAGTGTTGATCTAGCAGAGAAATTATGCCATCACTAGAGCCCAGGTGGATATTGAGTTTCCTGAATAGCTCAGTGTTTCGAACTGAAATGACCACTGTAATGAGAAGTGAGGGGTACAATAGATCAAAGGAGGGCAGAACCATCCCCCATTTAAAAATATATGTAAGTCAAAGCATACCGGAATGGCATCAGGTTTTATAGAGCGAACATTCACCGAGAACAAGAATTCATGAATATCCCTAGACAGGGGTAGTGGACTCCATTCATATATGAAACAAGTAACAGTGGAGATTCAGACAAAACACAGCACTCACTGAAGTAAAGTAATAGTGTCCTAAGGATACACAAAGGTGATATGGACCGAAGCATATACAGAGGCAGGGTCCCAATTAGGATTTTATAGACCCTATACTGAAGATGTCAAGTCATATTCTGTTGCAGTAGAAGTTTCCAACCCTCTTAAAACCACCCCCTTAGTGCAAGCCTCAAAACGCTTGTTTCAAAAGTAAGAAAAGGATAACTTCGCCCGGACACCAACCAAGGGCCAAAAAGTCGAAGAGATCTATTAAAGTAAGACGGAAGAAGTAAGAAGAGAAGATCTATTAGAGTAAAATGCAGCTGAGCAATTTTCAATGGCAGCACTACCACCGACAACAACACCATCAACAACAACAGCAGCACCGACAACAACAACACCACCAACAATAGCAACACCACCAACAACAACAACAATAACAACAACAGCACCATCAACAATAACAGCACCACCAATAACAACAACAGCAACAACAACACCACCATCAACAATAACAACACCACTAACAATAGCAACAGCACCACCGACAACAACACCGCCAACAATAGCAACACCATCAACAATAACAACACCACCACCAACAACAACAAAAAAGCAGCACTACCAACAACAACAACACCATCAACAACAACACCATCAACAACAACTCCACCACCGTACACAAATAAGAATACTAGCTAAACATAACCTAAAAATTCATTGAAACGTTCATAAAAGCATGCATAAAATTTCATTTAAAACTTTAAGCCAAGCAAAACTCTCAACAAGACAAAATAGAACAAGACGAAAACAACAACAAACCGAGCAAATTATGAAAACGACCAACAACAAAAAATTTGAGAACTGGAAACCCAAGCCGGGGAAGGAAACAACACTTTATCCATACGAATCCATCAAGCCTTCTTTGGCTGGTTGGTTGGTTGGTTGGTTGGATGATTGGATGGTTGGATGGTTGGTTGGTGGGCTGGATGGGTGCTCTATTTCCGTACGCCCAAAACTGAAGCGCATTTTATACGCTTCGACTGAGTTCTGAACTTCCTTTTGTAGCTGGTAATGCGCTCAGCCGCTGAAGCCGCCGCCCCACCCTGCCGGCCTTTCAAGCCGCAATCAGTCAGAGCCCCTCTTCGACTACGACCACGGCTATGGCGATGAGTGTATCCGCGCTTAGGTGTGTGAGCGTGAGCGCTGAGCTGTGCTGCGCTGCACTGCGCTGTGTAAGCGAAAAAGAGCCGAAGGAACGCTGGTGAAAGTTATCCGTGCAGCGCCGCCGAAAACTTCCACGTCGCTGAGGCAGCACAAATTCGTCCAAATTTGTTGAAAATAAGTTTTACTTAAATCAAAAATATAAATGCTGAAATATGAGGCGATTTTTATTTGATGCACGAAGGACTCCGCGGGGCAGGATGGTGTTGGGGTGAGTGGGTGAGTGTGTGCCAGGCTTTTGAGCAATTTTTGAGCTGCCTTTCTTTATCTGCAACTAGAGTTGCATTTTTTCCACCATTTCTTGCGTACCAGCCTCTATGGATGTGTGTGTGTGTGTGTGTGTGTGTGGGTGAGTGCTTTTTGTGTGTTGAATACTGTCCTCATTTTGTATGCTCTTCTGCTTGCCTACATTCCGTTTCTTAGAGATTTCACAAGTTCAGGCACATTATCCTTTTTCTTTTTCACCATTTGCCACGTTTTCTTTGCTTTGCCCGACTGCATGCAGTGCATGCTTGCATGCATGTGTTCATATGAAAGGGATGCCTATCCTTAACATGCCTTGCCGCCCTTGTCGTCACTCACCAAGCCTCCTTCCCTTTGGCCATTGCTTTATGAGTGCGCCAACTCGCACTCGCTTCTGCAAAATGGTTCCCCTTTCTTTCGCATGTACAAATGATCCTGGCACTGGCGGCGTTCTTACTTGGTTGTTGGTGTACTTGTTGTTTTTGTTGTTATTATTATTACTACCACTATTGCTGATGTTGTTGTTGTTGTTGAAAGCGTCACACATACACATGTAAAGCTGCTGCTAACTGCCGTTAAATGCTTAAATGAATTTGTTAGTTTGCAAGAAAACTTTGCTCCGCGCACCTTTTTTGAAAAGTTTTCCTTTTCCTTGCTAGCCTTGGCTGCCTGACTGAGCGTCGCCCCGGCTCCGTTTGCTTCGGTTTGGTTTGGCTTGGCTTGGCCCGGCTTGGCTTGGCTTGGTTTGGTTTGGTTTGGCTTGGCTTGCTTGGATGGCATAACTTTGTCTTTGAGTTGTTGCACAACTTTTGTAATTATTTGAATTGATGTAAAATCCTTTGGAAGCCTGACATTTCTTCAATGAAAGAGTTGGCATTTTTCTTTTGTGCTGCGAATACGTGTGCCGAGTTATGTGCTGCCGAGCATTTAAATCCGCTTTTTGCATATGTGGGCGTTCAGTTTAATAATGTACAACCGACACCACGCTGCGGATGCCTCCTCCGGAGAGTGCGTTCAAGCAGAATTTAATAAAAAACTACAAATTTTTGTACTTTTTTTGTTAACAATTTATTACTATATAAAAATTGCAAAGACTTGGAAGATATTTCTTTAAAAAATTGCAAACTAAAACTTCAGTAATGTGGTCAACAGACAACAGGAACGTTGGTAAACGTTCCGTGGAATGTGTGTTCGGGGGCAATAATGCGCAGTACCGAGTCGTTGTGTCCATAGTGATGGCAAACGACGAATTTGTAATGTATTTGAGTGAATCGCTTAGTTTGAAGTATTCAGAGAGAGAATACAATTGAGCTCGTATCTAAGGATACTGAAGGACCCGTGTGTATGAGTAAGTGAGAAGATGTCTCCTCACCATACCCAAAAGTCGCACAATTCTGCAGTATAAGGAGCATGCATAAAGGCATAGAGTAAGGAAATAAGAGACGCATTCTCGAACAACAAACTTTTTGTATGGTGACGCTGCTAATAGCGCCAATTACTCAATAGCTTTTGTTACTACCCCCCACCGATCTCTTCTATGTCGAAAAATGAGTGACAGTTCAGATTGTGACTCTTATTTCTTTACTCTCTGACAAAGGTCAGGAAATCAAACCATTTTGTACTACACGAACTCACTCTACGATCGAAATGTAACATTAGAGCCGAAAGAGACTCACAGTACTCTCACTCATGAGTTGCCAGTGTCTACGGTACCGTCTCGGATGATGCCTTTTCTGTCAGTGCAAGGAAGGTGCCCATCGGGGGTTTGGGGGATGTGGTCCGGGCCAAAGAGTCCCACACTACAACTTGGGCCATTGACTTTGATGTTTCCCCTCACAAGCACAAAAGAAAAAAAAGAAATACTCTCATTCGTGAATTTTGGTGGAGCACTCATTAGGAAACAGTGGAACGATCGAAATATAACGACACACTTAACTTAGTCTCATTCGTTGGCTCTCTTGATGAGCTCACTCCCTATGAAACGAATCAACCCAATGATCGAAATGTAACATTAAATTCAGAAAAGACTCACATCACTCCCACTCCTGAGCTTTGGTGGAGAACTCATTATGAAGCAAGGGAACAATCGAAATATAATGAAACACTCGAAGTGACTCATTTCGTCTCTTGCTGAGCTCACTCCCTACGACGACGGCCAACGAAACAACCCAATGATCGAAATGTAATATTAGAGGAGAAGAAAACTCCCACTCGTATGCTCTCTTTCTACGTACTTACCTCCTGAAACAAACCATCGTAACGAAGGAAAGAGATTGAAGAGCGGAACCCAGAGGAGTAGAAACAGTGACACCAAAGAGCATACATATATAGAGCTCGCATGACGAACAAAGTTATTGTTGCCAAAATTTTGTTCGAGGGGTTTACTAGAAAACAAAGTTATTGTTGCCAAAATTTTGTTCGAGGGGTTTTCTAGTCAACCCCTCGAACAAAAATACACGCATTGCATCTCGCTTCTCCTTGCCGATCAGCGATTTTTGTGAAATCGCCTTCACTTCCATTTCACTAAATTTTGAGTGATTCAATCTCTATGTATGGATACTCTTTGGTGACACTCTCCGGTCCATTGAAGCTATTGGCTTTACTATTAAACAGATTTGACTATAAATGGCGTTAATCACAAACCATGGAGCCCCGTAGATTAGGTTACGTTATAGTACCAGCCTTCTTAGGGAAAGCTCACTTAGGAATCAAAAGGTTCATTATGATACATAAGAAACCGGCGCGACTCCCACATCTATCGCGTGGGGAATCATTGTGATACCGCTATGAGCCGGGCTATATTTCTAATATATATGGATGATCATACTATCAAACCATTAAGGAAAGGTGAACCCAGTTATTTATTTCTTTTCCTAGCTAGCGAGCAGCACTGACTCATGAGATGGAGAGCATACTCTTCTGTTTCCTCAGACCCGCAGCCGCAACAAAAGTCATTCAATGACAAGCCAAGTATTTCGGTATTTCTACCTTCAAGGAGTGCCCCGTGAGCACAGCGATTGGTGTGCAGATAGAGTTTCTACTGAGGTTGAGTAGCTGAGCAGTTCGCCTCTTATACATGGATCCTCTACCCAGGATAATTTTGCTTCCTCGAGGTAGTGTTGTTTGCACGTCCATTTTACGGAATTTAAGGGTATACCAATGGTGAAGCATGGGGATATAAAATATTGTCATCATCAGGAGAATCGAGCTCGAAGAACATCCTCGTGGTTTATTGTATTACTTTCTCATAACATTTAAGTAGATTGTTTTCAATCCTACTTCATTTGCCGCTTCTATTAATTATACCATATTTTTATTTATATATTTTGATGCAATGAAAACGTCAGTATTCATGAGTAAACCGGAATGAACTTGAAATCGAAACTAAACAGTAAGAAAGTGAACTGTTGTATTGAATTAAGAGGTAAAAAAAGAAACAACCGAAAGCTTAGGAGCTCTGCCGACATCTGTGGCTATTACGGTAGTGAATATTTAAAGATATGCTGTCAGATAGCAATGTTCAATGTTGTGACTTGTGACCATCGTTGGCTAATAACAGGAATCTTTGTGTTAATCACGGAACATTGAACTCATCACAGATAATACATATATGGTTACGAAATCCACACGCCATCTGATTGGTTGCATAGTTTTAGGGTATGCGTCATTTTCAACCCCTAAAGTGCACACGCGAGAAGGCATGCGAAACTGCGTTTGAAAGGCTAGTGAAGTTCTGGTATACGAGAAGCGGCCGCAAAATTGACATCGAGATCACTGAACTAGTGAAAGTGACAAAGTGAACATCGTGGGCAAACAGTGAAAAGGGATCATAGCCGAATCCTGGGAGTGGCAGCAAGCAGAGTGAGGGTCGTATTGTCAAGATCGGTTAACAAGTGACAATAGAAGAGTGAACATCGTATTGGTAGCAAGCTGATGACAAGTGATGAAAAGCGAATCCTTAGAGTAGCAGCAGTGGTAATAAAGTGATCGTCGCAGACTGAACATCGTGTTAGCAACAGGTAATTGAGCAGTGATCGTCGCAGAGTGGATATTCTGTTAGCAACGGGCAGTTGAGCAGTGACCTTAGAAGAGCGGACATCGTGTTAGCAACGGGCAGTTGAACCGTATGTAAATAGAAAAGTGTGGTACAACAACTGACGGAGGAGCAAACGTTAGCGAAGACGAAGTGTGAGAAGCGTGCAATAGATTTAAAGGCAATAGTAAGTGGGACGAATACCAACAAAGCCAATTGTTCCAACTTATGAAGCAATTGCTGGCTTATTACACAATCCAGCGATACGAATCCAAGTATTGAGCCTGGTACAAATTGTCAGAAAGGCAATTACGTAACAATATATATTAGTGACGCTTGATGGAGATGTCTAGCAAGTATATATATATGGTCCTATGGCTCCGCGGGGGAGCAAAGGGCCGCAACAAGTTTCCTCCATTTACCTCTGTCATGCGCCAACCTCTTGATTTTGCTCCAAGTTTTGTGGGTCCTGAATACGTCAGCCCTCCTCCTCCAGGTCAGTGCTGGCCTGCTTCTGCGACGGCTGCCTTGAGTGTTCCAGTCGATTGCGCTGCGGGTGATGTCGGTTTTGTCTCTTTTTAACACGTGCCCGAGCCAGCCCCATTTCCTATTCAGGATTTCCAGGCGCATTGGTGTCTGGTTACAACAAGTATATAAGGATCAGGGTATTTATACTCGTACCTTATGAATGTGTATGAATCTATATTAGTTGTACCCCGATCACAGTGGACATTTCTGTATATTATTCTTAATAACTTTTGTTGATTCCTTTGGATTAATATCAACTTTGTGTATATCCCCACTGCCCTCATCTAGCCTATAAGTCCTAATGGTCTTCGTGGGTTCTTCAAAACTGAATCATTGTCATCGTACGTATTCCGTAGGACTTGAATAAGAAATAGAATTACACAAATTCCTAATCCTACTTACATGCAATTCGTATGCGTATAAAAGGCCTCGGCAGGATTCAGGACCTGAAGGAACTGAAGAGAGCACACAATACTCTCTTGTGAGGATTTTTTATGAAATTTTTAATTTTGCTTTGATTTAAATATTTATTTTTGTTTAAACATTTCAGAAAATCGCGTTGCTTTTGTTGTTGATGTTTTTGTGCGGAACTCGCGCAGTAAAATCATTTAAAATTATTGTATTTTTCATATTTTTTCCCAATGACAAACGGAATGAAAAATCAAATAACACAACGATGGCAACAACAACAACACCAACAGCAGCAATACACAACAACAACAACACCACAAGCAGCAGCAGCAACGGTATCGAAATTCTCGTTAAAAATCAAGTCCAACCAAGTGAAACCAACGGACCAGCACGGAAGCCGAAGCAGAGCATAGCAGCTCTGTAGCCAGACCGCCATATCCATCCAAGCATATCACTGTGTCCTGTCGTATATGTTTTGTCATATCAGCCAAAGTTGGAAGGGACACGTAAAAGTTCACAAAAAACAAGAACGCAAAAAACAGTTTCAACGAAAAAAAAGTAACGTGGCACCACCACAAACGCTGGCCAAGTGTCCAACGTTTCGCCACAACAAAGCACGTTAATTGACGCTCAAAAAAAACGCGAACGGGTTAACAAAAAATACAGCAGCAGCAGCAACAGCAACAGCAACAACAACAACAACAACATCAACCGAAGCAGCAATACAGAAATTTGTGTCCAAAGGACATTTTGTGGCAGGCACTGCGCGATACACTCGCGTGTGAGTTGAATTTTTACCGATAGCATTTTACGAAATCCCTACAGAGGCTGACTGACATGAACACCACCCCGGGCCTGCCCCACCAATCGCTGTCGCTCTTTGGTTGCTGCTGTTATTGTTGCCGTTGCCGTTGTTTGTTGATTTTTTTACACGTTTATTAAACTTAAATTTGCAAAAATTTAAATTTAAACGAGAGCGCGCCCTTTTTCCCGTATTTACACCCCATTTTTTTCGGGCGTTCTTTATTGTTGCTGCTGCTGTTGTTGTTGTTGTTGGCGGTGTGTTACCTTTATTAACCCTATACAAATGTGTGCGTATATAACACTCCCCACTCACCTCCAGCGCCAGACTTTGCCGTTGTCGTTGGTGTCCTCGTCCACCTTCTCAAACATTCGACCTGACAGTCAGTCATGGAGTCATGGAGTCATGGAGTCATGTGGTAGCAGCGGCAGCAGCAGCAGCAGTCAGAGTCAGTCTGTTGCTGTTGCAGTCGCACTGAATCAGCACGTGATTAATGGCCTTTAATTATGTCAAACAGACGGCTGGAAGACGAAGGGACTGAGACTCTGTACGAGCGGCTATTACGGCTCGTACTAAACAGACATGGGCACTACGTGTAAGCGCAAAGTAAACGTATGCAAAGGTATGTTAAAAGTTTGGCATTAAAAAATTGACACCGTTTGGGGTGAAATGTCATTGTGCATTGTGTGACATTTGGCCATATGCGTTAACCAAGTGTATGGGGATGTGTGCACTTTGTAAAGAGTTGGCTACAAATGTGCGCAAATAAATTTTAAACGCCGCCGCCACATTCATTTCGCCTGCAGTCAACTTTTAAGCGTTTGTCACAAGCTGTGATTGTGTAAGCGGCCCGTGTGTTTATTGCTTTATATGGCAGTGTGTGTATATGTGTGTCTGTGTGTGTGTGGGTGTATGCGCGTGTGTGTGGGCGTTTCACGTTGTTACTTTTAATGAAAGTGTCATAAATTATGTTGCCATTGACGAAAGGGTAGTAATATGTAAACGGCCTCATGTTCCCGAGGCCTGGACGACTGCCATGGGCGGCCGGCTCATGTGTCACTTTGTAGAACGGCAAAAAAGCTGCATGCAACAATCCACCTGCAGTGGTGTATGTGACACAGCTAGTTGGCTGCACTTGCATCGGGGGGATCATAAGGGCTGTCAGACGCCGTCAAAGTTCCTTCATTTACTCGCACTTCCCATCTCACACACTTGAGTGGAAACAATTTTCAAATTTATTTTATTACTTAATTTTCCTCTGTCGGGCTAACTTTGGCACTGGCTGCCGAAGAAACCCTCTCTTCAAGAACACAACATAAATTTTAAGTTTTTCACATATCACACACCTGAAAGTCCCAATACAACGTTTTCGCTACCATCTTATACATGATACTATTCTTTTCTCTCCTTATTACTCATGTTTGTTACTATACTCACTTCATTCCCACTTAATTGGCCTGAATGTTTCATCGGTTGATCCTTCGCCCACACATCTTTGTTACATACAACAAGTTGCCAATGGCCCACAACACTATTTCACTCATTTCCCTATTCTTTATTTCATTATTACTATTTGCACATTTGGTTGAACGCTCCTGAATGTTCCAGACGGCCATTTCAATACCCTCCATTTCAGGTTTATATTCCTTATTCTCCTCTTTACTGTTCGTTTAATCTTATTTGTTACTATACTCACTTCATTCCCACTTAATTGGCCTGAATGTTTCATCGGTTGATCCTTCGCCCACACATCTTTGTTACATACAACAAGTTGCCAATGGCCCTCAACACTATTTCGCTCATATCGACTTCGGTTCCCATATTGTTCCTTTCATTGCTACTATTTCCACATTTGATTGAACGCTCCTGAATGTTCCAGACGGCTTTTTCAATACCCTCCATTTCATGTTTATATTCCTTATTCTACTCTTTACTATTCCTGTAATTTTATTTGTTATTATACTCACTTCATTCCAGGCCAATGAAGGGCCAAATTTTTTCGGTCATTTCTAATGTTCCCGCAACTCTGTCGCATATAACAAATTGTCGATCTTTGTTGAATACCCCACACACATTTCTCGCTATCCGCTGATTCATGATTCTATTCTTGTCTCTATGATATTCTCTTCATTATATGTTAATAATATTTATCCTTTTTTCCACTTCATTGCTTAATTCGTTGATATTTTCCCACGCCTCTTTGTCAAGTACAGAAAGTTGTCGATCTTCCTGAATATCTCAATAAAATTTGTCCCCTGATTCATCCATGTTAGTAAGAAATAGTACTCATCTGTTTACTCTTCTTATTATTTTCCATGTTTCTGTATTCACGTTTATTTTACTTCATTCCTTGATTATTCCTCACTTTACTGATGTTTCCACAACTCTGCATAATCCCATTCATGCCCACTTCTCTGCGCTGTTCTTATATCTCTATTTATTTCAGTTCACACTATGCTCTTTACTAATTTTCTACCAACACACAGTGAAGTCTGTCCTTATAGTTAATCTTTCTGTACTATTTTAAGGACCTTTTCGGAACTTGACCATGTTTGCCGCTTTCGCTTCTCCCTAACACAATATTTATTCTCTTACTTTTCTCTGCTCTCTTCGTCATTTCTTTTATTATTTTCATTGAATTGTTTAATGAAATATTTTTCCAAAGCTCTCTCGCGCTCTCTCTATCTCGCTCTCTATCGCTTTCTCTCTCTATCTCTCTCTATCTCTCTATATCTCTCTCTCGGTCTCTCTATCTCTATCTATATCTCTATCTCTATCTCTCTCGCTCTCTCTCGCTCTCTCTCTCGCTCTCTCTCTCGCTCTCTATCGCTTTCTATCTCTCTCTATCTCTCTATATCTCTCTCTCGGTCTCTCTATCTCTATCTATATCTCTATCTCTATCTCTCTCGCTCTCTCTCGCTCTCTCTCTCGCTCTCTCTCTCGCTCTCTCTCGCTCTCTCTCTCGCTCTCTCTCTCGCTCTCTCTCGCTCTCTCTCTCGCTCTCTCTCTCGCTCTCTCTCTCGCTCTCTCTCTCGCTCTCTCTCGCTCTCTCTCTCGCTCTCTCTCTCGCTCTCTCTCTCGCTCTCTCTCTCGCTCTCTCTCTCGCTCTCTCTCGCTCTCTCTCGCTCTCTCTCGCTCTCTCTCTCTACCTCTATCTGTATCTGTATCTCTCTCTCTCTCTCTCTCTCTCTCTATCTCTATCTCTATATCTATCTCTATCTATCTCTATCTCTATCTCTATCTCTCTCTCTTTCTCTCGCTATCTCCATCTCTATCTCTCTCTCGCTCGCTCTCTCTTTCTTTCTCTTTCTCTCTCTCTTTATCTCTCTATCTTTCTCTCTCTTTCTCTCTCTCTATCTCTCTCTCTCTATCTCTCTCTCTCTATCTCTCTCTATCTATCTATCTCTCTCTATCTGGCTCTCTCTCTCTCTTCAATCATCTCGATTTCCACTGTCTTCCTTTTGTCCTGCTAAGCCCAAGGGTCGGTACGAATGGTTCCTTCAATAGTTTATAACTTTTGGCTATGGGAACTAATCCTAAGTACGTCCATTTTCGTAGACACATATCGACTCTCAAGAACTCCGTGTTATATGTGTGTTTGTGGGTCTAAAGACAGCAATCGCAGGAGATCTGGAACCCGGAGAGGATTTAGAATGGTATCATGCAACACACACTAGACTACACCTACAGGACTTCACGTGAGTTAAGGACCCACACATCGGTTTCTAATAATGTTCAAAACTTGTTACAAACTTAACACAATCCAGTGATGGAACTATTGGGAACGTTAAGGTACGCTTTACAGTGGCGTGTGCGGCGAAACGTATTGTTTGTTTACAGCCTGACAATCGTTACATACGAGTGTGACGCATGCATAGGAGTACTTTAGCCATATGGGGATGGGTTGAATTGGCTATCAAGGCCAGGGATCATCGGCCAGAAGACACACTTAGGCCATGCGAAGACCCATTGGGATAAATGTGTTTAAATAAATGAATATGTGTGCAAAGAGGCGTTCAAATGTGGGGATGAAATTCCTTGAATTGGGCTCTTCTCATAGCAGTTTCTTCCATTTGAAGGACCTTATGGTGGTGGTGTTATGAAGAAAGCGTAGCAGTTCCGAAAGATAGAGAGAGGGTGCGGGATATTACGCCCATATTTATCAGAATATCAGTTTATTTATAACCCCCGATTAGGAACCCCCGATTAGGAACCCCCGATTAGGAACCCCCGATTAGGAACTCTCGAACAGCACATTCTCAGAAATTGAATAAGATTCTCGATAATTCAAAGAATAATTACTTCAAGAGGTAGAATCAAAGAATCGGGCGCGATGTAATCCCGCTGAGGAACTTAATTTAAAGGTGTTATCATGATTTCGTCTGTGACTACCAGGATAGTTAAGAGAGGAAGGTAAGAAGTTACGGCAAGAAAAAGTCAAATGAAATCATTGGTTATCAAAATTTGGAACTGTATATTATCGTTCAATTAACAACATCTTGGGACTGGGGAGAAAGATTATAGTTCAATTAACAATATCTTGGGACTGGGGAGAAAAATTATAGTTCAATTAACAATATCTTGGGACTGGGGAGAAAGATTATAGTTCAATTAACAATATCTTAGGACTGGGGAGAAAAATTATTGTTCAATTAACAATATCTTGGGACTGGGGAGAAAGATTATAGTTCAATTAACAATATCTTAGGACTGGGGAGAAAAATTATTGTTCAATTAACAATATCTTGGGACTGGGGAGAAATATTATAGTTCAATTAACAATATCTTGGGACTGGGAAGATATATTATAGCTCAATTAACAATATCTTGGGACTGGGGAGAAAGATTATAGTTCAATTAACAATATCTTAGGACTGGGGAGAAAAATTATTGTTCAATTAACAATATCTTGGGACTGGGGAGAAATATTATAGTTCAATTAACAATATCTTGGGACTGGGGAGATATATTATCGTTCAATTAACAATATCTTGGGACTGGGGAGAAAGATTATAGTTCAATTAACAATATCTTGGGACTGGGGAGAAAAATTATAGTTCAATTAACAATATCTTGGGACTGGGGAGAAAGATTATAGTTCAATTAACAATATCTCTTTAATTCTCAGTTCCACAAGTTTCACTCTACTTGAAAATTACTCTAATCGCTTCTGCTTCCGACCCACAACTGCTCTCACCAGCGTCTAATTTATGTATATTATATTATTTCAGCTGATTTCGAGATCACCCCAACACACTCCAGAACTAACTGCATTAATGCTTAAAGAGATGACAACATTTATTGACTCACTACTTGGTGATGATGGCCTTTTACTTCTTTAGATAGAAGTGGGGTAGGCCGGGGAGCCGCCGAAGAAGAAGGCCTCCAAGCACTCAGGCATTGGTGCCCATTGTACTAATACCTTTAACTTAATGACTGATCAGTTATGACCGGATATCATCGTTTCAATGAAATTATAACATCAGTTCATGTTCATAAATGAAGAAAATACTATCTCGTTATGATATTTTTATATCGCTACCTCCAAGTAGTTGAATGAACGAAATTTCCTGAAAGAAATTGCACTGAAAGGACTACGCCTGACCATCGCCTGTGCTCGGCTGCTGTTGCATTTCTCATCTCAAACATTTCCACTATTTCAGCCTTTCTCATCTGAAATCTATACAAAAACGACTTCACTTACTTATCAATCAGGCCTTTTTACTAATGACCCTTTAGTGCATTACTTTAATTTTGCTTACACTGTATTTAAGTGTACCGTAGGAGAGTGTGTGTACACGACAAAGGATATGCCCAAGTGCCAATTAGTTGCAAAATAGATTTTACTTTTAATGACATCGTTGGTATCCCGCCTGGCGCTCGGCTGTCCTCGGTCTGTCTCGTTCTTGACTGCTCTCTGTGATTGTGTGTGTGTGTGTTTTTTTTTGGTTTTGTGTCTTCTGCATTTAAAAATTTTCTGCCTCTCACAATTTTATAAAAGAAAACACTTAACTGCATGAATGTCCTTTTTGATGTCTTCTTTGGACAAAGAAGACATTTCCGGTACAATAGGATGTGTATGAGGGTGTGCTGCTGCTATGTGTGTGTGTGTGTATGGCTCTGTGCGGTTGTATGGCTCTGTATGTGTGTGTGTGTGTGAATGTTGATAGCAAAGGAGCATTTACAGTACGTACACAAGGATGGCGTGAAGGCAGGCGAGCAGCGAAGAGTTGCAAAAGAAATTGTCCACTTAATGCATCATTGAATTTAAACATCATTTTTAGCATTCATCAGGGCCAGGCCACTTCAATTAAAAGACTTTCAACCGAAAAACACTTCCGGTTGCACGCTCAACGCTTTGTGAGTGTTGCTGGTGTCGCTGGTGTTGCTGCCGTTGCTGCTTTTGTCGCTGTCGCTGTCGCTGTCGCTGTCTCTGCTCCTCTTCGCAAATGTTTAAAATTGCTTTGAAAGGCGAATTCGTGAGCATAAAAAAATTGGCTAGCGTGCTCACAGTCACACACGTATATCCACACACATACACACTCACACTGACACACTCACACTCACACACTCTCACACACATTTGAACACATAGTCGTGCAGCACAACATGGCTTCCGTTTCCGCTTTCGGGTGAAATCAATTCACTGCCGTCAGATTTTTTCTCAATTGGTGTCGTCGTCGTGGTCGTGAGCAAAAAATGTTTACGTAAACGCTCCAAAAAGAAAACACAACAACAACAACACCGACAACAACAACAGCAACAACAACAACACAACCAAATAAAAATTTGAAGAAACAAATTGTAACAAGTGTCGTAAGGCGACGCGACACTTTGTTGCTTAGGTTGTGCTCCACTCCAGAACTACAGCGCTCCTTGCCGTCCTGGTCTATGCTGCTCTACTCTGTGCTGGTCTGCTTTGATTTGGTCCTTTTTTCCTTTTAATTTTTGCCGTTTTTTCTGTTGGCACCACTCGGAACGGGCTTTCACGCTGAAGCACCTTTGAGGCCGCATTTATTGATGGTTAGACAACAGCCGCAGCAGCAACAGCGACGGCACCAAAGACAGCACCAACGACAGCAACAGCGACTTCAGCAGCGACAGCAACTTCGCCAGCGCCTGTGTCATCAGCAGCTGAGTTCAGTGCAGTTGAGTTTCAGTCTATTCCAACGTTGACTGACCGTCCGTCCCATCCTGACCTGACTGACCCGCTCTGACTTGGCCAGACATGACTTGACTGAATAGTCGTCATTTCTAAACGCTTTCACAATTTTTCTTGTCCGGCCCCCCTCCTACACACGCTTTCAAGTTGGCATGCTCTATCCCATTGGTCCCATGCCGCTTCACTGTTCCGTCCGTCATTGTCGTCGTCATTGTCGTCGTCATCATCGCAGTCGTCCTCGTCTCCCTTTGATCGCTTCTAATGCTCATTTATGCCGGGGCGTGCACCCGAATGTGTGCGTAGTTTACTTGAGTGGACTTCATGGAGTCGCCTCTTCAAGCAAGTCGAAAAAGTAACTAACAGAGTCATTAATGACGGCGGCCAGCGGGTGTGTGCGTGTGTGGCGCCTCCTCTTTTCCACTTTGCATCTCAATTGCACTATATCAGTGCGCTCGTACATTTGCCAGCTAGTTCAAAGAGGTCCTTTGAACTGAGCCCCGTTGGCATGGCAGGTTTTTCTTTATGACACGGACGCCTGCAGTATCGATGGCTTGTTTGTCTGGCTCCAAATGTCATATTTAGTGGAGGAGATGGCCATGCTTGGTCGCTGAATATGCACTGACCGTTAGCTCGCAAATTCTTATTGAAGCGCATGAGCAGCTCCCACGAACAGAGTGAAAGTCGGAGCGTTAATAGCAGCACAGCACGTGTGGAGGAAAGCGAGAAGTTGGTCAGGTGAAAGGGGCTCCTTATGGAAGACTTCAAGTATAGAGGCGAGAACAACAGAATATTCGTAGCAACTTGAACCCAGCTGGGGGTAGAGCAAGGATGAATTTCTGCGATTCTGTGTAGACCTTTGGAGGAGTTAATGAGGACTTAGCTTGGCGGGTCACAGAGGAGACATATCTTCAAGCAGGGTGCATGAGTAGTTTTATCTTTTGCAGTATGTGTAATTTTATCTTCCATCAGATTTCAGTTGTTCCATGGCACCATGGCAAACCCTGGTGTTTATGTTAATGGATTTCGGCCTCCATTGGTCCTCATTGTTATTTAAGGACAACAGGATATGTTCTTGAATGGTGGGCTAAAAGTTAAATAAGGAAGGTCCAAAAACTTTACAGGTACCTTCGCTGAAAAGTATTCAAGTAGTGGCGCCGATCCCACTGCGAAACAGTCGGGATCCCTTCGAATCTTCGACTTAAGCGAAAATGAGACAAAATATTGAAACCCCATGTTGGCGGAACTCTGAAACCTTGACTCATCGCCTATTTAGGTAAGATTTAGCGAAACACACATGTAGTTCATATGATTCGTTCAAATGCGAGATGAGGATGAAATTATGAATAGATACAACTAAAACACCTCAGGCACTGCAGAGATAAATATCCATATATGGGATTCCAAGTTATATAATGGTAATACTAGGGTGGGGATGGAAACCCTGCGCAATTTGTTCCTAAAGAGATGGTTTAGCTTCTGGCAATTGAAGGGCTAAGAAATAAATGGAAATACCGCACTTATCCTGTTAGGTTCGTGGTTGGTTGGTTTAAGTGGTCATGTACCCACATCCAATTAGCGCAATAGCGCCGTTTCGGTACCACTCTTTTGGTTTGTTATAGAGGCGTCCTGTTAAAAATCTCGATCGACTAAACCTTATAGCCAGTTTGAGAGGTTTATGAACCCAAGAATTTCCCCTATCTTGCAATTCGCGATCTCCCTAATGTTGTGGAATGTCGGTTTGTCCAGTGTTTTCCATCTTCTTCTGAATAGAGCCGGGCAGGCACAGAGGAAGTGTTCTATGGTTTCCTTTTCCTCTGTGTTTCCTCTTGTTCGAATCTGCAGAGTTATTCGAAGGTCATATTGTTAAATACCCTGAGATTATGTAAGCATACCTGGAACATATTCTATCAACGTTCTGAGTTTGCAACTTTTATTTGATTCAATTTACTTAAGAAACAGTTCACAAAAATGGTTCCAATTCTATTTCTAAATCTGTCTAATCACTGCTGCTTTCAACTCACTAGTGAACTCTTCGGCCCATCAACGGCATCTTTTTAGAGCACAGCTCCGCTTTCGAGAAGTTTCCAGTACTTACATTATTACCAATTAGTAGCAACTTCATTGACGCAAATATGATTTAAAGAGCTCTTTGATGACTCAAAATATCAGCGGCCTAGGGGAGAAAGAGATGGCAACACTGAAAGTATATAGTAAAACCGAGAGCGAGATAGCAACAAAAGCGCATACGAAATGTTCCACAACTAGTTTAAATGCTAAGTTTAAGCATGTTAAACCATGAATATTGATATGGCCATATCACTATTAATGGAATGAAGTATATGAAAAGCTCAGAAGCGTCTTATAAGTGCATGGGATGTCCTTCTGAGAGTGGCAATTTCAACACAGGTTTCAACATACTTCAATAGAAATGTGTATTCTGTTAATGAGACTTCATCCTATCAAGTCAGTTTTTCTACATTGTAATACAAGTGAAACCGTGGATTTGGAGGGACGGATCTCTAAAGGAAGACTAGGGCTCCACTGGCAGGAACCCTTTCGCACAAGACATTCTTAATGACAGATTTAATGAGGATGATATTCACATTGCTCAATAATTAAGCAATTGTATACACAAAATTGAATGATTGATGTGCAGGTCCACTACAGGACTCTTTGTAGTCATCCAATGTAAACTTATCTACAGAGATGCAAGTGCATGTTTCGACAAGGACTAAAATGCAAGTATAACTTCCTAAAAATTGTGTTTAGTTGGTCAGCAGCTTCCAGATATAACAGTATCACACAATTGTGATTCAAGGTAAACAACAAAAGATCTAGAAGCATATTTCCAATCCATGGTAAATATATTGCATCTATATGATGTCTAAATATTGTGCGAACAGCATCCACACAGCTCTACTGGAGCTGATCCCAAACAGTTTCTTCATTAGTTATGGAGACAACGCCATCCTTCAATTAGTTTCTATCCAGCTTTATATGCTTTCAGAATCATTTAACATCTCTTTAACTATCTCTGACTTTCCCGGAATAGTATCCTTCTTTCCATGGCTCCCACCGCTCGGCATAGCAGTGAACACAAGTTCAGAGACAGTAAATTCTGTAAGATCCTCTCGCTCGATGTTATACCATAATTCACAGTTGAGCATAATATTTCATCACCTTTAAATCGTCTCGTTCGGTGGTTCCATCAGGTTTCTCACATTTGGAAGTATATCTCACACTTACAAATCTAGAAGCTTCAAATCTGTAGCGGTAGGTGTGACTCAGCGGGTCAAAACTTTACGAATGCTTGATCCCATTCACGTCTACCACACCAAAAGAGGTCTATCGATGCTAAAGCGCTCGATCAAAGTAACCAACTGCATCAATTAAATAGCTACCGAACTTATCATGCTATAGAGAGGTTTTTCGTTAGGTGTATGGCATGTGGACCTGTCCATATGTTTCTCAAAAAATCTACCAATTTGTGGTTTCAAGAAAGTCACTTATTGTTTTCAGACACCTTTACTTCATAATGTCGATCCTGCTGGCTGTTGGAAGCAAAAAAAGGTGATATCTCCAGCTTAAAAATTACTTCTTTTCCAGATAGAACGGACCTCAAACACAATTATCAACAATAGGCGTGATCTATTGGACGGTTACCAACTAACCGGACTGTGATCCTAGTAACATGACTGGGAGAACTTTGTAAGAGTATGTCTAAGAGGATTGTGATACTAGTAACTCGACTGGGGGAACTTTGTAGGAGTATGTCTAAGAGGATTGTGATACTAGTAAGATGACTGGGAGAACTTTGTAAGAGTATGTCTAAGAGGACTGTGATACTAGTAACTTGACTGGGGGAACTTTGTAGGAGTATGTCTAAGAGGATTGTGATACTAGTAACTCGACTGGGAGAACTTTGTAAGAGTATCTCCAACAGAACTGTGATACTAGTGACATGACTGTAAGAACTTTCTAAGAATATCTCCAACAGGACTGTGATACTAGTGACATGACTGGGAGAACTTTGTAAGAGTATGTCTAAGAGGACTGTGATACTAGTGACATGACTGGGAGAACTTTTTGAGAGTATGCCTAAGAGGACTGTGATACTAGTAACTCGACTGGGAGAACTTTGTAAGAGTATCTCCAACAGAACTGTGATACTAGTGACATGACTGGGAGAACTTTCTAAGAGTATCTCCAATAGAACTGTGATACTAGTGACATGACTGGGACAACTTTGTAGGAGTATACCTAAGAGGATTGTGATACTAGTAACTCGACTGGGAGAACTTTCTAAGAGTATCTCCAATAGAACTGTGATACTAGTAACTCGACTGGGAGAACTTTTTAAGAGTATCTCCAACAGAACTGTGGTACTAATGACATAACTGGGAGAACTTTGTAAGAGTATCTCCAACAGAACTGTGATACTAGTGACATGACTGTAAGAACTTTCTAAGAGTATCTCCAACAGGACTGTGATACTAGTGACATGACTGGGAGAACTTTGTAAGAGTATGTCTAAGAGGACTTTGATACTAGTGACATGACTGGGAGAACTTTCTAAGAATATCTCCAACAGAACTGTGATACTAGTGTCATGACTGGGAGAACTTTTTGAGAGTATGTCTAAGAGGACTGTGATACTAGTGACATGACTGGGAGAACTTTTTGAGAGTATGCCTAAGAGGACTGTGATACCAGTAACTCGACTGGGAGAACTTTGTAAGAGTATCTCCAACAGAACTGTGATACTAGTGACATGACTGGGACAACTTTGTAGGAGTATACCTAAGAGGATTGTGATACTAGTAACTCGACTGGGAGAACTTTCTAAGAGTATCTCCAATAGAACTGTGATACTAGTGACATGACTGGGACAACTTTGTAGGAGTATACCTAAGAGGATTGTGATACTAGTAACTCGACTGGGAGAACTTTCTAAGAGTATCTCCAATAGAACTGTGATACTAGTAACTCGACTGGGAGAACTTTTTAAGAGTATCTCCAAGAGAACTGTGGTACTAGTGACATGACTGGGAGAACTTTCTAAGAGTATCTCCAACAGAACTGTGATACTAGTGACATGACTGGGAGAACTTTTTGAGAGTATGTCTAAGAGGACTGTGATACTAGTAACTCGACTGGGAGAACTTTCTAAGAGTATCTCCAATAGAACTGTGATACTAGTAACTCGACTGGGAGAACTTTCTAAGAGTATCTCCAACAGAACTGTGATACTAGTAACATGACTGGGAGAATTTTCTAAGAGTATCTCCAACAGAACTGTGATACTAGTGACATGACTGGGACAACTTTGTAGGAGTATATCTAAGAGGATTGTGATACTAGTAACTCGACTGGGAGAACTTTCTAAGAGTATCTCCAATAGAACTGTGATACTAGTAACTCGACTGGGAGAACTTTTTAAGAGTATCTCCAACAGAACTGTGGTACTAGTGACATGACTGGGAGAACTTTTTAAGAGTATCTCCAACAGAACTGTGGTACTAGTGACATGACTGGGAGAACTTTCTAAGAGTATCTCCAACAGAACTGTGATACTAGTGACATGACTGGGAGAACTTTTTGAGAGTATGCCTAAGAGGACTGTGATACTAGTAACTCGACTGGGAGAACTTTGTAAGAGTATCTCCAACAGAACTGTGATACTAGTGACATGACTGGGACAACTTTGTAGGAGTATACCTAAGAGGATTGTGATACTAGTAACTCGACTGGGAGAACTTTCTAAGAGTATCTCCAATAGAACTGTGATACTAGTAACTCGACTGGGAGAACTTTTTAAGAGTATCTCCAACAGAACTGTGGTACTAGTGACATGACTGGGAGAACTTTCTAAGAGTATCTCCAACAGAACTGTGATACTAGTGACATGACTGGGAGAACTTTTTGAGAGTATGTCTAAGAGGACTGTGATACTAGTAACTCGACTGGGAGAACTTTCTAAGAGTATCTCCAATAGAACTGTGATACTAGTAACTCGACTGGGAGAACTTTCTAAGAGTATCTCCAACAGAACTGTGATACTAGTAACATGACTGGGAGAATTTTCTAAGAGTATCTCCAACAGAACTGTGATACTAGTGACATGACTGGGACAACTTTGTAGGAGTATATCTAAGAGGATTGTGATACTAGTAACTCGACTGGGAGAACTTTCTAAGAGTATCTCCAATAGAACTGTGATACTAGTAACTCGACTGGGAGAACTTTTTAAGAGTATCTCCAACAGAACTGTGGTACTAGTGACATGACTGGGAGAACTTTTTAAGAGTATCTCCAACAGAACTGTGGTACTAGTGACATGACTGGGAGAACTTTCTAAGAGTATCTCCAACAGAACTGTGATACTAGTGACATGACTGGGAGAACTTTTTGAGAGTATGTCTAAGAGGACTGTGATACTAGTAACTCGACTGGGAGAACTTTCTAAGAGTATCTCCAATAGAACTGTGATACTAGTAACTCGACTGGGAGAACTTTCTAAGAGTATCTCCAACAGAACTGTGATACTAGTAACATGACTGGGAGAATTTTCTAAGAGTATCTCCAACAGAACTGTGATACTAGTGACATGACTGGGACAACTTTGTAGGAGTATATCTAAGAGGATTGTGATACTAGTAACTCGACTGGGAGAACTTTCTAAGAGTATCTCCAACAGAACTGTGATACTAGTGACATGACTGGGAGAACTTTCTAAGAGTATCTCCAACAGAACTGTGATACTAGTAACATGACTGGGACCACTTTATAAGAGTATGTCCAGGTGTTTCGGTGGGTACATTCTTGGCAATCTAACCGAATACCACTTTCAATAATGTAATAAATTCGGCTACCTAACTCTGCTTCTGCCTCTCCCCGCCTCATCTTCACTGCATCAATGTATGGTGTTTTGTTTTCCTTCTCGCTTCAAATGAAACTTAATTAAAACAAATGAAATATCTTTAAATCCGCGCAAATCGAGAAATCTATGGGACCCCATCGTTGACCGCAAATTTAACAGAATTATGGAAACTCTCTGTGCGAACTTTCTATTTTCCTAAAGTGCAAAGTTTTTGCATACAAATGCGGGGATTGTATGGAAATGCGCATAAAAAGAAGGAAAAGCCCCGGAGAGGGAGAGAGCAAAGAAAACAGAAAACTTTTAAAATTCCCGCGCGTCCAGCGGAAATACAGCAAAACGAACGAAAACTCTCTTACGGACCGGACCGGGCCGGCGGAGACGGGGGATGGGAGCGTGGTAGAACAAAAGCTATAAATTCCAAAGCATAACGGATTAGCAAAAGTCAAACCACAAAATGACAAGAAGAATGGTCATTGAGTAGTCGATGGGTGGCTGGGGCTGGACGGAGCACAAAGGGGTAAAATACGCAGAGGGACAACTTCGCCCTCTTCGTCAAAAAATGGAAATTTTAATTCTTTTTTTTTTAGATAAAGTATGGGAGAGAAAAAAAACCCTCATAAAAGTGAACGTAGCAAATGAAGGACCAATGAAATGCGCATTTACAAGCAATAACGAATTGTACAACCAACAGCGAAGGCAGTCCAGGGTGCCCAGGCAGCCCCAATAGCCGTGGCAGCAGCAACAATTTGCTCACAGAGCTCCGGAAGCGGTGGGCGAATGGACGTTTAGGGCGAGCGTCTAAAAACGGTGCAAGCAAACACATTTCAACGATGTTGTTGTTAGCTACGGATGATGACTATAACGACGATGATGATGACGATGATGACGATGATGACGATGATGACTAGAACGACGATGACGGTGACGTTGGCGCTGGTGATGGCGTTGGCGATGACGATGGTGCAATGGCGATAAAATAAATTTGCATATGAATTGGGAATTAAGAACACTTTGCACATCGAGTGGTCCGTAAACGGAACGTACGAGCATGACGAGCAGGCTGGTTAGATTGAGTACACAACTGGTGCTGGAAGTCGACAGCGGGCAACAACAAAAACAACAGACTCACAAACAAAAGAAAGGAATATTTTCCCAGGCACGTCAGTAAAGCACCACCCGCCCATATGGCGGAAAATGCACATGATACGAGTATCCCAGCAGGAAAACTGACAGCTGTGAAACTAGAGAAAGGTGGAGAAACAAGAGTGGAATACTGGCATCACCGGCGGCGAGAGAGAGAAATAGTTTTGTGCCCAGGTTCCAGAAAACTGAAAGAGAACCTTCCGAATATGTGCAGTTTCTGAGAGGTCTAAAGGTCGGGAATTCAAGACAGGTCTGAAATTAGTGGATGATTGTGTGAATGGTAGCTCAGTTGATTTATCTCTCATTTGATTTATCTCTCATTGATCATTGGCGGTCTAAATTTATAAAGAGAACTGAAAATAAGATCAGGAGCTGATCGATTATGAAGAGAGATATGGTACTTAGTGACAACTGTCGGTGCACCATTAAAAGGCTCTGAATTCTTCTCGTGTTAAACTTAATGAAGAGAAATTTGTATATGGTAAACTTTCACAAACTCAACGAAAGATCTCCCCACAGAGAGACAATGGATTCATTTAGCTCCTCCACTAGGAAAATAAAAAAGATCACCAACACTTTTATGGACTAGGATAAGAAGAAATACATGAAAACACCAGACAAAGTTCTGGAGAGAACAGTTCCCGGAAGTTTTCCCAACGGATTTCAATAAAATTCAATTGATTGTGTGGAGTGCTTCCCGTAAGCACTCTTAATGACATTCCAGATACTCCAATCTACTCCGGTTTTGATTATATGATTCAGTTGATTGTGTGGAGTGCTTCCCGTAAGCACTCTTCATGACATTCCAGATACTCCAATCTACTCCGGTTTTGATTATATGATTCAGTTGATTGTGTAGAGTGCTTTCCGTAAGCACTCTTAATGACATTCCAGATACTCCAATCTGCTCCGTGTTTGATTATATGATTCAGTTGATTGTGTGGAGTGCTTCCCGTAAGCACTCTTAATGACATTCCAGATACTCCAATCTACTCCGGTTTTGATTATATGATTCAGTTGATTATGTAGAGTGCTTCCCGTAAGCACTCTTAATGACATTCCAGATACTCCAATCTACTCCGGTTTTGATTATATGATTCAGTTGATTGTGTAGAGTGCTTTCCGTAAGCACTCTTCATGAAATTCCAGATACTCCAATCTGCTCCGTGTTTGATTATATGATTCAGTTGATTGTGTGGAGTGCTTCCCGTAAGCACTCTTCATGACATTCCAGATACTCCAATCTACTCCGGTTTTGATTATATGATTCAGTTGTTTGTGTAGAGTGCTTCCCGTAAGCACTCTTCATGAAATTCCAGATACTCCAATCTGCTCCGTGTTTGATTATATGATTCAGTTGATTGTGTAGAGTGCTTCCCGTAAGCACTCTTAATGACATTCCAGATACTCCAATCTGCTCCGTGTTTGATTATATGATTCAATAGATTGTGTGGAGTGCTTCCCGTAAGCACTCTTCAGATACTCCAATCTGCTCCGTGTCTGATTATATGATTCAGAAATTAACGCTTCAGTCGAGAATTTAACATTGTATTTCTCTCCAAGTCTGAGACGAATGGCCAAGGAACGAACTTCCGCCCAGTCTCAATTAATATGCAGATACTCATAGTTCTTAGGTAAATTTTGGATTTGATGCTACTTTTTGGTGTTTGTGGGTCTAACAGTAAACTTTTCCATCCAATTGGATATACATCGCAATTAGAGATCTAGGGAATATTAAGCTACAAAAGATATTAAGATGTGGAATCGTCTCTAATTCCTCTGACAGCCTACATAATCCTCAAGTCACTATGGTGTCAATGTTATCATCGCAACTTGGAGGTTTTGACGGTCTTCAGCGCTTGTCAAGTGGTGGCTGAACTAGGAGTGAAAGTTCCGAGTCCTCAGTAGAGGCTCTGAGCTCTACTGAGGGCTCAGAACTGTTCATTCCTAGTTCAACCGCCACCTGACAATCACTGAAGACTTTCAAAACCTCCAAGTTGCGATGATAGCATTGAAAACACTGAATCAGTATTCAGCATACTCTCTAATAGCCAAGCGGCTATCAGAGCTCTGGGATCTCACAGATTGACATCTATCATTTGGGGCTCTACAATATAGTAACCTATTCGATAGTTGATAGCAGAAGTTGATACTCAGGGCCTAACAAGCTTCATCATAAGTTCTAGAGTAAGTTTCACCAGGACCGAGGAACTTTCATCAGAACAGAGAATATTTCATCGGGAGAAAGCAAATTTCATCGGGAGAGACGAAATTTTATCGGGAGAGAAAAGATTTCATCGGGAGAGAGAAAATTTCATCGGGAGAGAGGAAATTTCATCGGGAGAAAGGAAATTTCATCAGGGAGAAAAGAAATTTCATCGGGAGAGACGAAATGTCATCGGGAGAGAGGAAATTTCATCGGGAGAGATGAAATTTCATTAGGAGAGACGAAATTTCATCGGGGAGAAAGGAAA
Source organism: Clusia tigrina (assembly GCA_920105625.2). NCBI lineage: Eukaryota > Metazoa > Arthropoda > Insecta > Diptera > Clusiidae > Clusia > Clusia tigrina. The sequence goes on from OV050032.1 coordinate 191,432,382, forward strand.
TTTCATCGGGAGAGATGAAATTTCATTAGGAGAGACGAAATTTCATCGGGGAGAAAGGAAATTTCATCAGGAGAGACGAAATTTCATCGGGAGAGAGGAAATTTCATCGCGGAGAAAGGAAATTTTATCGGGAGAGAAGAAATTTCATCGGGAGACAGGAAATTTCATCGGAAGAGAGAAAATTTCATCGGGAGAGATGAAATTTCATTGGGAGCGACGAAATTTCATCGGGGAGAAAGGAAATTTCATCGGGAGAGAGAAAATTTCATCGAGAGAGAGGAGATGTCATCAGTTTTTCGGGGAGAAAGGAAATTTCTTTGGGAGAGAGAAAATTTCATCGGGAGTGAGAAAATTTCATCGGGAGAGAGGAAATTTCATCGGGAGAAAGGAAATTTCTTTGGGAAAAAGGAAATTTCATCAGGGTATAGGAACTTTCAAGCCAAGTTTTTGTTCAACACTGCGTTAACCTTGATCGTTCTTTTTCTACAGAAAGGGTTATGATACAAAAGATCTTTTCTGGTAGAAGTGTCCGACCAGACACTTTGTTTATTATTTTAGCTCTAGCGTTGAGCTACTCTGCGTGTGCTCGTTAATTGGGAACGTTTGGCAGCTGATCTCTTGTTTCACTGCAGGGATATCTGCTTCTATGACTGTTTATGTACGAGTATGCGTGTATTGGTCCCACTGCATGCAAATGAAATCGAATTGCCAGCAAGCAGCAATTCCAATTTTGAATTGCAAGACCATTTCAGCAGGTGCCCGTACGTGGCATTGTGGTAGTGGGTTAGGTATGGGGTTAGCAGGTGATGTTGGTGCTGACATATTCACCGTAAAGGAATCCGTAAAGGAGTCCGTAAAGTTGAATCTTTTAGAGGTATTCATTTGCTAATTTGTGATTGCAATTTGCCAGCAGATCGCATACGGATTACGAGAACTCTATTGGTAAGCGCTCTTGATATATTGAAGGTTTCACATTTTTACCACCTCGAATGGGTGTTATTATCCTCGTTAATATATAGTGAGTGCCTCTCATTTTATAGCTCCCTCTAACTTATATTTTTGCCAGACTCAGTGCCACCAGACAGTATACCCACAAAGATACTCACTCACTTATTCTCATTGCCATAAAATCCAATTGAAGGTTCAAAATTCTGATTAACAACCAATGACAGAGTTATTGTTAGTTTTCTGGGATTCCAGAATAATTCTTCCCTAAAAACTACTGCAATGTGACTAAACAATTCTACTAAACAAATACTGTAAGCATCTGTGAGACACCGACTGAATCACGGCACATAGCGTGGTCAATCCAAAGGTCGTCTTCTTTCATCACCACAATGGAAGGTCACAAGATACACAACAATCGCTGAGAAAACTGAAGGCGAACATTTGTGTTCTCCAAGAATTCTCTTCACACCTTGTTCATTGAGATTTAGACTTGTTGCGGTCTCTGCAGAGTGCTTTGAAGGGCCAGAACCTTTAATATATCGAAGAGGCCGGCAAACATACCATGAAATTGTTCTAGGAAAACCTTCAAGAATCTTCCAAAGCAATTATACAGAAGTGGTCGGCAACTATATGCATTGCTCGAAGGCATTCTCTGTCTCAGCAGAGCAAAGCAGATTATTACCAAAGTCCGTTCCTGAATTCAGTAGTGTAAGGAGCAAAATTTCCGCATAAATTTTGCCCCAACATAATTCTTCTGCCACACCACCATTTTTCAAACGAAGCCACGTGCCGCACTCGATTGTTCCAGAAGAATTTAATTTATGCACTATTAGAAGCAATCGGCAAAACCCACCCCTAATAAGCAGTATGATCGACGCGCATGACATCATCAACAACAACAACAGAGCGTGCAACACCAAACAATGCCACGTGGTTGACAACAAGCCGAATTCTGCATCGATAATGTCGGTTACGTTTGAATACAACTGATACAACAACAGAAATTTCTGGAAACTTTGCGACGGAAGCTGGACTATAAAAGCAGCAGCAACCGAGGGACTCGCTCTCTTTTCCTGATCAGCCATCGACCACGACGCATCGGCAGTAGCTCTTTATTCTCCAGCAAGCAACAAGGACGCATCGACGGACAGAGCTCTTTCTTCTCAAGCAACCATCGACAACACATCGACAGTAGCTCTTTGATCATCAACCATCGACCACGACACATCGACAGTAACTCTTTTTTCCTGAACAGCCATCGACGACTACGCATCGGCAGTAACTCTTTACATCATCCACCATCGACGACTACGCATCGACAGGAGCTCTTTCTCCTCCAGCAAGCAAGGAAGACGCATCGACGGACAGAGCTTTTTACATCATCAGCCATCGACGACTACGCATCGACAGGAGCTCTTTTTTCTCCAGCAAGCAAGGAATACGCATCGACGGACAGAGCTTTTTACATCATCAGCCATCGACGACTACGCATCGACAGTAGTTTCTTTTCCTGAACAGCCATCGACGACGACACATCGACGCACACGAAGAAAACATCGACGCACCAAGACTTTTGACTCCAGCATTTGATGCAACCGTACTGAGATCATTCTGCATTAGTGGATTATATGGTTTGTAATCAGTACTCCACTAATTCCAAGAAGTACGACCGTTTACCGAGACCATTCTGAATTAGTGGATTATATGGTTTGTAATCGGTACTCCACTAATGCTCAGAATTACCAACGTTGTACCGAGACTTTTTATTAGTATTAATATTAGCTATTAACTCAGCATTAGCTATTATCTAAGGATTTAATTTAATAAATTAAATAAAACCAAACTAAGTAAACTCATAGTTATTTTCTGTAAACGACCCCTGGCAATCCGGCGAGCATTACCCAGGCGAAGGAAGAAAAAGGGTTCGCTACAATAGAAGACTGTTTGATGTATATTACTGCAATTATATACATCAAACTGTCTCCTGCTGACATCAGGATCGCCTTTGGCACTCATCTGCTTTGCTCTGCTGAGACAGAGAATGCCTTCGAGACACCGCGCAATGAGGTCCTTAAGAAAATTCTACATCTGTACCCAAAAGTTGCTCTTAAATTGCGGTATGGAAGGGCAAAACCACCAACTTTCGGTCCAATGCAATACTTCAATTTTTACTCGAAAATAAGCGTTTAAATACTCCTAAACAAAAAACAGAAAAACGAGAGAAACATCATTAAAACAAAAACAAAAAAACCATATAAAAATAAATTGAAATGTGCCTTGAAGGGTTTTGAAAAGTTGCGCGCTCGTTTAACTCATTTAACTGCATTTTTATTCTCATTTTGTTGGTTTGTTCCCCTTGCACTAGTTGGGTGTGTGTGGAGTGAGCCAAGCTTGCATAAAATTTGCACCCAAAATTTAGCAATAATAACAACAACAACAACACCAGCGGAAATAAGAGCGAGTACAACAGCAACAGGAGCGCTCAGCGGGGCAACATCGCAAATAATTCAATTAAAACACTTTTGCATGCCAATTCACAATTACAAAACCAAATTAACACACAGAGTCACACGTACACACACAGTCACACAAGCACACACAGTCACACAAGCCCACACAGTCACACAAACACACACAGTCACACAAACATACCAAACACACACCCACCCCCCATCATACACTTGGCTTATACGTATTCATATTAAAATGCCAGCCCTCGAGGCTCAAAAGTACAACGAAATGTTTCATGCGGGCGAACTTTTTCCCCCTTTCTCCTCCCCTTTGTTTGGTTTTCTTCTCATTTTCATTTTATTTCAATTTTTTAGTTGTTTAATAATGTCACTTGTGCTAAATTGTTGTTGTTGTTCTGTTGTTGTAGATTCCTTTTGGACTGTTTTGTTTGGTGCTTTAAAGCCACAAAGTAGTTTATGGGCAAGTTAAATGTTAGCTTAGCTTAGAGTCGGTGCCAGGGTTGCCACCTGGTTTTAAAGTCCATAAAAAAAGTGCCATGCGTCAACTCACACAGCCTCTAAGAAGCGTGTGGCCCAAACACAAACTAATTCTTGATCGATTTGAACAAAACTAAAGTGGACTAACTCGGGATAACTTAGACCGAATAGTTTGAACCACAGAGTAAAGAAGTAAGAGCCACAATCTGAAATGTCACTCGTTTTTCCACGTTCGGGGTAGTAACCAGAGTGGCGCTGAATGAAATGAGTAATTGGCGCTATTACCAGCGCCCTTGTTCGAGAATGTGACTTGTATTTCTTTACTCTATGTTTGAGCCCTACTCAGCCATCGCTCCCACACCTCACCTCACCTCATCCTTCCATTTAGTACTGGATATACATTAGCTAAGAATCTTCATTAATTCTTAGTAATCCTCAATCAGCACAAATTAGACCTATAAGGAACAATATTCTCAAATCGATGTATCTTTCGGCATTGAATTAAAGACATTCGTCTACGCAGGAGCTTGCCTTCAATTACCGAGGATAGGAAAACACTTCGGTAGGTGTGGCAAGACCTGGAATATGAATGTTCTCAAACACTTATTGAAGTATTATCCTACTCCTACTCCTGTAATAGTACCAAAGATCACCTGTGCTTCTTTGGTATAGTGGCCAAAAGTAAATCAAACAAAGGGTCAGATGACCCTTAACAAGATTCACCGAATAGCCTGGAGTAATGAGAACGTGCCCCACAGTAGCTTTAGGATTGATCACTGGACTGACTCCTCTACACCTTGTGGTTAAGAGGATGGCAGCCAGCGCGGCCCTTCCGATACCTAATCTAGCCCATCTTAAACAAGGCAACCTAACGGGGCACGCAAAGATTCTGGACACTGTCTGGAATTCTCCGTGCCTCATGGTCTTTGACAAGAAGGACAGAAAATTGGACTTCTCCAAGCACTTCAAAGTGGTCATCAGTGACCGTTCAGCCAGGAGCAACAATGAAATAATCCTAAAACAGGACTTACAGCTATGCTATACTGATGGGTCCAAAATAGAACAAGGCAGTGCTAGAGGAGGAATGGTAGGGCCAAATTTCCAAAAAGCAATAACAATGGGAAAAACAGCTTCTATTTTTCAGGCGGAGGTCCACGCCATAGAGTTATATGCTAGAGAATGTCTACGCAGGGGTACACGCAGCACCAAAATATGCATACTCTCAGATAGCCAGGCAGCTCTAAAATCATTAATAAACTTCTCATTCCAATCAAAGCTGGTCTGGGAATGCTCTAAACTCCGCAATACCCAAGCAGCAAGAAACTCTGTTACGCTAATGTGGGTACCGGAACATGAGCGCCATGAAGGTAATGAAATGGCAGATTCTCTGGCAGGCACTCCCTTCATAGGTCTAGAACTCTTCTGTGGGGTAAACAGCAGCTTCATAAATAACGAGGAAAAAGGAGGTCTGCTGATCTACTGGAAAGCCCAAAAAGGCATGTGCCAGTCGAGACTACTCATTGACCCTGAACACATCAGGGTAGATGCTGCTTTAAACCTCAGCAGAAATGACATTAAACTCTATACTAAACTTTTAACAGGACACTGTAGACTAAATTACCATCTGACAAAAATAGGCGTGGTAGAAGACGATTCCTGCCGACTCTGTCAAGAGGAGCAGGAAACAGCAGATCACATTCTGCTTGCCCAGCGTTGGCAAGACGCACACATAACTACCTAGGCTGTGGGTTCTTAGCTCCAAATCATCTAGTTAGAATTAAGCCCACAGCAGTTACGACATTTATAAATAGTCTAGGATTGTTTCAGTTGGGTACGAGACTGCACAACAGATCTCTTGGGTCGCGGTGATCTTTCAGCCTGTTAAATAATAATAATAATAATAATAAAGTTTTCCAATAAGAGGTGTTATTTTGGTATTCAAAGAAAAATGCCATTTTTTGAGATAAATGATCCGATGTTTATTTCATAATAAAGAGGAAGGTATGCCATTAGTAATGAAAAACAACATCAGCCAAATGGCCACCACGACCACGCTTACACGACCATATCCTTTTCATGAAATTTTCCATAACCAAATCGCAAAGTGGCTGCCCTATGTCCTCGATAGCCTCACGAATTCTATCTTTGAGGTGAATCGACGCTGGGCTGTTGGCGTAGACTCTTTCACGTGGCCCCAAAGGAAGAAGTCGCAAGGTGTTAAATCACAAGATCTCGGTGGCCAATTGTGATCAACTCTTCGAGAGATAACACGGTCCGGAAACTTTTCCCGTAAAAGATCAATGGTTTCGTTGCTTGTGTGGTACGTAGCGCCGTCTTGTTGAAAGTAAACGTTGTCCAGATCAATACCATCCAACTCAGACCATAAAAAATCATTAATCATCTCTCGAACGCTTCTAAAAGGTCGTTGTCAGATGAAACTTGCTCTTAAACACAGCTCCATGGTTCACTCCAATAACCATTTAGTACCGAAAATTAGGAGATGGAAGGGTGACCCTTCCAAGAAAACTCAGACTGTAGATAGAAATTATAGTCTTTCCCTGTTTTCTCCTTTACTCGGCAATTATTTTAGTACTAGAAATGTACTCTAGAGAGGTTTGAATATAATCCTTCTACAGCTGAAATGTGGGACGAGTATCCAAGAAGTTTCGTTTGCTAGTGACTTTTTCGGTACAGCCGGTAAATTATTTAGTACTGGAAAGAACCGAAGAAAGTTGAGTTCGTAAAAGTGAACACTTCTGGAAGTACATTTTAAGATAGAAACTTATTATTCCACATCTCCAGTTCAGTAGCCCTTCAGTTTAGTACTGCAAATATATTGAAAAAGTAAGCATACCTCCAAGAAGGCAAGTAGGTTCGGGATTTAGATCATTGTTCATCTTTAGTCTACTCGATGTTTTATAAACACTGAGAAGAAAAAATATAAAGAGAGAGAGAGAGAGAGAGGGAGAGAGAGATAGAGAGTTTGGAGAGAGAGAGATGGAGAGAGAGAGATGGAGAGAGAGAGAGATGGGGAGAAAGAGATAGAGAGATAGAGAGAGCGAAGGAGAGAGAGGGAGGGAGAGATAGAGAAAGGGAGAGAGAGATGGGGAGAGAGAGATAGAGATGTAGAGAGACAGATGGGGAGAGAGAGATGTTGAGAGAGAGAGGGAGAGAGAGAGGGAGAGAGAGATGGAGATAGAGAGAGAGAGAGAGTGAGAGAGAGAGAGAGAGGGGAAGAGACATAGACAAAGACATAAAAGAAAAAAAAAGATAGATAGAGATATAGAAACAGATTGATAGAGACAGAAACACAGGTAGAGAGAGAAAAGGAGAGAGAGAGTAAGTGAGACAGAAAGAGTGGGGGAGAGATATAGATAATAACATAGAGGTAAAAAAGATAGATAGAGATATAGATACAGAGAGGTAGAGACAGAAACATAGATAGAGATATAGAAACAGAGAGGTAGAGACAGAAAGACAGGTATAGAGAGAGAGAGAGGGAGAGAGATAGGGAGATAGAGAGAGTAAGTGAGACAAAAAGAGAGGGGGAGAGATATGGACAATAACATAGAGAAAAGAAAAGATAGATAGAAATATAGAAACAGATTGGTAGAGACAGAAAACTAGAGACTCTGCACAGTATTCATAAACGCTGCCTTGCTCATAGCTACCACGATCCTGCTGAATCCCGTGGCGAAAGAGACTTGGAATCATAACCAGGACACACTGGGATCCCTGGAAATGAAAAAGCGGATAGTCTTGCCAGGAATGGGGCCGCGACACCTTTTATTGGGCCTGAACCATTCTTTGGCATAGGGGGAAATAGAATAACAGAGAAATTAAGACAGAAGGAAGAATCCAGAAGATCACGGTACTTGGCCTCACTACCAAACCTTAGACAAACCAAGCTCATGATTGGGGACTACAACTCAAAACGGGCAGCTCTATGTCTGCAGTTAAGCAAAAACCATTTGAAAACTCTGACAGGTCACGTCACAGGCCACTGTCGTTTAAGAAGCCATCTCATGAAACTGGGACTCTCACCAGTAAACACGTGTAGGTTCTGCACGGCAGCAGAAGAAACACCAGAGCACCTTCTAATCAACTGCGAAGCCTTAGGTCGCAGTAGGAAGAAATATCTGTGGCATTACTGGCACGAGGGCAGAGACATTAGAGCAATGAACCCCAACTCAGTGGTAAGTTTGCTTAGAACTATTGGACTAATAGAAGACCTTTAATAGGTACGTGCACAAGGAATACAATAGATCAAATTGCTCGAGGCACATTTTCCTTCTTTATTTCATTCATTCATTCATTCATTCATTCATTCATTCATTACCACGACAGAGAGACCGCACTCAATACGAGTGGAAAATACCAATAAATAATCATCAAATGGAGGAGGTCCTCAACACTCCACTGAACCAGTTTGGAGGGAGATGCGGAGATGCCAGATATATTGCCATGGCGTGAACAGTCGGGAAGTAGAGGATTTCTTCGGCTGTTGCTCACGATATAGAAGTTCCCTGTGATGTGTAACACCATTTACCATATAAGGAAAAACCTCTTCTAACTGGAGTAGCGAAGACACTCGTTAGGAGAAGAGGTCGACTAACCAAGTTAATTCCCTAGTTGAAGCAATGCCTGGTGTTGTGCCCAGGGTGGAAGACAACGTAGAAGGTGATTTAATGGGGAGAGGATTCACCACGATTTTGAGTAGATTCACCACGATTTTGAGTGCATTCACCACGATTTTGAGTGGATTCATCGCGATTTTGAGTGCATTCACCACGATATTGAGTGGATTCATGTACAACGTCAGTCTGCTTTATTTCGCTGCTTTGCCGTTTGACGTTTAAGTTTCTTTGCTCTGTATACTCTGATATATATATAGAGAGACAGAGAGAATGAGAGAGTGAGAGAGTGAGAGAGTGAGAGAGTGAGAGAGTGAGTGAGACAAATAGAGGTTCTTTAAAAATAATGATAAAATATCAGAGAATTTACTGTTCAATAACAAACTTAGTGCTCACAACGGACCCAACTGGTGGTCTAAGTGGCTATTGTTGATGCGGCTGCCCAACCTACCTAACAAACTCACTGGCTGGAAAAATGTGTGAAAGTGTAGATTACAAAAGTAGGTACGGGTAAGATACAGGTAAGTAATACGAATATGGACACGAAACGAAACGGAGGTCTTCACATACGGAAGATGCTGTTGAGGCTCTTCAGAACTTCATATGTCTGAGTCCATGAAGGAGTTTTGCGTTGAATCTCATCGCTCATATGTGTTTATTGTATACTCCAACACCAATTTAACATCTCAACCTTTCATCTCTTGGGAATTTCGGGTCTCTTTCATAAATGAACCGGAAACATATTGTCTAATATACCAAACGTACACTCAAAATTAATCGAAAGTTCGGTGCGACTACTCTGACTGGAATCCATCGGTGTATGAAAGCACCACTCTGGATGTTCATTATACTAATTTATTTACCCATCCAAAGGTATGTCTAAGAAAATCATGAATAATTTCCCGTCTTGACTGATTTCTTTGACCGCTTTTCTGCACGTTCATAATTAGTTGGAACAAAAGTCTGTGAATAGTCAGTAATCGCGTTGCCAACACGGAACAAGTTGCTACCTGCTAATTTTGCCCCGACAATTTCTCTCTCTTCATCGCTCTATGAGGATGAGGTTTAGTGTGAGTGTACGTGTGTGTGTATGTGTGCATGAGAGAGGCTCATTAAATAGGTTTAATGGCAGGGCAGTAAAAGTTTCCACTTAACTACGGAATGATAAAAGAAAAGGTTACCAAAACAAGCCGGACAGGCAACCAGTCAACCAGGCAGGCAGGCGGGCAGTCAACCAGTGAACCAGGCAGGCAGGCGGGCAGTCAACCAGGCAAGCAGAATATGTGCCGTATGTTTAGATGTCAGTGTAGCTGTAGTTGTCATTGTCGTTGTCATTGTCACTGCTTCCCTTGTTACTACTGAACACAGGTGCTGGTTGGTAGTCTGTTGGAGGATGGCCGTTTTTAGGGGGAGGGGGAGGTGGCTTCCGAGTTGAAAAGGACAAGTTTTTAACCACAATTTAGCCACTAATGTTGAACCACAAAAATTTGAACGTCACACGAATAAAATTGCATTGTCAAACTGGTCACACATGTGGCAGGTGAGGAGTAAGGATACTGCTATTGGTTGGGTGTGTGTATGGGAGCAAGTTAACAACAAAAAACAAAGCTACAAATTTATGTAAATTTTATTGTTCTTGTTGTTTTTTATGCTCGTTGTTTTGCTGTTGTTCTTTTTGATGTTTTATTATAAAAACAAATTGCTAAAATATACATTTTAATCATTTTCTATTGTCGTTGTTGTTGTTGTTGTTGTTGTTGTTAAACTTCGAGATTGGTAGGAGCGGTTGAGCAGGTCAGAGTTCGCAGACGTGAGTAGATGATAGATTTAAATTGCATGTCCAAAGGTGGTAACAAACAAGCGAATTGTGCCGGAAAGGCATGTCATGTAAATCAGTGTACAATCAGCATTGTTGGCGTTATTGTTTTGTCCTTCAGTGTTCCTGTTGCAAGTGTAACTGTTGTTTTAATTGCTGCAGAGCGCTGGGAAAAACTTCCATAGCAATTTTTATCAATGATGTTGCTATAAAAGTCGCTTATGTAAATGAAACTGCAATTTGAGCTGAGTTTCAGTGGACGGTGGTGTTGGGTCCACTATTTAAACCAGTGGAGAAATCGCTACAGTACACGATCAAAGATTTTGTAGTTTCAAGGATGAGCAACTCGCTCTTTGGACCCTTCATTGGTACACGATCAAAGATTTTGTAGTTTCAAGGATTAGCAACTCACTCTTTGGACCCATCATTGGTACACGATCAAAGATTTTGCAGTTTAAAGGATGAGCAACTCGCTCTTTGGACCCATCATTGGTGCACGATCAAAGATTTTGTAGTTTAAAGGATGAGCAACTCGCTCTTTGGACCCTTCATTGGTACACGATCAAAGATTTTGTAGTTTCAAGGATTAGCAACTCGCTCTTTGGACCCATCATTGGTGCACGATCAAAGATTTTGTAGTTTAAAGGATGAGCAACTCGCTCTTTGGACCCATCATTGGTGCACGATCAAAGATTTTGTAGTTTCAAGGATGAGCAACTCGCTCTTTGGACCCTTCATTGGTACACGATCAAAGATTTTGTAGTTTCAAGGATTAGCAACTCGCTCTTTGGACCCATCATTGGTGCACGATCAAAGATTTTGTAGTTTAAAGGATGAGAAACTCGCTCTTTGGACCCATCATTGCTGCACGATCAAAGATTTTGTAGTTTCAAGGATGAGCAACTCGCTATTTGGACCCATCATTGGTGCACGATCAAAGATTTTGCAGTTTAAAGGATGAGCAACTCGCTCTTTGGACCCATCATTGGTGCACGATCAAAGATTTTGCAGTTTAAAGGATGAGCAACTCGCTCTTTGGACACATCATTGGTGCACGATCAAAGATTTTGTAGTTTAAAGGATGAGCAACTCGCTCTTTGGACCCTTCATTGGTACACGATCAAAGATTTTGTAGTTTCAAGGAGTAGCAACTCGCTCTTTGGACCCATCATTGGTGCACGATCAAAGATTTTGTAGTTTAAAGGATGAGCAACTCGCTCTTTGGACCCATCATTGGTGCACGATCAAAGATTTTGTAGTTTCAAGGATGAGCAACTCGCTCTTTGGACCCTTCATTGGTACACGATCAAAGATTTTGTAGTTTCAAGGATTAGCAACTCGCTCTTTGGACCCATCATTGGTGCACGATCAAAGATTTTGTAGTTTAAAGGATGAGCAACTCGCTCTTTGGACCCATCATTGCTGCACGATCAAAGATTTTGTAGTTTCAAGGATGAGCAACTCGCTATTTGGACCCATCATTGGTGCACGATCAAAGATTTTGCAGTTTAAAGGATGAGCAACTCGCTCTTTGGACCCATCATTGGTGCACGATCAAAGATTTTGTAGTTTAAAGATGAGCAACTCGCTCTTTGGACCCATCATTGGTGCACGATCAAAAACTTTGTAGTTAAAAGGAGGAGCAACTCGCTCTTTGGACCCTTCATTAGTACACGATCAAAGATTTTGTAGTTTAAAGGATTAGCAACTCGCTCTTTGGACCCATCATTGGTACACGATCAAAGATTTTGCAGTTTAAAGGATGAGCAACTCGCTCTTTGGACCCATCATTGGTGCACGATCAAAGATTTTGTAGTTTCAAGGATGAGCAACTCGCTATTTGGACCCATCAGTGGTGCACGATCAAAAACTTTGTAGTTAAAAGGAGGAGCAACTCGCTCTTTGGACCCATCATTGGTGCACGATCAAAAACTTTGTAGGTAAAAGGAGGAGCAACTCGCTCTTTGGACCCTTCATTGGTAAGGAATACTTTCGCCTCGAGCTTTCACTTAGCCACCAGAGTGGGTGAAACGCATTTGTACCAATTTCCAAAGCTTAGTCCAAATCTTAGTCTTATACTGTCGCCGATCTCTAAATGAGATGGCTAAACAATTCCATATCCATTTGTGCTGGGTACCAGGACATAGGGATATACCAGGGAGCTGCAAGGCTGATCAACTTGCGAGAGATGGCACTTGTATGCCAAATGTCATTACCTCTCGTTACTTGTAAGCTTCTCATAAGGGGGACACTAATTAATTATACCAATCAAAGGTGGAACTGTGCCCCACTACCTGTGAAATCGCCAGGCAAACATGGCCGAGGCTAAATCTGCGTCTAAACAAGGATATCATTACACTCAAAGGACTACAAATTAGGACTCTAGAGAACATTTACAGAGGTGTCCCGTTCCTGTTTGCATAACCTGCCGATATCTGTGAAGGAAATTTGATTTTGCGATGATACCTGAGTATGCAGTGCTCCGTTAGGTATTCAGTGAGGATTCGGAGATCCTCCCTGGTTATAATCTGAGCCACTTCCTGTGAAATCGCCAGACAAACATGGCCGAGGCTAAATCTGCGTCTATCTAGGAATATCATTAGGCTCAATAGACTGCAAATTAGGACTTTAATAGGAGCCCTAATGGGACATTGTCTAAGAGGAAATCACGCAAGAAGAATGGGAATTTATACGCATGCTTTCTGTCGCAGCTTCAGAAACGAGTAGGAACCGGAAACGGTCCAGTATATCTTCTGTACATGTCCAGCTTTTACTAGAAATAGGGAACGTTTACTAGAATCCCACTTCTTAACAAATATAGATAATCTATACTAGTCAGGTGTTAACAACCTGCTTCGCTTTACAAAAGGCTCAGCTGGGTTCAATCTGGAGGGGGAATCGTAGCCATGCCTCGCATTCGCGGCTCACAACGGACCAACTGGTGGTCTAAGTGGCATCACTGGTTTATTGGTGATACGGCTGCCCAACCGATAACCCTAAACCACAAATTGCATTGGCGTCTTTTTTGCAAGCAGGACGGTAGTAAGTTACCAAGAAAAATGATGTAGTTAATGTTCAGAGTAGAGATGAGGAAGCAGGTTCAGTTTAGTGCAGTGGAACGGTTCCATTGAGTGTACTAAAACAAATATTTTAAAGTGGTGGTCCAAGTGGCATTACTGGTTTATTGGTTATGTGGCTGCCCAACCTACCTAACAAACTCACTGGCTGGGGAAAGCTGTGAAAACCTACCTAGTCAAATGAGAGGGTTATGAACTCTGTGAAATTTACAGACTCTCAACATATATGAGGCAGACACCACTTTATGTCTCCTGTGGTTCAATACTACTGAATCGTTCGCGGCTTATAGGGTCAGACGACTGAGTCCACATTATCTCAGAGAAAAAAGTTAAGCTGCCAAATCATAAGATTTGAGAGGGCAACTAATGTCACCTATTGTGAATTCATGCGTTTATCGAAGTGTTCACAACAATGAAATGAGTTTTGAAGCATTGAACGGATTATACGAGTATATAGAAATCGTGAAACACGTTTGCAATGTTCGCCAAGTTATCCTTTTATTGTCATTAGCTTCCGAAGGGAAGTGCATTATAATCTGCTTGATGAAAGGTTTTGTGAATAAAATTCTTGTTGCAACTGACTCACTATTGCCCAGAACTAGATTTCATAGCCACGATTAGTTATTATATAACTGTCTCTGAGATAGGATTAGCTGGAGAATCTAGGCAACTTCCTCAACCGAACAAAGTATATCTGAAATTTCAACCCCACAGAGACTTCCTCAACTAAACAGAGTGAATTTTATATCCCGACTAGGAAGCAAAAGGAAATCTTCACAGAACTATTATAGTGAACCTGAAGAACCTAAGCAACTTCCTCCAACAAAGTCTCTCTGAAATCTCGACCAGAAAGAGAGATGAAATCTTCTTAGAACTGTCATTGTAAAGCTGGGGAACTCACGCAACTACCTCAACCGAACAAAGTCTATCTGAAATCTCAACCCCACAGAGAGTTCCAGACAGTTGAATTTGCATAGACTGTTTATAGTGAACCTAGAAGACCTTCACTAAACAGAGTGAATTTTATATCCCAACTATGAAGACGAAGGAAATCTTCACAGAACTATTATAGTGAACCCGAAGAACCTAAGCAACTTCCTCAAACAAAGTCAATTTGAAAACTCGACTAGAAAAGAGAAATCTTCTTAGATCTGTCATTGTAATGCTGGAGAACTCAGGCAACTTCTTCAACCGAACAAAGTCTATCTGAAATTTCAACCCCGCAGAGAGTTCCAGACAGTTGAAATTTGCATAGACTGTTTATAGTGAACCTAGAAGGCCTCCACTAAATAGAGTGAATTTTATATCCCAACTATGAAGACGAAGGAATTCTTCACAGAACTATTATAGTGAACCCGAAGAACCTAAGCAACTTCCTCAAACAAAGTCAATTTGAAAACTCGACTAGAAAAGAGAAATCTTCTTAGATCTGTCATTGTAATGCTGGAGAACTCAGGCAACTTCCTCTTTGAAATCACAAAAGTTTGCACTACACCCCATCCCGTAGGTTTCTAAAGCCACCCGTAACTTATTCAACTTCGAACTAGCGAAAGTCTTCCCAGCAAAGCAACCTCAATTATACTCCCTCCTCGGAGGAGATGAAATATTTGCGTAGATACTCGTACGAAATGCCAATTGACCGTGTTCTGAATAAGCCAATTGCTGGGATCATATTTAACATGGGCAACTTAAAACATCACTTTCGTGCTTGCCAATGGAGCTGAAGATGGAGTTGTGTGCGGGAAGTTGAAACTGTCTTTTAAGTTTTCCAGATTGAAGCGCTTTAATTATATGATTAAATGCCGAACGCTCGCATTTTTGAAGTGCACTGCAAACATTTTCTAATCAATTTCCACATTGATTTACCCAGCTCGAGCCCAACGTGCTCGTACACTTGCGCTCATTTCAGGCAAAAGTCAAGAATTCCAATTCAGAACTCAAGTAGTCGAACGCTCTCGACGCGAGTGCTCCTCCACAGCTGGGGCGGCTGTGTAATTAGCAAAATGCACGTTAACTGCTGCATGTGTGCGCTCCGAGGAGAGTGTGGCGGCGACGTGGATGGAGCTGCGATGCAGATAGGTTAAGATTGGGGTAGGGTTGGAAAGGTACTTCGGTATGATAGGTGGTTAGGCAGGCAGTTAGCTAGGTAGGTGGTTAGGTAGGCAGTTAGATAGCTAGGTGTTATGTTGGAGCTCTCCAGCATGTTGTTTGAGTATGCAAATCTATGGCGCCGCAGCTGCCAACGCTCATGCCACTACCTCTGCCTCTGCCACTGCCTCTTGGCCAAAGTAGCAGTTATTCGCACTTATCATATGCAAATGTATCATTTCAAGTGAGTGAGAGAGAGGGAGATAGCAAGTTAGAAAGACTGAGAGAGAGAGAGAAAGCGAGAGATGGAGAGAGAGAGAGAAAGAGAGAGATGGAGAGAAAGAGTGGGAGAGAGGGAGAAACGTAGAGAGATACGCAGAGAGAT
This sequence comes from Clusia tigrina, assembly GCA_920105625.2. Classification (NCBI taxonomy): domain Eukaryota; kingdom Metazoa; phylum Arthropoda; class Insecta; order Diptera; family Clusiidae; genus Clusia; species Clusia tigrina. The sequence goes on from OV050032.1 coordinate 191,448,278, forward strand.
ACGGAGAGAGAGAATTATATTTAACATTTTTAAAGCAATTTTCAGTCTTGAATTTGGAAATTCAGTTACAATTTTCCTTTGCCGCACACGGCGAGGAGGGGGTTGGGTTTTCAGAGACTCTCTGCTATAGTTTTAATAAACTTGAACAGAAAAGTAGAAAGTTTTTGTGGGAAAACTATGCCCGTGTATACATGAACGAAAGTTATGGAGTGGAGTGCAACCAGCCATCAGAGCCAAAAGGAGAGATTTATGCACTCAAATCTAGCCAAAAATTACATTTTAATGGAGTTCACGTAATGAGCGCAGTGGCGAGCAAAGAAGCAGCCCACCAAAGTGGCTCTAAGTGCCACTCACAGCAAACTCATCAAGGCAGCATGCTGGGTATTTAGAGCAGATTAGGGTGATTAGCATTCAACTGGATATCCTGGTGGGCAGATGCCGCTGATCACAAGACTCGGTGTTACCAGAAGGCTTAAAGAAAATGCCACTTCGGATAGCATGGATATATGGATAAAGAAAACTGTTTAGAAATAGGGAATTTTCTTGGAATAGTTTAGAAACTGCTTATGGAGAAAGACATATTGAAATTTCCATATTAACTCTAGGTGGCAACGCTGTGAAGTGGCCATAGACCTAGCTCAAAAGTTATAAAACTCCAAAAAAGTCCATTATAGAGAATGGCACTAGTTAGAAATAGTTAGTTCACTTATTAGAACCCTATTATAAAGTTCTCAAGCAATGAATAAACTATTAAGAACCGAGAACTCTTCAAGGTGATATCTCTTACTGAACAAATGAAAAGAAAGTTCTCAAGCAATGAACCAACTTTTCAGAACCGAGAAGTCTTGTATATTCAAGGTGATAACTTTTGCTGAACAAATGAAAATAAAGTTCTCAAGCAATGAACCAACTTTTAAGAACCCAGAAGTCTTGTATATTCAAGGTGATATCTTTTACTGAACAAATGAAAATAAAGTTCTGAAACAGTGAACCAACTTTTATGAACCCAGAAGTCTTGTATATTCAAGGTGATATCTTTTACTGAACAAATGAAAATAAAGTTCTCAAGCAATAAACCAACTTTTAAGAACCGAGAACTCTTCAAGGTGATATCTTTTACTGAACAAATGAAAATAAAGTTCTCAAGCAATGAACAAACTTTTAAGAACCGAGAACTCTTCAAGGTGATATCTCTTACTGAACAAATGAAAAGAAAGTTCTCAAGCAATAAACCAACTTTTAAGAACCGAGAACTCTTCAAGGTGATATCTTTTACTGAACAAATGAAAATAAAGTTCTCAAGCAATAAACCAACTTTTAAGAACCAAGAACTCTTCAAGGTGATATCTTTTACTGAACAAATGAAAATAAAGTTCTCAAGCAGTGAACCATCTTTTAAGAACCGAGAAGTTCTGTTTATTCAAGGTGATATCTTTTACTGAACAAATGAAAATAAAGTTCTCAAGCAATGAACTAATAAAACATTTTAAATCGGCTACAAAATAATCGAGGATGGTCTAATCCGCCGCTTCAGTATTTTGCAAGCAAATGGATTTTTTCTCATTGACTTCTGGAAAACAATTCCGAGTCCACGAAACACTTCTGACTTGTCTCTTTTCCCTCGCTTCTTATAAAGAATAGAACCTAAGAACGAAAAGAGATATTGAACTGAAATTTAGCATACAACTAAAAGTCAATACCTAAGTGAGCAATACGGATCACAAGCATGCCCACTTTCTATACGTAAATTTTGTTAGAAAGATACGTCAAGAAGTATATGACTGATATATTATATGGAGTTAAGCCTAAAACCCCATAATTGGGGACTTCAAATAACCCATCTTCCCAGACATCTACTGGCTACAAAACTCAATATCCAAAGAATCAAACATATATTTGGCTTAAATATCTAATTGAACTGTACAATATTTGATAAGTGTACAACTTCCCACATCTTAAGAACGGTAGAAGCTATTGGATTATATACTCTTATAAAGTCAAGCTGGAACAGCCGTGTAAGCTTCTCAAATATTTGTTCGAAGTTGGGTTAGCCACGCCCATTTTATGGTTGAAATTATACATGAAATCGAATTGGAATTGTGTTCGTGATCTATGTGAAATTTATAAAAAATTGCACTAACCACGCCCACTTTATGGTTGAAATTGTAAATGAAAACGAATTGGCCCTGCGTTCATGAGCTTTTTGAAATCTATTAAAAATTTTATTAACCACGCCCACTTTATGGTTGAAATTGTACTTGAAATCGAATTGGATCTGAGTTCGTGATCTATGTGGAATTTTTTTAAAAATTAGACTAGCCACGCCCACTTTATGGTTGAAATTGTACATGAAATCGAATTGGATCTGAGTTCGTGATCTATGTGAAATTTAATAAAAATTGGAGTAACCACACCCACTTTATGGTTGAAATTGTACTTGAAATCGAATTGGATCTGAGTTCGTGATCTATGTGAAATTTAATAAAAATTGGACTAACCACGCCCACTTTATGGTTGAAATTGTACATGAAATCGAATTGGATCTGAGTTCGTGATCTATGTGAAATTTATTAAAAATTGGACTAACCACGCCCACTTTATGGTTGGAAATTGTACATGAAATCGAATTGGGTCTGAGTTCGTGATCTATGTGAAATTTATTAAAAATTGGACTAACCACGCCCACTTTATGGTTGAAATTGTACATGAAATCGAATTGGCCCCGCGTTCATGGGCTTTTTGAAATCTATTAAAAAATTGCACTAACCACGCCCACTTTATGGACAAAATGTACATAGGTTTTAGTTAGAACACTTCGGAAATCTTTTGAAATTTTTCTTTTTCCAAATTGGACTGGCCACGCCCATTTTTAAAAGGATATTTTCAGGAAAGGAAAATTTTATTAATTTATGTGCCGTTCACTTACAAATTTTAAATGTTATTCCATTGTGGAAACAAATCGTTTATCAAATAAATCATTCGCGAACCAAATAAATGATCCGATATGGTTCCAACATTCGATAAGCACGCATCTCATTGCGAGTATCAGTACCAAAATAAAGATCCTTCAGTCTATAATATTGACGCATGATGATGTATTTCAGCATGTAGTACACCAGTATGTTGGTGAATGTGAATGTACCCATGAATATAAGTCCATAGTAAATGATGGTCAAGCCATAATTATCGTTGATATAAGTAATAATGCGATGAATCCATATGAGCAGGATGACAACCATAACAAAGGATATTATGCAGTCCAAAAACAACATAATCATGTCAGCGTCGATGGTGCCGTCCTCGACGTTTTTGTTCACTAAAATCAGAGAATTGTGAATGATAATGAAAAATTCTCTCCCAGGTAAACTCACACTTCGATTTCTCGAGAATATTTGTAACTTTCTGTGGTATACTCATATAAATCAAATCAGTCCTCTGGGAGGAAACTATAATTTCCGATATAGCATTGCGCAAGTTCTCCATTTCCTAATCTCTCACTTCTGGTATTGAATTTTATTTGAAGCTTTCGTAATATATTTAATAGAATTTTATTGAATGGAACTGAATTTTCCGCTTGAAATTTCATAAAACGATTTCTATGTTGACAAATATTCCAAAGGAAGAACCAGTCGAAGAAATCCAGTTTGGATACAAGTAGAAGAGAGAAGAATTTTGTCTCAAAGTTGTTATATTACAATGGAATAACATTCGATTTTATAAACTCAATGGACTGAAATAACAATGAACAATTATTAGAATCAGAATAGGTAAATTAGAGACAATATAAGGAATAGTTCTAGAAGATTGGTTCTGGTATTTCATTAATGAAACCATGATAAAGTCCGCTAAGAGTACTTGTTCGGATAATTGCTGCTGTCAATTTGTCCAGTCCAAAAAATGAGGCTTGTGATATGAAAAATGTAGTTAGAGATGTGAAGAAAGAAGCTAGTTATATGAAGAATTAAGCTAGTTATATGAAGAATGAAGCTGGAGATATGAATAATCAAGCAAGTGATATGAAGACTGAAGCTTGTTAGATGAAGAATGAAGCTGGAGATATGAAGAATGAAGCTAGTAATATGAAGAATGAAGCTGGAGATATGAAGAATGAAGCTAATGATATGAATAATGAAGATATAGATATGAAGAATGAAGCTAGAGATACGAGTAATGAAGCTTGTTATATGAAGAATGAGGCTAATGATATGAATAATGAAGATATAGATATGAAAAATTAAGCTAGAGATATATAAAAATGCAGATTGAGATATGAGGAATGAAGCTTGAGATATGAAGAATGAAACTGGAGATATGACGAATGAGTATAGGATATGAATAAAGCAGCAAGAGATATAAAGAATGAAACTAGCGATAGGAATAAAGATATAGAGAGAAAACTTCAGATGGAGATATGAACAATGAAGCTAAAGATATGAAGAATGAAGCAAGCGATATGAAGAATGAAGCTAGAAATATGGAAAATGTAGCAAATGATATGAAGAACGAAGCTAATGATGTGAAGAATTCTAGTTATATGAAGACTGAAGCTACAGATATGAGGAATGTAGATTGGAGGAAAGAAGAATACAGATAGTGATATAGGAATGCAACCAGAGATATGATAGTGGTAAGGAAAAACAGTGGAATGAGGTGATTTGTAGGTAGATTTTTAATCTTTGCCAGACAAAATTCTGTTTTTATTCAAGCAATATATAAATACACTTGTAATCATTGAATCACCGAGTCTCAAGAACTTTAAGGTTCAGGAACTTACATCCTTGAGAAGTTTAGGTGCTAAAACGCTATATTACAAGGTTCCCTTTGTGAAGGTGAAATTTGTCAGTGGACAAATGTTGAGTGACAAATTTCACCCACACAAAGTCTTTTGTGTACGTCTCCTGGACACCGCTGAGGATACCCCGGTAGAAATTTGAGTCGTTACACGAATGGAAATAAATCTTTCAAAATGCTCTTAACGGTTCATAGATCCATATTTTGACCAGTACTGTTCCATAATTTTGCCTTTGTCGCCCATATTACCAAGCCTGCACAAGGTAGGCCATTAGAAAGAAGAAACATTGGATAGAGACAAACTTCAAGTACATTTGTATATTTGTCTCAGTCTCTCCTTGGGGACACAGAAGATATCAATCGATGCACAGTTTTCACAATTCAATTTGGCCAATATTCGTGGAGAAAGAAGCTGAGTTTAATATCCTGGTTCCTCAGCTACTTGGTTAATATGTGAAATGAGCTCTGATGTTTTTAAAATGAAGCTCTGTCTGTTGAAGACATCCAACATATATAAAAATATATAATTAAACATAACAACCGGGGGAATATTATGCTCCTTTATTTTTACCCTAATCTGATATAAAGTTGTGAGGTCTCCAGTTCCAGCCTTTTAGCCCCTTTAAATAGTATCTATTAATGTGTCTCTCAGGAAAGACGCACTACAATTGTCCCATACAACACGATTGTCCCATACAACACTTCAATTATCCCATACAGCACGATTGAATGAGTATTTCAAAAAACCGGTTTTGAGCCACTTCACACCTCTACTTGGTTGTAGAATGAAAATGAGTCATTAACCACAGCGAAGCATACAAACCTTCAGAAGCAGTAAGAGCGAGATAGATAGAGCTAAGCCGAAGAACCACCGCAAAAGGAGCTCTCCAAGCACTCAGGCAAGCGATGCCCATTGTATTAGAAGATAGGGAAAGCCGAAGAACCACCGCAAAAGGAGCTCTCCAAGCACTCAGGCAAGCGATGCCCATTGTATTAGAAGATAGGGAAAGCCGAAGAACCACCGCAAAAGGAGCTCTCCAAGCACTCAGGCAAGCGATGCCCATTGTATTAGTAGATACGGAGATAGATAGTGTTCAAAGCTCCCCTTTCCACTCGGTTTAACACACTTTATAGAGTGAAGTGGTCCATTGTACCAGCTCATAAGTTGAAGCGGTTCATTGTACCAGTTCATAACACAAAATATTTATTCCTATTAACTTCTAAACTACTGAAGAGAGACAATAGGTGAAAACTGTTATATTGGACGGCCCGCGTACTCGCGAACCAACTCAGTCTAAAAGATCTGCACCACTTCTCCAAGAGTATGTACCGCTTTGTGTGGAACATTTTGCTCACCACTGTAATTGCAATTGTGCTCAGTTGCAAAGAATTTCGTAGCACATTTGCTGAAGACAAAAGAAAGCCAAGCACTGGCTTCCCCGAAAAGAATATAAACTCACTAATTTCGAAACGAAATATGAACCCATAAAAGCGCACTCGAGTGCTTGTGGCAACATCTTGAGTGGCTGACTGGCTGGGGCAGCGCTTGTGGCATGCAGCCAGTCAGCCAAGGAGCCACGCACCCAAACAGCCATGCAGCAGCAACACACCAGAGGCGAAACAAGTGAACGCGTGTGGCAAAAACTTGTCCTTTGGTCCTTTAAACACTGGTGTGAAAATAAATTTCATACCAAAAAAAACGAACAAAAAAAAACAGCTGGTTTGCATGTTTTAATGGGACCAAAGAGAAGTGTGTGTGTGTGTGTATGTGTGTGTGTGTGCGTTGAGTGTGTTTGCGTGTGTGTGTGTGTGTGTGTGTGTGTGTGTGTGTGTGTTTGTAATGGCGTGTTACTGTCAAAGTTGGATGCTGCTTAAAAAAGAAACGCACAAAAACGCAAAAAAGCGACTTGTAGATGCGCCCAGACTTTGGTGGTAAGACTCGTAGCAACAACAGCAACAACAGGAGCAGCAATTGTAGCGGACGAAGAAGAAGCAGAAGACAACAGCCGCAGCAGCAGCAGCAGCAACAACAACAAATTGTACAACTTCATTTTTCAACAAGTAGAGCCAACAACCACATCAGATATAAACATTAAACCCAGCAGCAAGCAGCAACAGCAGCTGCCTTTGCGTAAAGCAGAAGATGGAAATGTACAACAAGAAGAACAACAACACGAACAGAGTAGCATCAGGAGCCCCAGCCCCACAACAACATTGTACAAAAATACACAACAACGGCAGAAATTTTAAATTGCAACTTAAAAGTGACAAAGTGGCCAACGGTCAACCAAGCAACAACATGCGCCGCACTCGCTGTATGAGTGCACTCGCGTACGTGTGCGTGTGTGTGTGCGTGTGTGTGTGTGTTTGCTCGGTGTCACATGTCTCCTTGTCCAGGACACACACTTAATCACAGTGTTGCCAACTGCACTTGTGTGCGTCGTCATCTGCGCCACGACGCTTCTAACCAGGCAGCTCCAGGCGCAGCGGTCTCTGTAAATTTACAAGCCATAATTTACGCGCTTTGGAGCACATTTGAGGCGAATTTCAAGTTGTTGTTATTGTTGTTGTTGTCGTTGAGGTTCTTACTGCTGTTGTTGTTGTATTTCAGTCCCAGTTTGCTTTCAAATTAAGAACTTGAAAAGTATTTACGCAGTCATTTTAGTTGAGTGCAAATTACTGGGTGCGTTTGATAAGTCCCCTTAAGCGGGACCAGCTCAAATTGCCTGCCGTGTCAGTCAGATTTACAGTGGTGTGGAAGGTGCCAAGTTTTCCGTCTGCATTTATTTGAGTGACAGTTAATGAAGCACTGCAATTATCTCCAAGATTAATTATTGACTTCGACCAGAATGAACACGAGGCTAGTTATGTGCCAAGGAATTCCGTTTCGAGATTATCTGACTCGAGCGTAGTACTCAATTAAGTGATTCGAGTGCAGTACTCACCTAACTGACCCAAGTGCAGTAGATAACTATATGAATCCGGTGCAGTACTCAACTATAGGACTCGAGTGCAGTACTCAGCTTTTTTTTCCTTTTTTTTTTTACGAGGTGTAAAGCAGTCAAAAACCCTTGTAGTGTAGGGCCTTAACCCACTAAAATCACCCCAATGTCCGGACGGATTATCCTCTCGGGACTTCACCGTTAGGTAATACGTCGAGAGGCCGTTACGAGCGTTACCGCTCAATCGTCAGTCTTAGGTCTGTCCATTTTCAGTCCTACTTCTTGAAACATCCCTATTAACGGTTTCCTCAGCACTGCGCCTGGCTTAGGCGTGCTGCTGTTCGGGCGCGTTCAGTGTTCCGCAGAGTTATCATCATAATGGATACTGTAGAACAAACTGCCTCCCATTTAGTCTCGGTTTCACTCATATGCGCTACAAGATTAGCCACTGCTGGTTGCTCTCCTAAGATAGCGCTCAAGTTGTTTCTGCTCTCCTTAAATCGCGGGCAATGAAAAAGTATATGCTGCGCGTTTTCCTGCTCTCCCGGGCAACTTGGACAAAACGGGTCATCATCGTATTTGTATTTGTGCAAGTATTCCTTGAAGCACCCGTGGCCACTAAGCATCTGTGTCAAATAGAAGTTAAGTTCGCCGTGTGTGCGCGAGTACCATTCGTTGATATTATGTATCAGTTGGAATGTCCATCGGCCTTTGCTGGATTGCTCCCATCTTTGCTGCTATTGTTGCTTGGTTGTCTGTCTTATTTGAAGCTTATCTGCAGCCGTTGGTCTTGTCACTCTCCTATACAAATCCTGCATCTCATATGCAAGCAGGTCGATTGGTGGCTTACTTGATAACACACAAATGGCATCATCCGAAACTGTCCGAAAGGCGCTAGCAACCCTTAGCGCGCTGAGCCTATGTACAGATCGGATTCCTTTTGAGACACTCTCTGTACGCGCGACTTCTGCCCAAATTGGAGCCGCATATAGGATGATCGAGGTAGTTACCCTCGATAGTAGCTTCCTTCGACTTGATCTTCGCCCTCCCAAGTTTGGCATCATCTTTGTGAGCGCACCGTTGACGCGGGCAGCCTTTTCGCATACTGTCCTAAGGTGTTCCTTGAAGGTCAGTTTCGCGTCTATGATCACTCCCAAGTACCGTAGATACGGCTGCGATGTAATTTCGTGTTCGCCCACCGTTATTGTTATATGCTCTGGCACTTTTCTGGAGCTCAGCAGGACCACATCTGTTTGCTGGGCCGCCAATTCCAGTTTTGAGTCATCAAGCCAGCTTCTTATTCTGCCGATCGCATCATTGCATACCGTTTAGAGCATATCCAGTTGTTTTGCTACTGCTACCACAGCAATGTCGTCCGCATAGCCTACCACCGTAGTATCTTCCGGTAGGTCCAGTTGGAGTATGTCATTGTACATACCATTCCATAATATAGGGCCGAGCACAGAACCCTGGGGTACTCCTCCCGTGATGTTATATTGCTTTGCCCCTTCGTCCGTATCGTACAGTAGTACTTGGCTGTCAAAATAACTAGCTAAAATTCGCAACAAGTACTCCGGGACAGCGAATTTCCGGAGGGCGCTTATGATTAATGGCCAACTCGTTGAGTTGAAGGCGTTCTTCACATCCAATGTGATCACTGCGCAGTATTTTTTGCTTCCATTTACCCACCTCTTCCCGCTGAGTGCTTCTCTTGCAATATCCATCACTGCTTGGACTGCATCTACGGTGGATTGCAATCTACGAAATCCAAATTGAGTTGCGGCCAATTCTCCTGGCTTTTTAAGTGATTCTTGCAGTCTATCGCAGATAATTCTGTCTAAGATTTTACCCAGCGTATCGAGCATGCAAATTGGTCTGTACGAGGATAGGTGGTCCGGCTGCTTTCCGGGCTTAAGCAGTAATACCAGCCTCTGTCTTTTCCAAATATCTGGGTATATTCCCTCGTTTAAGCACGCATTGTACACCTCCGTGAAGATTTTAGGTGTTGCCTTGACCGCCGCTTTTACCGCAATATTGGGCAAACCGTCTAGCCCGGGTGCTTTACCGTCAGCGATTTTCCGCAGAGTGAACATTACCTCATCAGTGGAAATCTTGGGGATTTCTGTGCTGCTTATTCGTTGATCGTTGTACAGAATTTGTTCTTCCTATGGGGGAAAGAGCGCTGCAACCACCTTACGCATCAATTTATATTCTGTTGGTTGCGGTGCTCTTGGCCCTTTAAGTTTGGCCATCACTGCCTTGTATGCGTTACCCCATGGATCGAGATCAGAACTGTCGTAGAGCTCCTTAAAATATGCGTTTTTGCTGTTTTTAATGGCTAATTTCAGTACTTTCCTACACTCTTCATGTACTTGATGCAGCGTTTCCCAAATTGGCCTATTGCGAGCTCGTTTTGCCTTTCTGCGCGCTTGGTTACATCTTTTCCTCGCATTAGCGATTTCGTCATTCCACCAGTAGACTGGTTTCCTCACAATTCTGTTTGATATTCTTGGCATTGCCACGTCACAGGCCATGCTGAGTTTGTCCGTTATGCTGACCGCCATCTTTTCTGCCGTGTCCAGGGGGATTTCCTCATCTTTCCAGGCGGTATTAAAGGCTTCTAAAGTCAAAAACCTGCCATTTCCACCGTTTTGTTGGCACTTTGCGAATTCGTTGTTTTTTCTGCGCAGTGATATCTATTTCAATAGCCCGGTGATCACTGTGTGTGTATATGCTGCTGACTTCCCACTGTGCGTTGCGAGTTATAACATTGTGTGCGAAGGTGAGGTCTATCACGGAACCCCTCCTGCCTGTTTCGAATGTATTCTTACTTCCGTGGTTTAAAAGGTCTAACGATAATGGAGCTAGTCATTCGAGCAGAATTCTTCCTCGCTGATCTGTGCGTGTACTTCCCCATGCTGTGGACCAGGCGTTGAAGTCTCCTGCTACTACGACCGGACTTTTACCTCGCGCTTCTATCACCAAGGCCATCAACATCCTCTCGAAGTCATCTAGAGTCATACTGGGGGGAGCATAGCATGAAAAAAAGTACACATTTTTTATTTTCGCCCATGTGAAACCATTTTCCGCCATTGTCATCTTCTGCTGAATTGAGCTATCGTTACTTGCCCATATAGCAGCTTTACCGTGGGCATCCTGTACCCAGTTGTGACAATTTAAATTTCGGTATTGTTCACACAATAGCCCCACGTCGAATTTTTGTTCGAACATAGTTTGGGTCAGGAGATTCTGGGCCGCCGCGCATCGGTTTAAGTTTAGTTGCACGATTCTCATTGTCCGCAATCTTTCCTCGCCTTCTGATATACAGGACATTTGTAGCTGCCAGCTGCATGAGTGCCTTCGCATAGAGCGCACCTCTCTTTGCTTTTACAGGTTGCTGCTAAGTGGCCCTTTTCGCCGCACCTTCTACACATGTCTGTTTTGTCTATGGGTTCATTACAGTGATGCGCCAGATGACCGTAACCCCAGCATCTGAAGCAACGCTTAAGTGATACCGTCTCCCGAATTCTGCAATTTACCCATCCGATTTGTATATTACGCGCAGTCAGTAATTTTTTGGCATCATTTGCGGGAAGATCGATGTACGCTGTCTGCGTACCGTCATAGCACTTTCGCATATTGTTTATTGCCGAGACGTCCGGCCTACTGATGTTACCCTTTTCCTTCAAGGCGTCGCAAATCTCCTCGGGGGTAGTAATCATATCCACATCTCTACATTGTATTCTGATGCAGTGCGTTTTTGCCACTACTTTTGCCGCATCTCTGAGAACTTCCTCCACCGCCGCTTTATATTTTGCCGTCTTATTTCCGGGAGCACTCTTAAGCTTGTCTCCTTTGTTAACCTGGTATATGCGCCTAACATCTCCCCCTAGCTCTTTCAACGCACTACTGGCTTTCACCGTTTTTAGGATGTCGGCGTATGACGATGCACCCGCTGCCGTAATTATGATGGCATCCGGTCTAGGTTTTATATCGTAGGCTTTAGCGTCTTGTTGCTTTTTCCTTGGTTTTTTTCCACCTTTGTCCACCGTTCCTTCTCTTGCGGTTTTGGGGCATCATCTCCTGTTTGTGGGCATTGTACCTGCGTGACCACCTCTTTCCTGGCTGGTGCCTTGGGACAGACGACCTGCGCAAGTGGAATTTCAACTGCCGCGCTAAGATCGTTATTTGCTCGCACTCTTTTCACGGGCCCCGTTGTTGCATCGCAGTTCATTATTGTTTTCCCTGTCGGACTGGCGTTGGCCCTTCGCCTCTTCCCAGATCCCGTGTTCACTCCGACTGTGATCGTATTCGGCTGTGGAGCGTTTTGAATGGTGCGCATGCTCTTTAATTGCATCTCGATCTCGACGTGTTTTGCCTTCATAACCGCTGCTAGTCGTTTTACCTCATTATGCACATTTGGCTTAATCTTGCAAAACTGCAGTAAATCATTTATGGCCTTCCCCAGAGCTGTCATTTGACTCAAATTTGTGACTCAATTGGAGTAGTTAACTATATGAATCCGGTGTGGTACTCAACTATCCGACTCAAGTGCGGTACTCAACTATCTGACCTGAGTTCCGTACTCAACTATGTGACTCAAGTGGAATAGTTAACTATAAGAATCCAATGCGGTACTCAAATATGTGACTCAAGTGGAGTAGTTAACTATATGAAACCGGTGCGGTACTCAACTATCTGACTTGAGCTCCGTACTCAACTATGTGACTTGAGATCCGTACTCAAATATGTGACTCAAGTGCAGTAGTTAACTATATGACTCCAGTGCGGTACTCAACTATATAACTCGAGTGCAGTACTCTACTCTAGGACTTGAGTTCAGTACTCAAGTATCTGACTCAAGTGCAGTATCAAAACTACGTCAGGGCAACCATAGGAGGAACCACGGTGTACAGTTGCTACATGGCACCAAGCCTAACTACGGATGAGTTTGAGTCGGCACTGGAAAGACTTGTTCTAGATGCACGCGGCAGGAACCCTGTAGTAATTGCTGGCGATTTCAACGCATGGGCAACTTAATGTGGCTGCGGCCGGACTACGCCAAAGGGTCATATCTTCATGGACGCACTCGCTGGAGGGTAAGCAGCCTTGACGAAGACGTCCTAGCAAGAAGCTTGAAGATTTGGTGGTGGTAAGCAACGCCGAAGAAATGGCGAACCAGCTGGCAAGAAAGGTAGAAAACGCTTGCGACGCGGCAATGCCCAGCAGAGCATATGGTGGAAGGTATAAACCTGTCTACTGGTGACCGGATGCTATAGGCGAGCTCCACAAAGCATGCCATGCTGCGAGGAGAAGGTATCAACGTTCTATACGAAAACCAGATTCCCTGCAGTAGCACCAGGCCTTCAAGGAAGCCAGGAATGAACTGAAGAAGGCCTTTAGGAAGAGTACCAGATTCGCTGAACTGTGCACTGATGACCCATGTTGATGATGAACCGTGGGGCATGGCATAGAGGCTTGTCATGCGAAAATTACCCTGCCGGCTCCAACCTGTCCAATGTTGCTCAGGCGCATAGTGGCACAGCTCTTTCCAGTACAGAACTATATCCCATACAAGCTCCCTCTCGAGCACACGGAGGAATGTATACCCAGTGTAACTATAGTTGAGGTGTTGCTGGCGGTTGGGAAATTTGGAGAGCAGAAAGCAAATGGCCCAGATGGCATCCCCAACCGAGTGCTCAAAACCGCAGCTGCACTGAACCCAGAACTACCAAGGAAAATGTTCGACGCCTGCTTGAGAGAAGGCATTTTCTCAAAGCGATGGAAGAGGCATCGACTGGTCCTGGCGCTGAAAGCCAACAAATTAACAGAGGACCCTTCAGCGTACCGCCCACTCTGCATGTTAGATACGGCGGGAAAAATTCTGGAGCGAATAATCTGTGACAGGATTGATGAGGCCATTACAAAATCTGGCGGGCTGTCAAAGCGGCAGAATTTTATTCTCTAATTTTTGGCGAGTGCGTTCCTTTGCTATTGGAAGAAGTTTTCCTAGGTCTTGAAATTGATATAGAAGAGAACGGAGATCACAAAGAATCCAATGACTGGCAATGCTGATGTAACTGAACACATTTAAGGTGCGTTCACATTATGGTCGCATGGGAGTCTTTGTCGTTTACTCGTAACCAGAGAATACAGAGAAAAGAAACTTAAACGTCAAACCACAAAACAGCGAAATAAATCGGACATGAATCCCCTCAAAATCGTGGTGAATCCACTTAAAATTGTGGTGAATCTACTCGAAATCGTGGTGAATCCACTCTAAATCGTGGTAAATCCACTCAAAATTGTGATGAATCCACTCAAAATTGTGGTGAATCCATTCAAAACCGTGGTGAATCCACTCAAAATCGTGGTGAATCCACTCTAAATCGTGGTAAATCCACTCAAATCGTGGTGAATCCACTCAAAATTGTGGTGAATCCATTCAAAACCGTGGTGAATCCACTCAAAATCGTAGTGAATCCACTCAAAACCGTGATGAATCCACTCAAAATCGTGGTGAATCCACTCAAATCGTGGTGAATCCACTCAAAATCGTGATGAATCCACTAAAAATCGTGGTGAATCCACTCAAATAGTGGTGAATCCACTCAAAGTCGTAGTGAATCCACTCAAAATCGTGGTGAATCCAGTCAAAATCGTAGTGAATCCACTCAAAATCGTAGTGAATCCACTCAAAATCGTGGTGAATCCACTCAAAATCGTGATGAATCCACTCAAAATCGTGGTGAATCCACTCAAAGTCGTAGTGAATCCACTCAAAATCGTGGTGAATCCAGTCAAAATCGTAGTGAATCCACTCAAAATCGTAGTGAATCCACTCAAAATCGTGGTGAATCCACTCAAAATCGTGATGAATCCTCTCAAAATCATGGTGAATCCACTCAAATCGTGGTGAATCCACTCAAAATCGTAGTGAATCCACTCAAATCGTGGTGAATCCACTCAAAATCGTGGTGAATCCACTCAAAATCAAGGTGTGTCCTCTACGGAAGCTGGCAGCGAAAAAGACTTTCTTTTCTCTCTATTCTCTGCTCGTAACATCCCCAGTTATTATTCAGTCCACCATTCTAAACTGTGTGAGACCATTTGGATTATCTTCAAATCTAAATTTCTGCCTGAATGCCTGACCGAGTTAGCCCAACGTAGCAAAGCTTCATAAAATCCTTCTACACTATAATCAGTTAATTCCACATAAGGCTGAGTAAGAAATTATTGGTCAATTGTCCGACCCATCTCCAGTGATGTGTCCACCACTAATCCCGTGGTCCATTCAGTGGAGTCGTAACTTTTTTTTAATTTAATCCTCTTTACACCATTGCCATTTTTATTCTCTGCAGCAGTTGGCCACAATTAATGCGGTTGGCAATTTTACATTTTGTCCTTGCTCATTTTTTTGGGTTTTTTGTTTTCCACTCTCAAAAATTGTCACTCCGCCATGCTACCATATTGATACAAAAGTTGTCACAGCACCAGACCACAACAAAAGTTGGAAGCATTTAAACGGAACACACAAAACGGAGCAAAAAACACAAAAATTCTGTTGAGGTGGTGAAAAAAATTAAAAACGCATTAAATGTGGGGAGGTACACTGAAAAAAAAGCAATGAGCAGCTACAATATTGACTATAATGTGAAGTGTGATGTGAAGTGTAATGTGCCTCAACTATTTACCGGGAGATATCACTCATCTCAGACATCTCTCATCTTTCTCAGACATCGCAGGAGAACATCGAAGTTTATGATAAGAAAATGTTGACTTTGCTTGATTTCTTTGTTGGTATGTTGTCGAGCTGGATATGAGGAAGCCGGTC
This sequence comes from Clusia tigrina, assembly GCA_920105625.2. Taxonomy (NCBI): domain Eukaryota; kingdom Metazoa; phylum Arthropoda; class Insecta; order Diptera; family Clusiidae; genus Clusia; species Clusia tigrina. Next base: position 191,463,845 of record OV050032.1, read on the forward strand.
CTCCCCAGCCTTGCCGAAACTAACGAGTTAAAATTCGTTAGAGCGAACTGCACTCTCTTCATGTACAATCAAAACTCGTTACTCATACATAAGTGCTTAAGACACTCGTACCTTCCCACCACACCCACTCGCCGTAAAATTGTGCGGTAGAAAGAGCAAGCAGCAAAATAAAGCTCAGCCAAAGAGATGGTTCAGTAATATGTGCTAGAAAATGAAGCGGAATGAGTAAAATGAGAGAACCTCTAAAAGCTCCGAAGAATTGTAGTACCCTCTCTCTCCATCGCGGCTCTCTATCGTGAGCTCTTCCGCTGCAACCGCTGAAACATACCAACGAGCGAAGTGAAACTCATCATTTTTCAGAGCATGATGTTAAGAACAATATCTTGGCAGCTAGAATATAATGAGGGCCCTGGTATTACAATAGTTTCATGAGGTCTGTATTAAGGTATTGGACTGTGGAGATGAAGAGGAGGAGGAGACTGTGGAATATCTCTTCTATCTCTGGTTAGAATCAGAGCGGGTTCTTTCGGCAAACACGCTTTTAATTCTCTTACAAAAGTGTCCGGTGCGAAGGTCAAACAAATCCTGCGCTTTATTAGGGCTTCGAAATGGTTTGACGAGTAAATCAGAGATGCGTTGTTATGCGGTGATATCACAATGAACCCCTGGTGGTCTGAGTGAGTTGGTCTGTAGACCGGCTACCACGATAACCTAACCTAACCTAAGGTATTATATTGGACTACTACTGGGAGTTATAGACATTGCGTATGCTGTCCAGGTAGTTGGAGACACGTTTCTCTTGGAAGTCAATAAGAATACTAGTTACAGAAAACGGCAGTGATCCTGACAATTGCTGGAGCTAAATCTCTTGGTATTCGCTTGAGTGTTAGATTAGGTTAGGTTGCGAAGGCGTGTTCCGGTACAATCAGAGAAGTATGACTCGCATTGTACCGGAACAATTCGCTATTGTCCTGGCAGTCAGGAGCTTAAATTCAGTAGGTCTCTCTCAGACTAAACATACGGACCTTAGCTGAATCTTGGAAGTAGTAAGTAATATCTTCACCATAATTTTCTACCATTCGATGTGTAGAATTTGTGTGGAAAAGACAAGGAGGGACGAACCTTCTCATATTCAGCCTATTTACATTCATTACTTAAAACATAAAACATAGTTGGACCTGTGTAAGTCCAATTCCAAGAGTTAAAATATTCATTATTACGTGTAAGATTAGGTTGGGTTGCGAAGGCGTGTGCGGATACGGTATCCGCTCTTCCACTCGGACACATCTATGTCCATTGTGAATGCCGTAAAAAATGCCAAGAGGAGGCATACTTGTCTTTACCCTCGATTTCCGTATACATTAGAAGTACCATCCCTATTAAACCATTTGGTTTTCAGATAAAAGTGAGAAGATCCAAAAAGTCCACCTTCGTTATCTCTGTCAAGCTTGTAAAGAAGCGCGACCGCAAACATTGAAGTCGTTTCAACTGTAGTTTTGGACATTGCCATAAAAACTGATGAATCGATTGTCGGACGAGTGTAGTCATGAATATTATGGCGGAGACAATCATAAACCTATCGAAAAATATTTCCACGAAAGGGATCAGACGTAGTAGAGAATTCAGTGATTCATCCGAGTTGGACGATCACACGATTATACTTTTTGTATTGTGAAAATAATGAATATGGATGGGGAATACTGGGAGCTCCAAAGAACCGACTTATAGGTTGAAATTGGTGGGAATCAGAGTAGCTTGAAAATAGTTACTCAACACAAACTACCAAAAGGAGCATGGAAAACATTCACCAACCAACAAGTAGCAATTAAAGTCCCGATGATGGTTGTCATAAGGTCAGACTTGGTTCTGCAATGTAACAGAAACTCTGACAACTTTCTGGATATGGGTACCAGACGACTGCAAATCGAATGTAATGAAAAAACTCTGCAGAATCTGGTTTTAAATGAATCATCCAAGGACACAGGTAGACCCTTTAGTATGTTGGAAACTCTTGTCAGCAACTGGAATAGTAGAAAAAGTAGACGATTCACCGCTTGATCAGTTAAAAGTATAAACAGTAAGATTTCCAAGGCCAAAAAGATCCTATCTTGAAGTTTATTGGATATGCCTGATCAGTGGTGGGACCCATAATCATAATAATTATAATAATTTTGTGTAAGTAGCTTGTCCCAGGGCCGACACTGCGACCAAAAACATCTTTTGTGTCATACTGCATTTGTTATTACTGATCCATGTGATCACAACTGTCCGATCTATCGGTTTAGTACCGGTATTTCTTCCGTAATGCTTCCGGTATTCTTCCATATATCTATATATATCTTCCATAGAATTTCGTCCGTTTGGTGATGTCAAAGCACCCCCATCAAAGTCATCAGTTCCTTTTCTACCTCGATGTTCCTTGTCTAAAGAAAGGAAGTATTTGAAAGTCGTGTTCTTTCATTAATCATCATAGCTCACCAGCACTTTAACTATGGGTTTAAATATGTGGCATGCAACAAGTCATTCATAGAACTGATAATCTACCACACATTCTTCCACAGCTTCCTCTGGATGCTAAGACTCAATACTCACTTTATTCCCAGTGATAGATAGAATACATAGAATTAGGGTAGGCTAGAGAACCGCCGTAGAAGGATGCCTCCAAGCACTCGACATTGTACTGTTAGTCAGAAGTTAGTCCCAGTGACTCAGAAGTTAGTCCCAGTGACTCAGAAGTTAATCCCAGCGACTCAGAAGTTAATCGCAGCGACTGTGAACGCATATCTCCAATTCTCGTAACTCTTGCAATTTCCTTGGCTTCTAACTCTGCCACACTGTCCTCTTTTTACAGTGTGCCCCAAACCGTAGCCATCGGAACACTGCGCCACGCACTCATAACCTTGTGGCGGCGACATTTTCCTATCACACAAGTGTGCGTCCCAAAACCGTTTCAATCATTCCGCCAAACAGCGTACGAAAAACGCAGAGAAGAGAAATTAATTTTAATTTGCAATGATTAATTGCCATGTCACTGGAAGAGCTGCTGTGCCGTGTGGCGGAAAATGTTCACATATGTACGGCATGCAAAGTCAGCGCAAACCGGCATGGAGAGTACGTCTATTAAGGAGGAGAGGTGGGAATGGTCTTCACTTGTGTATACTCGTATATGGAAAATAATTTCAACTCCATTTTGAAGTCCCTGAAATGATGCTAAAAAATAGAAAAAAATCTGAAAACTTAAGCTCGCTGGGTTTTTGGAAAGCGACACTTTGGACCCTCCAAAATTCACCCTCATATTTATGCAGAAATTATTGATACTATAAAAAAGACCAAGCGGAGGCTCTCAGAAATGGGAAGAACCGTTGAAAAACTGACAAATTTTAACTCGGAAAATAATGCTAAAAAACATAAATTTATAATTTACCACAATGTTCTCATATCCACCACACTTATTCACCACATTTTTAAAATTTCAATTGGCCACTTGAGAGGAGGCGCACTTAGAAAGCATTTCACTGAGAGAGCATCAATACTTGGGCATATAAATTGATGTCTATATTAGAAATTAAATCGGTAACGAACTTTCAGTATTGAGTAGTTCCGTTGGTGGTCGAAATAGTGAAGACCCTTCACCTTTTGTTAGAGTATCTTGAATTTCATTATCATACTTTTAATTGTTCCCAGAACAAACTGTACCAAGTATCTTTTTGTGTGTGGGTGACGTCACACCCACATTTAGGGTAAGCAGGTGAGAGGAACTTGATATTTAAAATGTCTTCTTCAAGCTTTTGAAAAGTCATCTCTAAGCTGTTGAAAAGTCATCTTTAAGCTTTTGAAAAGTCATCTTTAAGATTTTGAAAAGTCATCTTTAAACTCTTGAAAAGTCATCTTTAAACTCTTGAAAAGTCATCTTTAAGCCTTTCAAAAGTCATCTGTAAGCTTTAGATAAGTCATCTTTAAGCTTTTGAAAAGTCATCTCTAAGATTTTGAAAAGTCATCTCTAAGCTTTTGAAAAGTCATCTTTAAACTCTTGAAAAGTCATCTTTAAGCTTTTCAAAAGTCATCTGTAAGCTTTAGATAAGTCATCTTTAAGCTTTTGAAAAGTCATCTCTAAGATTTTGAAAAGTCATCTCTAAGCTTTTGAAAAGTCATCTTTAAACTCTTGAAAAGTCATCTTTAAGCTTTTCAAAAGTCATCTGTAAGCTTTAGATAAGTCATCTTTGAGCTTTTGAAAAGTCATCTCTAAGATTTTGAAAAGTCATCTCTAAGCTTTTGAAAAGTCATCTTTAAACTCTTGAAAAGTCATCTTTAAGCTTTTGAAAAGTCATCTTTAAGCTTTTGAAAAGTCATCTCTAAGCTTTTCAAACAGAGCATTATTGGTGTGTAGAAGTTTAGCTGGGAAGACATGGGGTTGCAAACCTAACATTCTGAAATGGATGTACACCATGATAGTTAGGCCGGTTCTAACATATGGAGCAGTGGCATGGGCTCCAAGAACCAAATTGCTCACCATGAAGAACACTTTGAACAAAGTTCAACGACCAGCATGCATATGTATTATCGGAGCTGAGAAAACGTGACCCACAGCCGCAATGGAAGCACTTCTAGATCTACTCCGCTACATATTACAGTAGAAATGGCTGCAAAAAGAACTCTATTAAGAATCGTCAAGAATGGTGCTGGCCGCGAGAAAGTTTGTAGTAATAAACAACGAGACAGCATCGTTGCCACTATACCCCTCGCGGACCTACCTAGAGACGATGTGAATAAAATGTATAACTTTGAGAAACACTTCACAGTTGTGCTTGGGAACAAGAAGGAATGGAAACCTGAGTCACTTTAGGATATCCTAGAAGCTCATACCATCAAGTGGCTCACAGATGGTCCCAAAACAGAAGAAGGTATAGGAGCTGGCATATTAGGGCCGAGGGTCAACCACTCTGAATCAATGGGGAAATCACCCTGCATATTCCAGGCACAGATACATGCATTTCGCCTCTGTGTTATCTTCAACCTCCGACGTAACCTTGTGGGTCAAGACATTGCTATCATCTCTGACAGCTATAAAAGCACTCAATTCATACCAGATTCATTCGAAACTCGTTTGGGAATGCGTTGAGCTTTTAGATAAGTTACGGAGCCTCATTAAACTTTCCATAAGATGGGTCCCGGGACACACTGGGATCCCTGGTAATGAAAAAGCGGATAGTCTTGCCAGGAATTGGGCAGCCACACTTTTTATTGGAGCTGCACAATTCTTTGGCAAAGGGGCAAATAGTATAACAGAGAAATTAAGACAGGAGGAAACATCCAGAAGATCAAGCTACTGGGCCTCACTACCAAAACTTAAACAATCCAAGCTCATGAATGGGGACTACAACTCAAAACGTGCAGCTCTATGTCCACAGTTAAGCAAAAACCATTTGAAAACTCTGACAGGTTACCTCACAGGCCACTGTCGTTTAAGAAGCCACCTCATGAAACTGGGACTCTCACCAGTAAATACGTGTAGGGTCTGCATTTTTGTTTTCCTGGTGAACAACACTAGCTCCATTTAGTAGGCTTAACTCCTAAGCCGTTGCGCTCAGCCCATCCGGAAATCTTACCCGGTGCTAATTCCATGAGTCGGAGTAATCTTGTTCTAGAATTTTGCCTGCTTGAAGACCTTGAAGACCCCACAACTTACCAACTTACCTCGAAGAGAAACGTGATCTCTGACATTTTACACTCGCACAAAACGTTCGCTGTGGTACCCCTTCATCTTCCTTTCAATTTCCCCTCTCTCTTTATCTACCTCGGTCTTTCTCACCACCACGTCTTATCAAAATCTTTATTATAATTCTTGCTGCACATTCCTCCTATTCGAATAATTTTGAATACACATTTAAAAAAACTATTAAACGAACGCTTCTGACATACCAAAGAGTGGCACAAGTTCTGGAACTTATAAATTCTTCGATAATGCCACTTTAATAGTGTCTCAATTTATGGAAGCCACCACTTCTTCTGCCGCAGATGTTGCTAGGAGCGCATACAATCGAAACCGTCGAATAAAATGTTAAAAATACTGCAAATAAATTGGTTTTATTCGGTTTTTTGTTTGTTTTTGGAAATTTGTTCAGAAACCGTAAATCGTGATTTAAATTCCACAAACGCTCGCCTAATAATGACCCATCATAAAAAGCCCGGAATTTCGAGAGTCACAATTGCCCAACATGCTGCCGTATGCCATTTATTATCTTTGGTACGTTTCACGCTATGGAAATCGACCAATAAATTTCTGAAACACGCTGAAGTAAGCGAAATCCTCTCTAAAGTGAATTGCAAAAGAACAATTATTGAGCCTGTTAAGTTAAGAGGTGAGTAGATCGAATGAAAGGATGACAATGACTCTTTGAAGCAACTATCATCATCTTCCGAACTTAAAGCTACGAAAGTCTGCCATTTTCTACCCACAAATTAGGTTGGTAAGTAGGTAAGGTAGATAAGTAGGTAAGGTAGGTAAGCAGGTAAGACGGCCGCCCGAAGGGCGCACTTAGGCCATCATTGACCCTTTGTGAAACCGCTTGAGACATCAGGTCCCATCCCTTTCAAAGGTCCAGCAAATTTGGAGCTTTTAATGAAGCAGTTGATGGAGTTAATCTTTCATTTGAGATATCTCCCAAAGAGTCCAGAAGGTAGTCGCCTAGGAAAGTGCGCCTACTTCTGGACAATGCTGGACATATGCATAGCAGGTGTACAATGGACTCTTCCTCCTCCTCGTCCATGCAACTCCTGCAGAAGTCGTTAGAGGCAATCCCCATCCCACAGACCAAGTAAGTTCAGGGCAAAACTCAACAAATCCTCCTATAATATATATATTAAGAGGAGGTTTTAGGTAGCCAATGATTTGCTGAAACTAACTCCGAATTCTTAAAATGCTTAGGAGCCCCACAATTTAGGAGATTGGAAGACGTCTCGTTCTGTTAACAAATGTAAAGTAACAGAAATCCTGAATGGTTCTGCTAAGAAATGTAAAGTAACAGAAAACCTGAATGGTTCTGTTAACATAGGAAACATTACTGAAAGATTGGATAGTTCTGTTAACGTAGGACATGTTACGGAAAGAGAGAGTGGTTCTGTTAACATAGGTAAACCTACAGAAATTGTGAATGGTACTGATACAAGAAACTTTTAACGAGTTATGCTGTGTTCCCACCAACAGGGTTTGCTCTCATTTTTGTGTTTAACTGAGTTAGAGAGTTAACCGTATGTAAACCATGGTTTACGCCATTTTTTTATATGGAATTTTCTGCTCTTAGCTGAAAAGAAACCACAGTTAAACCCGAAGTTGAGAGCGAGTTTACTTGTGGTTAAGAAAGCTCTTTTACTATTTGATGAGACAGTGAATGGTTCTATTAACAAACTAGTTCTTCAAGCTAATAAATTTTCTGTGGTCACAATGGACAGTTATCTTTGGTTGTTGTCTGTGACATCTTTTAAACTATATCCATTGCCAGAGCTTCGTTCACTCTCCAACGATGGAGCCATTATCTTATAAAATATCATATAAAACTAAAAAGCGACTTTCTGTAGTGAGAAAGACAGTGGGGAAAAAATTCTGCGAGATAATAATATGCCCTACAAGTACTTTAAAGAGCCTGAGTAGATCCAACCCCATAAATGTGGCAACAACAATAAAGTTAGAACTACGGTAATAGTCATCATTTGAGTATAAAAGGCATTTGAACCAACTTAAAGAAGGGGACAAAGAATGTTGGTAACTTCATAAGTACATAAATTACAAAACTGCGATTTAGATTTAGATAAATATAAGGGTGTTATACGAGTACACCGCGACCTGAAAAATCTATTGTGATGCCCCTATCTATTTAAAAGATGAAGACAGTCTCATCGATAGATCTTCTGTCAGGTTTATTTCCGTTAGGAATTCATATATTCTAAAGTAATCAAGTTGAGGGATCTTGCTCATATCTAAGATATGTTCTCCAAAACACCTGAGTCTTTTGTGTGCCAGAGGTCCGCAGGCTGTGAACAGGTGCAGTGAGGTTTCGTCACTTTCTCCACAGAATCCACAGAAGGCATCTGAAGATAGACCGAGCTTCTTTATGTGATAGTTGAGTCTACAGTGTCCGCTTAAAACGCCTGTGATGATTCTCAGTTTTCTCTGAGGCATGTTTAGTAGCTCTTTAGCTCTTTTACAATTAAAGTCCCCCAGAAGAGCTTTGGACTATCTTAGTCCCGGAAGAGTTTTCCAGGTTTGACTTCTTTATGCATCTGTGCACTTCTTCAGCAGACCTCCTATGGTGTGGGAGGATACTCCACAATAGTGTTCAGCACCGTTGAACTGAGAGGTCGCAGCCTTCCTTGTTAAGCTATCAGCCTTCTCATTTCCCTCTACTACTGTGATAGTCAGTATTTTAATTTGAAATTTAAGTAATAAAATCGTAAGTAACTACTTAAAAATGTAGATCCCTAATTTAGGTATTTATAACGAAATTGTTTTGTCCTCCACACAAAAACTGTTTTACCTTAAAGTGGTGTTCTGCTAGACTACATTATGTTCCACTCTCTATATCAGTCTCTCCAGTTCTCCCTCTCTCTATACATCCCTCTCTCTACTTCTTTCTCGCTATATATATCTTTATCATCTTCCGTCATCTCTGAGAAATTGTTAAACCCCTGGAGAGTCGACTTAGGTCCCAGCTGTAACTTCTTGTTACAGTATTTTAGTGTTAATATATCTGTGGACCATTGCCTAAACAATTTTCAGCACACTTTTTCGCTATTGGTCCTAAGCTAAACACTGATGTAGAAACAGTGTTTCAATAAAATATCTCCAAACAACTCGAAGCACTTCTGATACTGTTCCAACCAGCTCTCAAGAAAGTGCTTTCTTTAAAAATTTGTATATGAATTTCGGGAATATAAATGTCTGTGAAAGTCGCCTCAGCTACCAACACACAGAGTTGTGGTTGCTCGTAGTACTCGAAGTCTGTAGATGTGTGTTCAATATTTATGAATATGTTTTCCTAGAAATATGCTTTCGTGGAATTAGTATTCATCGTTGATCATGAATTTTTATGTTCATTTAATATTTTACACGTGTTTGAAATGTTCAAAGACACTTTGAACCAACGAAAGAAAAGCAAACTCACAGAATGAGAGAGCAAAACTACTCGAAATTCTTTGCTGATGTGGACCGAGAACATTCCAATTTTAATATTGCTTTCTTGTATTCTTACCAGGGAAGCTCTACTGATCACTGACGCTCTTCGTACCACACCTACGAAAGCCCTTTTTGCCACGCTTGACTGGCTCCCTTCGAGGCTCCTGGTTAAGCAACAAGCCAAGCTGACTGCGATTAGACTTAACGCTCTTTCGCATTGGCGCTTCACCCTGACGCGACATGGCTCTATTCTGAATCAGGATCCACCTGTTCCCAACTTTATCGATTACGTGTCGGTCTATCCCGATTTGAACAGGAAGTTCGACCCCAGTATACCAAGCAGAAATGACTGGACTTCAAAACACTTGATCGTCGGTGAAACGCTCGATATCTATACCGACGGTTCCAAACTGGGAGGTAGACTCGGCAGCGGTATCTCTTCCGAAAAACTGGACTTAAAAATCTCCCTTCGTTTCCCCGACCATTGCAGCACCATTTTAGGCTGAGGTCATGGCCACTTATCACGCAGCCAAATCGATGCTGAGTAGCGATATCGGCGCAGTCGATGTATCCACCTTCTCAGACAGCCAAACCGCCATTAAATCTTTTTTTGGCTCTACGGCCACCTCAAGACTTGTTCATAAATGTCGAACATCTCTAAATGAGCTCGCAAGATTACTCTCGAGTGCACCTAGTCTGCGTTCCCGGATATAGCGATATCCCGGGCAACTGCGAGGCGGACAAGCTTGCCAAGGCAGGCAGGCTTCTACAAGAAATTCAGCCCTCCGTAAATATCGGCATCCCACTGGCAACAGCCAAGCTCGACATCAAACGGAAATACCTGGGAGATGCCTACAAATCCTGGGTTGACAAGGAATCCTGCCACACGGCTAGACTATCTTGGGCAAGAATGGACAAACACAGAACCAATCACCTTCTTCGGCTTGATCGCATAACTCTGCCGACAACTGTGCCGATTTTGACCGGCCACTCCATACTGGGAAAGCACGCAGAAAGACTGGGCCTACCCTCAAACGATTTCTGCCGAGGCAGTGGTTACGAGAAGGAGGACGAGACGGTTCTCCACCTCTTATGTCACTGCCCATCCTTGAGCATGAGAGGAAATCGCACCTTTGCGGCCCCATTTCTTACAAGTCTGACAGAGCTATCATTCTTTAATGATAGCTTAATCGGCAATGCCTAATTTTGTCTCCAACTGCGTTGTAACTCGGAAACTTAACGTGATCAGATTTCATGAACACATCCAACGATTTTAACACCTTTTCCAGTGTCTTCAACATGCTTGCTACAATTCTGTCACCGCTGCCTCGGTTATTTTTTAATGTGTTTTAGATCTTTTTAATTAAAAAAATTTTATTTTATTTTTTTTTGTTATTTATTTTGTAAACCTTTTCAATTTCATTTGTTAATGCTTTTGTATTTTTTTATTTTTTTATTTTTTTTGGTTTTTTTTATTTTTAATTTTTTTGATCTTTTTTTGTATTTTTTTTTGTGTATTTTTTTTGTTTTATTTTTTTTGTATTTTTTTTTTGTTTTATTTTATTTTTTTGTATTTTTTTGTATTTTTTTTTTGTTTTTTTTTTTTGTTCAATTTAATTTTTTGTATTTTTTTTGGATTTGTTTATATTTTTGTATTTTTTTTGTATTTTTTTTGTGTTTTTTTGGTTTATTTGGTTTTTTTTTGTTTGTTTTTTTTTTGTATTTTTTGTAGTATTTTTTTTATAATTTTTTTAAATATTTGTTTGTAGTTTTTTATAGTCATTTTTTGTATTTTTTCGTATATTTTTTTTTGTATTTTTTTGTAGTATTTGTTTATAATTTTTTTAGTATTTTTTGTAGTTTCTTATAGTTTTTTTATTTATTTTTTATTTTTTTTTGTATTTTTTGTAGTATATTTTATAATTTTTTTGAGTATTTTTTTGTTGTTTTTTATAGTTTTTTTTTGTTTTATTTTATTTTTTGTATTTTTTTTTGTATATTTTTTTTAATTTTTTTTGCCTTTTTTTAATTTTTTTGTATTTTTTTGTATATTTTTTGCTTTTTTTATATTTTTGTAGTATTTTTATAATTTTTTATAGTATTTTTTTTTTTGTTTTATTTTATTTTTTATTTTTTTTAGTTTTTTTTTGTAGTTTTTATAGTATTTTTTTTTTGTTTAATTTTATTTTTTGTTGTTTTAGTATTTTTTGTATTTTTCTTTCTATTTTTTTATATATTTTTTGTTTTTTTTTGTATTTTTTTGTATTTTTTATATATTTTTTTGTTTATTTTTTATATTTTTGTATTTTTTGTATTTTTTTTAGTATTTCATAGTATTTTTTTTTGTTTTATTTTTGTAGTATTTTTTATTATTTTTTTAGTATTTTTTTGTATTTTTTTGTAATTTTTTTTTGTATTTTAAAAAAAATTTTTTTTTTGTTTTTTTCTGTAGTTTTTTATAGTATTTTTTTGTTTTCTTTTATTTTTTGAATTTTTTGTTTTTTTAGTATTTTTATGTGGTTTTTTAAGTATTTTTTTACCCCTTTTTTGTTTTATAAAAATGTTTTTTTAGTTTTTTTTTTATTTCTTTTTATTATTATTTCTTCTCAATTTTTTTTATTTTTTATTATTTTTTTAGTTTAATTTTATATAATTTTCTTTAATTTATATGCACTGTTTCAATAAACGCTACGCTGGCATATTTTAAATATTTAATATTCCGATCCCTGCCTCTCTGCTTTCTGGGTTTCAGCCATCGTCACCGAAAGCCCCCAAATTGCTCGTCTTGGTGTCTTGCGTTTTGTTTCCTAATTTGTGTGCGGCCGCTGTTGTTGTTGTTGTTGTTGTTGTTGTTGTTGTTGTTGTTGTTGTTGTAATTTTAATATGCAGCTCATGTGAAATTTTTGTTTTTATTTCGTTTACGCGCTCAAAAATCATGATTATCCATGCTCCGATATGCCGCACATATCCATGGAACTCGCCAACTGCAATTCACCCACTTTGCATAATGGCTGAAATAACCAAAACCAGTCCGGAGTCCGTCGCACCATTAGCGTTCTTTCTGTGCTGAGTCGTCCCTTAACATACACAAACCCCCCTTCCCCACTGTCGGCGGCGCTACCCAAACTCACTCACTCGGGTGTACTTGGAAGCCTCCAAATGACCTTAAATGGTGCGCGATATTATTGAGACAGTACGAGTATATGGAAATATACGAGCATGCGAGAGCACCGTTGAAACTTTATGCGAAAATCATGCGTGCCACATAAGTAAATGCGATCAGGTACTTCTCAAAGGGTACCCACATAAGCGAAATCGCCCCTACCGAATTGTCATGCAAAGTGTAAATTTCGGAGACGTAGGCAGTTTCGACATGAAGTCGACATGTTTAATGAGACCAGAGCCATATCGTAAGATATATAAACCAGAATAGAGTCATGAATGAATGAAATAAAGAGGGAAAATGTACCTCGACTAGTTTAATCTATTGTACTCCTCCTGCATGTAGCTATTGAATTGAGTCATACTTGAACGGGCGTTCGGGCATGAGGCCGATTACCGCCAGTGACCGGCGATGACCTGACATTGGCGGCATATTTGAACTCAAATACACTACACAGACATTCCGAATCCTTCCTCTGGAAGTTCATAAAAAAAATGTGAGCTGCTCAAAAACACCATACTATCTCTCAATGGAAAAAAGTGTGGATTATTCCTCCCAGTATTTCATCTTCACAGGTCACTATGCTAGTGGGTACAATTTTAAACCAAATGCCGCTAACGTGTTCTGTAAGAATTAGTTTGTTAATAGAGTCATTCACTCATTCAATACCGTTTCCTTGGTTAATAGAACCAATCAGCATTTCTGTTACCTTATATTTGTTAAAAGAACCATTCCGCTTTCTTGTTAACAGAACCACTCTCGCTTTCCGTAACATTTCATACGATAACAAAAATATCCAAGCTTTAAGTAACGTTTCCCATGTTAACAGAACCATTCAGGATTTCTGTAACTTTACCTTTGTTAACAGAACCATACACGCTTTCCTTAACATGTCATATGTTAACAGAACTGTCCAATCATTCAGTAACGTTTCATATGTTAACAGAACCATTCAGGTTTTCTGTTACTTTACATTCGATAACAAAAACATTCACGCTTTCTTTTTAACAGAACTATTCACGATTTCTGTAACTTTACCTATGTTAACAGAACCACTCTCGCTTTCCGCAACATGTCCTACGTTAACAGAACTATCCAATCTTTAAGTTACGTTTCCTATGTTAACAGAACCATTCGGGTTTTCTGTTACTTTACATTTGTTAACAGAACCATTCAGGATTTCTGTTACTTTAGATTTGTTAACAGAACCATTCACGCTTTCGGGAACTTTTCTATTGATAACAGGACCATTCACGCGTTCCGTAACGTTTCAGGCTGAATAGTCAGTCAGAAAGAATAACCATTCTCATCCAAATTGATTTAAATTTGTTAATACGATTTATGTGAGTCGGGCACCCCAAATAAGGCAAGATCGGTCATATATATAAATATATTTATTAAACATCACTTCCCGCTTGAATGTCCGGGGCCTACTTTCTTTTCACGCCATTAGAGCTGTCTTAATGAAGGTTTCCATCAACATAATCGGAACCATAAAACGGAGCCAGACTTCTATATAAATCAAGTCGGATAAAATAGCACACCCACCTCCCATAGACAGATTCAACTTTCCATACCCCATTCAAAGTTTCACCTCAATGTACCAATAGTACCAAATTTCACAGTAAAGGAAATATTCAGCCAATATATCGGTATACTCGTATATATACACTACTATTCTCACTATTCTCACACATTAAATTATTTGAGAAGTAGACAAGCCTGGAACGGAAGTATAAAGCATTATATGAACTCTAAAGAGTCACATGCACGATAGTGGCGGGATCAAATATAGGTCATATATAATATTCTCATGTATGTAAAATTCTCGAGACCTCATATAAATTGGGGGTTTAATAGGATTTTATTAATGATATAATAATGAAATTGCCGTGCTATATATTTAGTTCACAAACATCGTAGTCTATGTGTAGAGTAATTTTACTGCCACGCCTACAATTCACACATTTTCCAAACTGATGCCGTTCATAAGATATATAAACGAAATTCTACTTGACATTATAGCACACTGAACAAAGCAATTTGGCGTTACTGCCACGCCTACTATTGACATATGTGCTGTAGGTAGGTAGGTAGGTAGGTTGGGCAGCCGTATCACCAATAAACCAGTGATGCCATTTAGACCACCACTTTAAAATATTTGTTTTAGTACACTCAATGGAACCGTTCCACTGCACTAAACTGAACCTGCTTCCTCATCTCTACTCTGAACATTAACTACATCATTTGTCTTGGTAACTTACTACCATCCTGCTTGCAAAAAAGACGCCAATGCAATTTGTGGTTTAGGGTTATCGGTTGGGCAGCCGCATCACCAATAAACCAGTGATGACCAATGATTTAGACCACCAGTTGGGTCCGTTGTGAGCCGCGGATGCGAGGCATGGCTACGCTTCCGCCTGCAGATTGAACCAACCTGAGCCTTTTACAAAGCGAAGAATGTGCTGTAATTGAAGTCCGTACAGGATTGAGGAATAAAATTCGTCAAAATTTACTCCAAATTTGAGTAAAAAACTCAGTGGTTCTTGTGGGCGTAATGTATATTTAGTGTATTTATAATTATTATTATTGGCCATGCCCACTATTCGAACATTTTCATTACTAGAGTACTTTGCAAGATATATCAACGAAATTTTACATAGCAGTACCATAAGTCACTAAGCAAGAATGGGTAGGATGACTAGAAGGGCACGCCCACAATTGACGTATATACCTCACTGAAGATCTGTTCCAGATTCCCCATCAAAATGCACCCCAATAATTGGAATTTGAAACTTATTTCTAATGGTGGTGGTGATATGTCAGCTGCCACGCCTACCTTTATGAGCATTTTTGCAAAATATGTTTAGTATTAAATTATATGAAGGCACCTTGGTCATCGCCCCCTTCATTTAGATGAACATGGAATAGAATAGAAGTGGGGTAGGCCTGAGAACCGCCGGAGAAGGAGGTATCCAAGCACTCAGGCTTTGATGCCTATTGTAGTGTGGAACATAGTTTGATAAATTCTCGTGAGGTATAGAATTTCTGGTAGTCGACTGAACCCGTCTGAAACCGGTTTTTTACTAGCATCATGAAAATGTGGACTTCAGCCGGGCCGAAAAAGGATTTCAACTTCATATTTTAATCATTAATTTTGAGGTGCTGTATTTCATGCCTGAATCCTGCCAAATCCCAATAACTCACAACTAACTAACAAGAGTGTGAAGAGGAACTAATTGTGTCAAAAGCCTGACAACTGTGAATTGCGAGTAACAAGTCACAGCTGACAAACTGTAAAATAACAAGTAACAGCTGACAAACTGAAACTATACACACACCACAGCCGCGAGCTCCTATTACAATTGTTTAAAATGTTCTCTAAAAGGACCTGACTAACATCTGAGAAGTCTATCTTTAGATGCCATCTGTCGATTCTGTGGAGAAACTGACGAAACCTCACTCCACCTGTTCACAGACTGCGGTCCATTGGCACACAAAAGACTCAGGTATTTTGGATATGAACAAGATCCCTCAACATGATTCCTCCAAAATACATGAATTCCTATCGAAAATTAACCTGACAGAAGATCTGTAGATGGGACTATCCTCATCTTTCAAATAAATAGTGGCATCACAATAGATCTTTCAGGTTGCGTTGTATAACACCCTTAAATAAATCTAATCTAGCAGCTCACAATTGTGAGGTTTGCCAGAAGAGGACCAGGTATTTTCCCACTTTTATGTGTGGCGAACTATTTCAATGAAACAGCCTGGATTCTACGCTTCTATGTGCAAAGTTTGCCAGTCATTCTCACAGTCCTTTGACAGTCTTAGTCCGTGCTATTACAATAGCTTTGAACAGTAACTAAAGAGAATTCCCTCTTATACACGACGATTATAGTGCCTAATGGGCCTCAAGTCACATCACCATTGAAATATAGAAGTAAGTTGCACCAAGTTGTATGCTCACTGCATGGCGTTTGGAACAATTCAATATTAACACCCAGTTGTGACTTAATTCCTTTATACAACTAACACTATAAATCAATAGGAATGAAGATAAACCAATACGTGACTATAGGCATCTCCTCCAAGTACCTTCGGCACACCAGCCCACTGCCAGACGCACTCCAAATCGTATGAAAAAATCTCATATATGCGTAAATAATGTCGTGAAAATGCAAAATTAATATTTTCCGCTGCTGCTCGCAGTCATAGTTTTGCACTTAGTCATCATTGATGAGATCGCTCATCATTTGCATGATTCATTTATAAAAATTGCAATTTGCCATATTCCAAAAAAAAGGCAACAGCAACAAGAAACAAAAGGATAGTGACGTTCCTTCAACATTGGCAGTTTGTCAGCAGCACAAAAACAACATCAGCAATAAAAGCAATAAGCATATCCTCCACTGAGACATCATCATCACCATCATCATCATCATCATCATCGCCATCATCGCCATCATCATCATCAGTTAACGTCACTCAACCAATTGCCAGCTGCGTATTGCACTCTACTCGGTGAGCGGCAAGAAAGCCCCGCTATAGGAGAGGCGCCTCCAGCATTGCCATATGCGAGGAGTGCTCTTCCGAAAAAAATCACCAGCTCAGTAAAAAAGTCGCGCTACGATTTTAAAAATCGTTTAACGTAGAAACGCATGCGTGACGCGGCGCTGCATGTGCTACGATTCCGTCACGACACGCCAACATGCGACAGAACGTGCGTTAAATCGCTAATTGAATACGCACTTCGTCATGGGCGGGGGCGACGCCGGGGGCTGCCGAAGGTGGACCTGTATATTAATATTAATATGCGCTGTATGTGTAGATAGGGAGGGATAAGGTAATGTGTGGCGTTGACACTGACGTGCATTGATGATGAATTCGTTGCGCTGCTGCACAATTCGCAGACGCATTCATCATTTTCTTCGGCGCGTCGCTGCACATTTCGATGTCGTTTCCGATTTCGATTGCAATCTTCTGCAGCGGTGCAAGTAAAAATTGATGAATTCCATGTGCGAAATGTGAGTGATGTGATGATATGTAATGTCAACGATACAACATGTCAGCGCGCTGCTTGTGTGCAAGTCCGCGCAGGTCCCTGGCGATGGCGAACGGCCCGAAGAGGCCGTCAGAATGCGAAGCAATTGTTTTGCCACTGAAAATTCCATTCATAAATAACGTGGAAATTCCTCCACAGCCTTCTTGCCGGCAATTCCACAAATGGCTCATCATCATCGTAGGCACTTAAGTATGATTACTACT
This sequence comes from Clusia tigrina, assembly GCA_920105625.2. Taxonomy (NCBI): domain Eukaryota; kingdom Metazoa; phylum Arthropoda; class Insecta; order Diptera; family Clusiidae; genus Clusia; species Clusia tigrina. Next base: position 191,481,448 of record OV050032.1, read on the forward strand.
ACAAACTTCTGGAGTGATTACACAAACCCCGAATAGCAGCAGCCATTGAAAACGCTGGGGGAGTATCCACCCGCCAACACAGTTTTCGGCCAGGAAAGTCCACAATTGGCGCCATAGAAAGTGTGTTAGCGACACAACAGAGGAATCACTACTCCAGGCGATTGGTACTCCTTGTTATATTAGACGTTAGAAACGCTTTGGTGGACATGATCGAGGCACTCGAAAATCGCTTTCAGATACCAGCTTCTCTGAAGAAGATAATCCGAAGCTATCTTAAAGATCGCATGTTTATATACGAGGCCAACAATGGCACCGGAAGCAAAGCCATCATGTCAGGGGTCCGGTCCGAGGATGTACCTTATATATTCCAAGGGTCCATCCTCGGACCGGGCCCTTGGAATATAAGCTACGACGGCATTTTGAGCATAAGATGCCAAATGACACTCATCTAGTCGGCTAGGCAGACGACATTGCGGCTGTCATTACCGCACGCGACTCGGAAGACGCCTAAAGAAAGCTGAACCAGGTCATGAGCAGAACGCAGAGGTGGTGGCTCTATTCAAACGGTTTGAAGCTGGCCACGGAAAAGACGGAACTGCTATTCCTTACGTGAAAGCACATTCCTATCGAAAGTGACTTGAGAGTTTGCTCCAAGACCATCAGGACACAAAAGCTAATAAAGTACCTGGGAATTGGGCTGGACTCCAAGCTCACCTATTGAGCGCAAATGCAAAATGCGGCGGCTAAGGCAGCATGGGTAACGGCTTCTCTCAGCAGACTAATGGCAAACATCGCAGGGTCGAAATCCAGCAAGAGGAAGCTTCTGATGACGACAACGCTATACCAGGCACTGACTAGCGCCCTAACTACACCAAAGATGGTCAGACCAACGCGGGCAGACTCAAGCGGGCAGTTACTAGCCCCGCAAGACCAGAGAACAGCAATAAATATTGTGAAACCAAACTTGATGGGTGGGAAACTGTCACAAGAAACACGCGAATTAATAGAACAGAAGATACTTCAACAATAAAAAACACCATGGGCGACAGCGCTATTAGGAAAAGAAAAAAATAGGGCAAAGGAGACAAACCTAGAGATCGAGGCTATCCCAATCAATCCTGGATGCCCAGATGAAAGTACGATTGATCCAGAAAACAAGAGCAGGGGGCCTTCTGTTGGAGCTGGATAAAGGTCCAAAAGTGACAAAAGATTTTTGTGAACTCCTGAAAGGTGTCCTGGAGAAGTCAGCCATTGGACTGACCTTATGCCAAGGGACACGATAGAGATACGAGAACCACCACAAAAGAGGACGTGAAACAAGCTGAGAAGAAATCAAACAAGCTGAGAAGAAGTCGAACAAGCTGAGAAGAAGTCAAACAAGCTGAGAAGAAGTCAAACAAGCTGAGAAGAAGTCGAACAAGCTGAGAAGAAGTCGAACAAGCTGAGAAAAAGTCGAACAAGCTGAGAAGAAGTCGAACAAGCTGAGAAAAAGTCAAACAAGCTGAGAAAAAGTCAAACAAGCTGAGAAGGAGTCGAACAAGCTGAGAAAAAGTCGAACAAGCTGAGAAGAAGTCGAACAAGCTGAGAAGAAGCCGAACAAGCTGAGAAAAAGTCAAACAAGCTGAGAAAAAGTCAAACAAGCTGAGAATAAGTCAAACAAGCTGAGAAGAAATCAAACAAGCTGAGAAGAATCGAACAAGCTGAGAAAAAGTCAAACAAGCTGAGAATAAGTCAAACAAGCTGAGAAGAAGTTAAACAAGCTGAGAAGAAGTTAAACAAGCTGAGAAAAAGTCAAACAAGCTGAGAAGAAGTCAAACAAGCTGAGAAGAAGTCGAACAAGCTGTAAAGTAATCACTTCCCGAAAGATGATTAATGACTTCTTGTGAGGATATCGTGGCAAACTTGACAGCACCAAACACCCAAGAGCTGAGAGCATACGTAACGATGTCAACGGAGCTCGCCAACATACTACTCCATAAAGATCGCATTAGGATTGGACGATTCAACTGCAGCGTAAGGCTTGGACATAGCACGAAACAATGAATCCGGTGATTTGGTCCTGCTCACGTAATATGAACCTGACAGGAAAGTTCAAGGCAGGTGTATATGAAGTGGTGGCATAAACTGCAGTAGCACCCCAAAGTGCTGCCTCTGCATCGATGCTCAATGCAATCCGGTAGACCACAAGCCGAGCGCGATAAGCAAGAAACTGATATCCCAATGAATGATATCTAAGGGAACATGACCAACTGCCAAATGGAAACTTGTTCATGTAAATCGAAGCTTTGCAGGGAGGCGATTATTCAACTTCAGGCACTAAATTGTCAGAGTTCCAGTTTTGCGATCTGTGAACAGACAAAATTTTTCAGCGGACCCAATCATCCCAGTGCACAATTGTTCGTAGGAAGTCTTAATCCACAATTTAGTTGTTAATTTAACTCACAAGTGATCGAATCCGCAGTTCCCTTCTTACGTGTAAATATTCTTTATTACTCCAACGTAATTATAATACCGAAATATCTCCCCGACACTCACGCACCTGATTTGCATTTATGGACAATTCATAAATTGACGCTTGTTGCGACCCTATTTGGAAATCCCTACGAAAGCCATTACGTCACTGGCATGCCTGGGATGGTTGGTTGGTTGGTTGGTTGATTGGTTGGTTGGTTGGTTGGTTGGTTGGTTGGTAACAATAGCGACACAGTAGCGCCGGGGCTGGGACAATCACGGCAGAGCTGAAATAAGCGCCGAAAGAAATAAAAACAAAACTGTTTACGCTGCTAAAAATAAACACGGGCATAATCAAAATACCGACATCACACAATGCGAGTAGAGAAACGGGCGCGTCTGCGTTTGAGTAGGGAAAAAATTGCATAATTGAATAAAATTATATTACGAGCGGGAATTAATGACGAACCTCTCGCCTCGCTACTATGGAAGAGCCCACTCGCTAATGAGAATCATGCTGGGGGAACCAAATGAGTTGAGAGGGAAATAGGACCACAGCCAAAATATCCTTCAATTAAACAGAATAAAGTACATATTCCGGGATTAGAGTGGATAGACTGTAAAGTACAAGTAGGCGTGGCATCTCCCATGAAAAACAAATACTTAAGATGCATGTCTATAGATATATATTCGATGTAGGGAATTGTAGAGGGTGCACAACAAGAGTGTGAACGCCATGATGCGGATGGAGGACGCCCCCGAGCACGTTCACAACCTCAACCGATTTTGAGGAAATAGACATCATTAGTAGTTTATGAATGGGGGTGGATAGCTCGAAAAATGCAGACCAGCAACCAAAATACTGAGACGGCATATCTTGAGAACCAGAAAGGTACTCGCGGAGGACGTATAATAATCAGAAGAAACATCTCTAACAATTTTAACGGTATATTTTGGGTACCAAAACTCGAAAAATGCAGACCAGCAACCAAAATACTGAGACGGCATATCTTGAGAACCAGAAAGGTACTCGCGGAGGACGTATAATAATCAGAAGAAACATCTCTATCAGAAGAACCATCTCTCGTTCAACTGTTGTTCTATTCATTCCATGATGGATTCATATGTTGGAAGTTGAAGTGTTCCATTAAGTTATCTGAAATCTTCCTCGTTCACATTAACACCGCAGAATAAGCCAGTCCATTGAATTACTGGACCTAGATCCATAACTATCACCACTGCATTCAGTATCAATTCTATTGGCAGGCAAACACCTAAAGAGATTTATTGAGGTCTTCAAGCTTTGTTTCCACCGAGCTTTCCTAATACGAGTACTTATAGTTTTGAAACAGGTGTTAGGAACCTAGTACGTTTACTCAATTCACAGACTCTTCTCTGGGTGTCTGAGTTCATTATTTTCGTACAAATAACCGAAATAAAATCTCTAGAAATCGGGGGGGAAACGTGAGCTACGTTCTCTTCGTTAGTAGAAATGGACTCTTTAGCAGTAATTGGACTAGATTAGTTGTCAAGGCCCAGCTTCCCAGCTTAACAAGTTCGTTTGAAAATCTGAACTACTCATTTCTAGACTAATCTGGTCGGTCTTTCAGACACAAATTTGACACGAGCCTGCCAACACCTGAAATACCTAAGATTACTTAAGGACTTTCTATCTGGACACTCTATTTTCCCAAACCACTTAAACGAATAAAGTATGTTCGATGAGATTGGCATGCTGTCTACGTATGATGGAGCATGAGGGACAGACGAAAACACACATTCTCTGTGAACCTTTCAGACCTGAATCGGTTTACAGAATTGGAGAGTATATGCTGAAGACATCAATCATTGATAGCAGAACCCACTCTTCAAATGATGTGGTAATTGTTATCAGGTTGGTGGCGAATGTATTAGTACTCAACTGGGTATAAAACTGAGATGATATTTCAGGTCGCAATGGATGTTTCCCCCTTAACCTTCCTTATATACACTCTGGTTTCCAAACCCTCTGTAATTCTACGTTCAGCTCTGAAATACTTTACAGTGAAAGTCATTCAACACTAATATCCTCGAATGATGTTGTAATCGTCATCAGGTTGGTGGTGTGTGTTTTGTTCTAAACTGGCTTTCGGGCAGAGAAGATCTTTCAGGTCGCAATGGTTGTTTCCCCCTTAAGCTTCCTTATATATTACACAGTTTCATTTACTTATTGTTTTCTCTTCAATGGCAAGTATCCAACTTTAGACTTTTCGCTTTGAACTGCTTCTGGAATAATCTGGACGGTAATCAGACACAAGTTTGACACAAGCCTATAACCTTGGAATATCTTTTGCTCAAACACACTTAATTACTTTAAGGACTTTTTATCTGGACACTCTGGTTTCCAAATCCTCTGTAATTCTACGTTCAGCTCTGAAAAGGCTTTACATTGAAAGTCATCCATCACTGATATCCTCAAATGACTTGTAGTCGTCTTCAGGTTGATGGAACGTGTTTTGTTTTGAACTGACTATGCGTTAGAGAAGATCTCTCAGGTCGCAATGGAAGTTTCCCCCTTAAGCTTCTTTATATACACTCTGGTTTCCAAACCCTCTGTCATTGTACTACTCTGACATGGTTTACATTGAAAGTCATTCATCTCTGATATCCTCAAGTGATGTTGTAATCGTCTTCAGGTTGGTGGAACGAGTTTTGTTCTGAACTGGCTTTCGGGCAGACAAGATCTTTCAGGTCGCAATGGTTGTTTCCCCCTTAAGCTTCCCTACCCATTACTCAGTTTTTTTTTATTATTACACTGAACTTTCTTTTGCTTATTGTTTCCTTTTCAATGGCAATTATGCAACTTTAGACTTTTCGCTTCGATAATTTTCTTTTTCTGTTTTATTTCTGGAATAATCTGAGACAGTTTTTTAGAACGAGTTTGTTTTTGCTTAAAGAAGGCAAAAATACATTTCCCTCCTCTTGTCCCCGCAAGAAACGCTGACACAGTTCTATTCACATTCCTATTTGAGTCATGGTCAAACTCGAGAGATAGAAATCTAGGGGGAATTTCCCAGTAGGGCCGATTATGAACACTCAATTGATTGCGTTGCTGAAGCAGTCAGAAATCTGGTCAGTTATTTAAAACACCACTATATCCGCCTGCGGTATTCCTAAGCTCGCATAATTGATATTTCGCGTATTCGCATATTCCTGGTGTGCATAGAATTCGCGCTGATCGGATCCGCTACAGACATGTCCAACGAATCGATTCGGTAGTTGTGGGTGCCTCTGGGCTTGAGTATTGGTGTGTCTCTCTGTGGCTGTGTCTGTGTGTGTGTGTGCCTGTGTGAAGTGCGGATACAATGCGAGCCGCCACACATGAGGCACCTGCCTTGCATGCTAAATGCCGCCACTGCCTGCAGCCGCGCCGCTCTACTCCGAATCCGAACTGATACTCGTACGTAACGTAATAATTGCTAACTATGATCATTTCGGATACTTTTGGCGTTTTTATTTTAATTCATTTTTTATTTAATTTCATTTTATTTTGGATTTTTTCCGCTTCTCGAATTTTGTTGTTTTTCTGTATATTTTTGCATATCTCACAGCAGAGCGGCATTTTCGTATATAAATCTAACGCGAATTGCTGGAAAGACATCACTTCTTTGGTGGAAACTTAAGTGTTAAGTTTAGCTCCAGTGCGCTGATCAAACAGAAAACAACCAACGCAACAACCCGCCCAGCCCAGCCCAGCCCAGTCCAGCTCAAGCAACTCCCAAGTGAACAAAATAATTCGAAAAGTTTCAAGAACCCTGCAAAAGGATTCACTTCACCACAGTTACGCGAGTGTTTTTGTGTTCCGTCGCTGAGTGCGTGTGTTTGTAATTTGCCCATTAACCGGTAAAGAAAGTGTTCCGTGGCCAAAATGAAGCTCAGCCTGTCGCTTGCACTATTCGTGGTCGTCGCTTGCATAGCCAGCAGCCATGCCCTGCCAGCTAAGAAGAGTACGTACAAAAAAACTATAAAAATATCCTTACCAGGATACCCGCTTGCCATTGTATTACTATATTTAAGACATACTGACCCTCTCTCCAACACAGGCCAGGACTCTGCATCAAAACTCCGGGGATATTCTTCACTTTTCCTTACAATTGCCCAAAGGAAAAAGCTAAAGAATTCACCCCCTAAAGTTTTTATGCGGAATCATGATTGATATGAAACCTCCGCAACAGAAATGGTTTCAAAGCAGTCCATTTTAGGATGAACTGAACAGGACGCACGAAGAACAGACCTGACTTCATAGCAACCAAAATTAGGCATGCTCGAATTAAAATTCAAAGCACGACAGAATGATGACAACGACAAGAAGAGGGAGAGAAGAGTAAGAGGGAGAATGGAGTAACAGGGAGAAAACAGTAAGAGGGAGAAAAGAGTAGGAAGGAGAAAGAGTAAGAGGGAACAAAAGTAAGAGGGAGAAAATAGTAAGAAGGAGAAAAGAGTAAGAGGGAGGAGAGAGTAAGAGGGAGAAAAGACTAAGAGGTAGAAAAGAGTAAGAGGGAACTAAAGTAAGAGGGAGAAAAGAGTAAGAGACAGAGAAAAGTTGGTTAAAAGAAGAGATGAGTATAAGAGACAGACCAGTGGGGCAGAGGAAGAAGAGTACAACAGAGGAAGAAAATGAACACACTGGAAGAAAAGGAAGACAGAGGAAGATAATTAAGACACAGGAGGATAATTAAGACACAGAAGGATAATTAAGACACAGGAATAACTGTGGGACAATGGAAACAAAATGCGACAGAGGTAGATAAGTCAGACCGAGGAAAAGAAGTGAGACAATGGAAGAAAATTGTGACATATGAAGAAAATTAAGACAGAGGAAGAAAAGTGTGTCAAAGGAGGAGAAGTGGGATAGAGGAAGAAAGGTGAGACAAAGGAAGAAAATTCAACTGAGCTACAAAATTAAGACAGAGGATGAAATTAATACCGACGAAGAAATGAGAGACAGAGGATGAAATTAATACCGAGGAAGAAATGAAGACTGAGGAAAAAATTCAAAGCAGATAAAGAAAATTAAGACACAAGAATAAAGTCAGACCAAGGATGAAAAGTGAGACAATAGAAGAAAAGTCAGACAGGGAAGAAAAGTCGGACCATGGAAGTAAAGTCAGACAAAGGAAGAAAATTAAACTGAGCAACAAAATTAAGACAGAAGAAGAAATTAAGACAGAGGAGGAAAAGTAAAACAGAGGAAGAAAATGAATACCGAGAAAGAAATGAAGACAGAGGAAAAAATTTTAGACAGAGAAAAAAAATTAAGACACAGAAAGAAAAGTCAGACCAAGGAAGAAAAGTCAGACCAAGGAAGAAAAGTCAGACCAAGAAAGAAAATTAAACTGAGGAACAAAATCAAAACAAAGGAAGAAATTAATACAGAGGAAGAAATTAATACAGAGGAAGAAATTAATACCGAGGAAGAAATTAACACAGAGGCAAAAATTTAAGACAGAGAAAGAAAATTAAGACACAAGAATAAAGTCAGACCAAGGAAGAACAGTAAGACCAAGGAACAAAATTAACACACAGGAAGAAATGAAGACTGAGGAAAAAAAGTCAGACCAAGGAAGAAAATTAAACTGAGCAACAAAATTAAGACAGAAGAAGAAATTAAGACAGAGGAGGAAAGGTAAAACAGAGGAAGAAAATGAATACCAAGGAAGAAATGAAGACAGAGGAACAAATTTTAGACAGAGAAAAAAAATTAAGACACAGAAAGAAAAGTCAGACCAAGGAAGAAAAGTTAGACCAAGAAAGAAAATTAAACTGAGGAACAAAATCAAAACAAAGGAAGAAATTAATACAGAGGAAGAGATTAATACAGAGGAAGAAATTAATACCGAGGAAGAAATTAAGAAAGTGGCAAAAATTTAAGACAGAGAAAGAAAATTAAGACACAAAAAGAGAAGTCAGACCAAGGAAGAACAGTAAGACCAAGGAAGAAAAGTCAGACAAAGGAAGAAAATTAAACTGAGCAACAAAATTAAGACAGAAGAAGAAATTAAGACAGAGGAGGAAAAGTAAAACAGAGGAAGAAAATGAATACCGAGAAAGAAATGAAGACAGAGGAAAAAATTTTAGACAGAGAAAAAAAATTAAGACACAGAAAGAAAAGTCAGACCAAGGAAGAAAAGTCAGACCAAGGAAGAAAAGTCAGACCAAGAAAGAAAATTAAACTGAGGAACAAAATCAAAACAAAGGAAGAAATTAATACAGAGGAAGAAATTAATACAGAGGAAGAAATTAATACCGAGGAAGAAATTAACACAGAGGCAAAAATTTAAGACAGAGAAAGAAAATTAAGACACAAGAATAAAGTCAGACCAAGGAAGAACAGTAAGACCAAGGAACAAAATTAACACACAGGAAGAAATGAAGACTGAGGAAAAAAAGTCAGACCAAGGAAGAAAATTAAACTGAGCAACAAAATTAAGACAGAAGAAGAAATTAAGACAGAGGAGGAAAGGTAAAACAGAGGAAGAAAATGAATACCAAGGAAGAAATGAAGACAGAGGAACAAATTTTAGACAGAGAAAAAAAATTAAGACACAGAAAGAAAAGTCAGACCAAGGAAGAAAAGTTAGACCAAGAAAGAAAATTAAACTGAGGAACAAAATCAAAACAAAGGAAGAAATTAATACAGAGGAAGAGATTAATACAGAGGAAGAAATTAATACCGAGGAAGAACTTAAGAAAGTGGCAAAAATTTAAGACAGAGAAAGAAAATTAAGACACAAAAAGAGAAGTCAGACCAAGGAAGAACAGTAAGACCAAGGAAGAAAAGTCAGACCAAGGAACAAAATTAACTCACAGGAAGAAATGAAGACAGAGGAAGAAAAGTAAAACAGAGTAAGAAAATTAATACCGAGGAAGGAAATGAAGGTTAAGGAAGAAAACTCAGATAGACATGGAATAAGGGAGACAGAGGAAGAAAAATAAGACAAAGGAAGAAATGAAAAGTTGGGAGAATAAAAATGAGAGAGAAGAAGTAAGAGTTTACAAGTGTTATCAAATGTATAAGAGAGAGAGAGAGAAAGAGAACACCAAGTAAATGACAGACAAGTGTGTATGAGAAAGAAACGCGTCTAAAAGAGTGGGAGAACGAAATGAGTTCCGGGATATGCACAAAAAACAAAGTTACGTAATATAGCTACGTAATCATAGCTGTAGGTTTACCATAATAGAGCTTCATATAGACAGGACATAATAAGAAGTTTTACAGGATCGCCACCTCAGAATAAATGATTTGAATATCACTGGAAATAGATGTAGTATAAATAAAAAAGAGTATTGTTCAGAGGATATGTTGAGAGTCACTGCTTCACTCCCAGAAAAGCTGAAAGGTTTTCATTTTCAGAGATTATTAAAAAAGAAAAAAAAAATAGATATATAGAGCTCGATATGAGACAAGAAGAGTGGGGGTGCAACTCTGGCAGATTAAGTCCATTTAAATGAAAAGGTTAAGAAACCCTGATGTATATACAATATACCAAAGTAGCACGGCATATCCAACTCTAAGAAATTATTACGAATTTCTCAAGATCAATGCCATGCCAAGAAGAGGAGCTCAGCTATATAAAAGGAAGGGGTTCGAGGAGTAGTTTCCAACCACCCTTCCGCTCTCTTCAGCATATCCAGCCTTTTAACCCAATACCAAGAGCTCACGCAAATTGCATGGTCTGGAGCCTAGACTAGTAATGTAAGTCTGAAGGCTCGTATCATGTGATCCTGCCATGCATAGGAATGTTGAACCTCAAGTCACATAAAAACCAATTTTTTCTAAACTAAAACTTCCACTAAACTTCCTTTCACCAAAAGAGAAGAAGAGTAAACAACCAAAATGGCATGAAATTGACACAGTGAAAACCCCGCATGCTTCTTTGTCATTCTTCCACTTCCTTTGGCAGAGTGACACCTCAGTATTCTCCTCGGCAGCTCAACTACTTCCCACTTTCATTTCATAATTTGACAGTTTTCTAGGAGGCACATTTGGGACCCGCAACATATCGCAATTCAGTTTGTAATAAACGGTCTAAATGAGGTCGAACACGCCCCTTTTCTCAGCATAACCATTTCTGCAGCTCCCCCACATTAATACCTTCACCCTTTTCTGCAGGAATGGTCTACTACCAACAACCCGCCCAATGGTACTCCTCGCCGCAACGCATGATGTACGTGCAATACGTCCAGCCTTCCCGCACCCATGCTCGTTCCACACAAGCCGCCTCCGCTTTGGTGGCTGGTGAAACCGTTGCCACTGGCACCTACTTGCAAGGTACGTAGTATGAGAAGCACCCATAGTTGTTGTTGTTGTTGCTTTTCTGTTCTGACCCACAATTTTCCGCTCTTTGAATTGCAGATTGTGATCATGCCGAAGCCGATGTTGCCGCTGCTGGACCCTCCGTTCTGGACGTTGAGGGACAACAGACACGCACTGGTGAGGACGTGTTAGCTGCCGCTGGTGCTCATGGCGCCCATTCGGTGGCCGAAGCCTACCCTGAAGACAACGTGCCACAAATTCAAGTTGAGATTGAGTCGTCTGCCGATGAGGCCGCTGCTGCCGATGTGGAAATTGCCAAAAACGATGATGCCGCCAAAGTGCCACGCGAATACAATTTCGAAGCTAACGATGCCGAGGCACCCGGTGCACCCGCCGTGGATGTGGCCACTGCTGCCGATTTGCCAGCACCTGTTCCGATTGCGCCAGTTGCCACACCCGCTAAACGTTACTTGCCCGCCAAGAAGAAGGTCTACGTTGAACTGGAACACTCCGCCGAGGCTGAGACCGACGAGGCCGTAGAGGACGAGAACGAAAATGCCGTTGCTGTCGCCCAGGACGAGGAACAGGAGGAGGATGACGAAACTGATGTGGCGCCCGCCGCACCCAAGAATCCCGCCCGTTCACCCAACGCTCGCCGTCCTGCCGTCAAGAAACCAACGACGCCAGCCAAGGCCGCTCCTGGCGGCAAGCCCTCCAAGCCATCCAAGCCACTGCCCGCCGGCACCTTCTTCCCCATTGACTTCGGTGGCACCAGCGGTGGCGCCATCGCTATTGCCAACTCGTTCAGCACCGGTGAAGGTGGTTCGGCCACCAGCCACGCCATCGCTTACGGCTCCCCCGACGCTGCTCGTGCCCGCGCACGTCCCAGCAAGTTCCACTAAACAACCCCAACCCGGAATCCCCCGGAATGCTCCGTTGCCGCTCTGCTCAAATTACAAGTTTTTTTTTTTTGGTTTTTTCAAAGATAAAATGCATCATTTTGAACGACTCCGTTAAGCCCCGCGAAAGAAGAGACCCTTCGTCTTTTTACCTTTCTATTTCGTCCTTGCAAAAATTATTTTTTTTTTATAAAAGCTTTTTTTTTGTTCAACCTTTTTTTAGTTCTTTTTAGTACAATTGTAAAAGATGAGAAAATAAATAAAAATAACTTTTATCCTTAATTTCCGCACTGTTTTATTATGGTTGAGTGGAGGTAATCATCCACAGGATGAAATGAAGGTACTATACTACGGGAGGTTCACACTGAGTGAGACCAGTGCCATTTGTATTGGTTTTCGGCAAAGAGAAGAAGAAGGTGAAGTACGTAAAAGGTCTCAGGGAGCAACTTCGACTAAACATGCATTTAAGGAGATTTTTGGAGCTACGGCAAAAGTGGACTTCTTCATATGAACTGAAAAGATCAGGAATGAAGAGACTCTCCAGTAATTGGAGACTTGGGGTCTATACAGGAAAAGAGGGTCATAGATCAGGCTCCCTTTGGCAAATCCCTATAAAGCAAACTGTAGTTGGGTGAAACAGACTATGAGAGATGCCCATAACCGAACGTTGTGTACTCCAAAGACACGCAGATCAACTGAATCATCGAAAAGATATTGACTAAAAGCAGAGCATAGCAACGAAGATAAGCCGAGAGGCATTAAAGGAGTCACCCTTCCAGCAGAATGTGAGAAAACAGCTGCAAATAACAAAGTACAAAAAGTACAAGAAGTTGTAGGCATACCCAGCCACACCTACTTAAGGTAGACAGGAGGCCACTATGGAAAACCGAAGAAAAGCCTGCATACTAGCATACATCTGGAGAATCAAGAAACAGTGAAACAAGTAGAAAGCTATGAGGGAATCTTCGCTGACCTCATAACTTTTACGGAGAGGGAACTCTTTGCGGAGTCATACTGCAAATGGAATTGCCAACTAGGACGACCACGATGGAGCAGAAACTGAATGATGAAAATGAAAACACAGTAAAGACCAGCAAAGAAAGTAGGTACAGTGCGGACAGATTCCAACTCGAACACTAGACACTTTAAATAAGACGAAGACCTATCCTAAACCGCGATCAATCAAGTAATCAGGAGAGAAGACTGCTGAGGAAGAAGTTAAAGTTCTAAAACGTGGATTGTTGTATTTGGATCAGTCTTAACTAGGCAAACTATGTCGCATATGTTGCAATGAAGTACCGAGAAAGTTTTTGCTATATTCATGAGTAAACAGGTATAAATTGTATGTTCAAACTGGCAGTAGAAAATGGTGCCCGCTGTTACTGACGTCATCCCTTTCGCACATACGGCATTTGATATTATTATAATCGGTTTTCCTACATCTTTTTATGATGTGGGAGTCCAGTATAAAGTCAAGTATAAAGTCAAGTATAAAGTCAAGTATAAAGTCAACTATTAAGTCAGCTCCTAAGGCCCTGACTAAAGTTGCTACCACCTCCAGACTAATGACGACTTGCTCAGCTCTGAATAAACCAGCGAAGAAATACGGAATCCGCATTACATGGATTCAAGGAACCGCGAAATCCCAAGCAACTGTGTAGCAGTTGAACTCTCAAGAGCAGGAATCACTCTGCAGACAAAGGAATTCGAAACTTTGGCTGGTATTCCGCTGACCACATGTCAAGTACTACTCGGTTCCAAAGTTCAACGGGAAGCCCAATGAATAAATGAATGAATGAAATAAAAGAGGGAAAATGTACCCCGACCAATTTGATCTATTGTACTCCTCCTGCTGCATGTACCTATTAAAGATCTTCTATTAGTCCAACAGTTCTAAGGAAACTTAGGACTGAGTTGAGGTTCATTGCTTTAATGTCTCTGCCCTCGGGCCAGTAATGCCCCGGATATTTCTTACAACTGCGAGCTAAGACTTCGCAGTTCATTAGAAGGTGCTCTGGTGTTTCTTCTGCCTCCGTGCAGAACCTAAACGTGTTTCTTGTGAGAGTCCCAGTTTCATGAGGTGGCTTCTTAAACGACAGTGGTCTGTGAGCTGACCTGTATAACTGTGCATCTTTAGGCTCAGTTCCTGAAACAAAGCCTCTTTGCCCACTATCATATCTATTGTCTCTTTGGGCTTCACCGCAGAAGACTTGGCCTAAATTCACCAGGCTTCTGTAGGAGCTATTACGATGAAGGGAAGGATGAGATAGTCACCTCTTGTGTCACTACCCTATCTCCAGATGCAGCTGGAGCCATTTGGACAGCACTTCCTTTAATGATCTAAGAAATCTGAGTTCAGTTCAGATTCGAAGAGTTAGTTCAGATTTGAAGAGTCAGTTCAGATTCGAAGAGTCAGTTCAGATTCGAAGAGTCAGTTCAGATTTGAAGAGTCAGTTCAGATTTGAAGAGTCAGTTCAGATTCGAAGAGTCAGATCAGATTCGAAGAGTTAGTTCAGATTTGAAGAGTCAGTTCAGATTCGAAGAGTCAGTTCAGATTCGAAGAGTCAGTTCAGATTCGAAGTCAGTTCAGATTCGAAGAGTCAGTTCAGATTCGAAGAGTCAGTTCAGATTTGAAGAGTCAGTTCAGATTTGAAGAGTCAGTTCAGATTTGAAGAGTCAGTTCAGATTCGAAGAGTCAGTTCAGATTCGAAGAGTCAATTCAGATTCGAAGTCAGTTCAGATTCGAAGAGTTAGTTCAGATTCGAAGAGTCAGTTCAGATTCGAAGAGTCAGTTCAGATTCGAAGAGTCAATTCAGATTCGAAGTCAGTTCAGATTCGAAGAGTTAGCTCAGATTTGAAGAGTCAGTTCAGATTCGAAAAGTCAGTTCAGATTCGAAGAGTCAGTTCAGATTCGAAGAGTCAGTTCAGATTCGAAGTCAGTTCAGATTCGAAAAGTCAGTTCAGATTCGAAGAGTTAGTTCAGATTTGAAGAGTCAGTTCAGATTCGAAGAGTCAGTTCAGATTCGAAGAGTCAGTTCAGATTCGAAGAGTCAGTTCAGATTCGAAGAGTCAGTTCAGATTCGAAGAGTCACTTCAGATTCGCAGAGTCAGTTCAGATTTGAAGAGTCAGTTCAGATTCAAAGAGTTAGTTCAGATTTGAAGAGTCAGTTCAGATTCGAAGAGTCAGTTCAGATTCGAAGAGTCAGTTCAGATTCGAAGAGTCAGTTCAGATTCGAAGAGTCAGTTCAGATTCGAAGTCAGTTCAGATTCGAAAAGTCAGTTCAGATTCGAAGAGTTAGTTCAGATTTGAAGAGTCAGTTCAGATTCGAAGAGTCAGTTCAGATTCGAAGAGTCAGTTCAGATTCGAAGAGTCAGTTCAGATTTGAAGAGTCAGTTCAGATTTGAAGAGTCAGTTCAGATTCGAAGTCAGTTCAGATTCGAAGAGCCAGTTCAGATTTGAAGAGTCACTTCAGATTCGCAGAGTCAGTTCAGATTTGAAGAGTCACTTCAGATTTGAAGAGTCAGTTCAGATTCGAAGAGTCAGTTCAGATTCGAAGAGTCAGTTCAGATTCGAAGAGTCAGTTCAGATTCGAAAAGTCAGTTCAGATTCGAAGAGTTAGTTCAGATTTGAAGAGTCAGTTCAGATTCGAAGAGTCAGTTCAGATTCGAAGAGTCAGTTCAGATTTGAAGAGTCAGTTCAGATTTGAAGAGTCAGTTCAGATTCGAAGAGTCAGTTCAGATTTGAAGAGTCAGTTCAGATTCGAAGAGTCAGTTCAGATTCGAAGAGTCAGTTCAGATTCGAAGAGTTAGTTCAGTTTTGAAGAGTCAGTTCAGATTCGAAGAATCAGTTCAGATTCGAAGAGTCAGTTCAGATTCGAAGAGTCAGTTCAGATTCGAAGAGTCAGTTCAGATTTGAAGAGTCAGTTCAGATTCGAAGAGTCAGTTCAGATTTGAAGAGTCAGTTCAGATTTTTCGAAAGCTCTGGGTGATATTATAATTACTGAAGGCAGAGTAGGGTCTCAACCCCTCCTTTTTCGTGGTAGACCAATGCCCCTATCTTGGTCTAAGTGTGCCTGCAGGCAACCATTACTAACTAACTAACTATAGAGCAAACTCAGGTATTTTTGGTACTTTAACCCTATCCAGTGATCGAAACTATTAACACAAACAAATTTTCGAAGGGATTCTTTTGCTAAATATTTGTTTCAAATCAAAAATATTCCAACAAATGTGAAATGTGGAGGCGGAACACAGGTTGATACCACTCAAAGCTCTCGTTGGAGTTCAAAGGAGGGCAAAGAAAAGTCCGAATTGCAAGGACAAGATGGATGAGTTGGTGAAGTTGAAGGCAACAAAATAACAGAAAGGGAGTGACCACTGTGAATTAGAAGCTACGAACAGGAATGAATCGAGGCAATACTATAACATAGAGGGAGTGACCACTGTGAATGAATCGAGGCAGCTAAATCAGGAGACAGAAGAACAATTTGGCCTCTTGATTGGAGACAACGATAAAAAAGGACAATAAAATTGATCTAGCTATTTCTTTATAACACCAGTTTATGAATACCAGTTTCTTTGTTAGTTGACCTGTGTTACCTTCAATCCATATGTGCATCTGCTTCCACTGTATTTGTATATGCATGTTCCCTGCGTCTATATCGGTATGTAAGTGACTCCTGCCAAAACACGCTTGCAACCGCGTAAGTATCTGAAAGATAGTTACAATTATTATAACATTGTTTCGATTAAGGCTTCCGTATCATATAAAAACATCAATAAATAAGTTATCCTGTTTCAAAGTTGAACCGCCGATGAACGAAGTTGGTGCGATGATCTCTTCAATTGTCCTTTTATGCTTTCGAATGCTTACTTGTAAATGTGAACAGGAAATGCTTCATTGCTTGAGGTGCGTGCCACATTGGCGAGGTGGGTGTGGTAACAGGACAACTCTCAGTCGTTGACTGGTTCTTTTCACTCCTGGTTGTTTTCACCTAAGAAATGAAAGATAAATTTATTAATACGGAAGTGAAAATGGCAACAGCATTTTTTACCTTATAAATATGTGTCGGTTGAGAATATAACCGACTACCGATCCTTATGATGAAGCTTAATTCAACCCAAACACTCGTCATAATGAGATTTATAAAGATTTGCTGTGAAAACCGCTCTCCGACTCAAATGGGATTCACTCGGTGACCCCACTTACCCTACTTTAAGTGATCCTTACATTTTGCACAACAACTGAGCTTTACTTGGCACTGAGATGAAAATTCCGCCGCTCCAGGTAGTCGCCTTTTTGAAGTTGTTACTGCTTTCCACATGCCCATGTTTCTGCTTTCCACATGCCCATGTTCCTGTTTTCACACATACCCATGTTCCTGTTTTCACACATACCCATGTTCCTGTTTTCACACATACCCAGGTTTCTACCTTCCACATACACATGTTTCTGCTTTCCACATACCCATGTTTCTGCTTTCCACATACCCATGTTGCTGCTTTCCACATGCCCATGTTTCTGCTTTCCACATACCCATGTTTCTACCTTCCACATACCCAGGTTTCTGCTTTCCACATACCCATGTTTCTACCTTCCACATTCACATGTTCCTGTTTTCACACATACCCAGGTTTCTGCTTTCCACATGCCCATGTTTCTACCTTCCACATACACATGTTTCTGCTTTCCACATACCCAGGTTTCTACCTTCCACATACACATGTTTCTGCTTTCACACATACCCATGTTTCTACCTTCCACATACACATGTTTCTGCTTTCCACATAACCATGTTTCTGCTTTCCACATACCCCTAAAAATTGAGGACCTTTTACTGCCCACCATGTTCCCACAATTAACCGCCATATACCCATAATAACTGGAGTGGCAAAAAAGTTCCTTCGAGTGTTAGATTAGCGTATATAAAGGGTGTTACACCTAAAAGATCTGTTGTGATGCCCCTGTTTGCTTAAAGCGTTGAGGTAGACTCATCCAAAGCTTTTCAGTCAGGATTACAAAACAGGAATTTAGGTATTTTGAAGGAATCAAATTGAGTGATTCTGCTCATATCGAAGATGTACGCTCCAAATATGTGTGTCCTTTATGTACCAGAGCTCCATAGAGTGTGTTCAGGTGTAGAGAGGTTTCATCTCTTTCTCCAAGAGAATCCGCAGATGTCCCACGAGTGCCACTACACTAAATAACCCTACTTTTACAGTGAACACAAAGGAGTTACCTCTGGATTATGTTTGCGACTAGAAATGTCCACTACACTAAATTCCTTACGATGGACACAAAAGAGTTATCTCTGGATTATGTTAGTGAGGTGCATTTCAGGTAAATTCAGCTTGCTACTGAACAGTTCGACTTAAGAGAACAAAATGTGAACTGTAAGCTTCCTGTGTCCCATTGGAAAACTTCCATCAAATGATCTCTAAAGGCAACTTACGTGACTAGCACAACATTGACACGGCTTTTCTCTGATCTTCTTCCAAATAATAATAACTTTTATATTACATATATAGCTGAAAGAATTTTTATTTTGAATTTTAAAATGTTCTTTGTTTAAATTTATGTTTGTTTACATTAAACACGAGTCCAAAAGCAAATCAACTGCTTCAGTGGGTGCTTTTCACAAGAAGACAGCATTAAATGCATTTAAGTTTAGTAAATAGTCCGAGGAAATCAACGTGAGAGTGGGGTGCGGGGGAAGTATATAAAAGTTGGGAACTGTTTGCTCCCCAAAGACATGAAGTATGTCTTCAGCAAGAATGAATGAATCAGATTGTAGGTACATCAACTTAATATGCTGTGTAATGGGGCCTGGTATGATGATATAAATTGATGTAGTCAACTCGCTTGAGGATTGATGTAGTCAACTCGCTTGAGGATTGATGTAGTCAGCTCGCGTATATGGAAATACGGCCACAAAACTAAGGGTCATTTTACATGACAAGGTAGTCCTTGACTTCAATATATATCATACAATGCAATTATAAATAGATATCATACAATGCAATTACATCATACAATGCAATTACATCATACAATGCAATTATATCATACAATGCAATTATAAATAGATATCATACAATGCAATTACATCATACAATGCAATTATATCATACAATGCAATTTGAAGTTTCGTGCACCACAGAATACTCAGCATTTGTGGCCCATGCTACAGCGTGGCCAGCGTTGCAAGTATTTCCCAGCGCTGAAAGAGCCAAATCGAGTTGAAACCCCAGTAACTTGATCAAACTACGTGAAGTAATAAGACCTCTGACGAATCACTTAACGAAGTCGCTTAACTTAACGAGTTCGCTTTCGATAGTTTTTGCTTGATCGAGCCACTTCGCCCAGTGTCGCCAAGTGGAATGTTTTGGGGTTTTTGCCTGGAATACAGACCTCATTCCGATAGCATAAATGTTGGCTTGTACCATAGAGTAAAGAAATAAGAGTCACATTCTAGAACAACAAACTTTTTGTGTGGGGGCGCTGCTAATAGAGGCAATTACTCAATAGCTCTCATGTTCATATCGCAGCGCCACTCTGGTTACTACCACCGACCGATCTCTTCTATGTCGAAATATGAGTGTCATTTCAGATTGTGACTCTTATTTCTTTACTCTAGGGTTGTACTCGTCGGCGGTGCTGCTAAATTTCGTATAAACACGGACTGCGATCGGCGTCTTCAAGTGATGTTTTTTTTCTATACTTTTTGCCCTAATTTCTCCCTGGTATGTTTTGTCGGCGTTTGGTTATGCAGTTGATGCCTTAGTTACAATTTCTTACACTTGCATTACAAACTGTTCATATAAAATTACAGCTACAATATTGTTAGTAATTTTATACATAGCTTAATTTATTGTTAAAATATAAATAAGGTAAATAAGTTGGAAATGCCATTGACAACCATTGAAAAGTATTTGTTATGGAAGAATAGTTTACACAATTGTTTATGCTTAATAGAAAAAAATACGTTTTAATAATAAGTAACTTTAGTAATTGATTTGCGATTGGACTCGTCGTATTGTGTTTGTATGTGTGTGTATATTCATTTTTTACGTAATATATTTAACATTATGTATATATATATATATATATATATGGAAACTGAAAAAAAACCTTATAAATATACAGCCAAGCAACCTTAACACAACAAACGAGAAGTTTCGATTGAATGATTGATTGTTTCCCTTTACGCGCACTTTCAAAGTTGGTATTGGAGTTTTGGACAAACACAAAATATTGGTCTTCCCCGGACCAGGCCTTACATGAACTACACAACGTTCTATATAACGAATTGTTTACTTTGCTTATAATTAAAATAGCGCCATTTTAAAAGTGTAGTGAATTCAGTTTGATACCAAAGAATTATCAAAATTTGCATAAAATTACAATGAACAATTAAGAAAGTATACAAAAACAATTTCTTTTGCCACCTGACCAACTACAACGTAACAATGTTAACTTCTTCTAACGTTAGTAATAAGATATATTTATATATGTGTGTATGGGGGTGTTTGTGGGTGGTGTGTGTGTATATATATATAATTTTCTGTACTTTATATGCTTAGCTTAAGTTTTAAACGCTTGCATTGCGTGAATGGCGCTTGTAAATATTTTCTATGTAACTTTTTTTCTTTCTTAAAAGATTTCATATTTTTATCATTTTGTGTATATAATTTTTTTTTTATTTTTTTTTTTTTTTGTTTCTTTTCTTTTTTATATTCTCATATATTTTGTCTAAATTTTCAAAGCAACAATTTTATAATTGTTTTGGTAAATAAAGTATATTTTACGCACAATTTTGAGAGTGGAGTTCATTAAAGTAAAAATTAAAATAAAAAGAAATTCAATTGGTGTGAAGAAAGTTTGCTTTAAAAGGTGAAAACGAGAAAACTCGCCCTAGTCATGACTTTCTTAATCTCCGCTAGACTATCAGTAACCGTATTTATCCTGAAGCGATGACATGACATCACTGGCAATCGTGCTCAGACGTCCAGCTACCTTGTTGACACCCTGTCGGACGCTCTCCTTAACGTCATCCAAATCGGGTGCTTGAAAATTTACTGAAGAAGAGTAGCCTAGAAAAGCAGAGGAAGAGACTTTGTTTAAGATAAATAAATAAATTCGAATGTTCTCGAACGCCCGTTTCTCTAGTTGAAGCTCGGATGTTGTTCTATAAATACTAAGGATTGAATGAATGAATGAAATAAAAGAGGGAAAATGAGCAACTGTGTAGCAGTTGAACTCTCAAGAGCAGGAATCACTGTGCAGACAAAGGAATTCGAAACTTTGGCTGGTATTCCACTGACCACATGTCAAGTACTACTCGGTTCCAAAGTTCAATGGGAAGACCAATGAATAAATGAATGAATGAAATAAAAGAGGGAAAATGTGCCTCGACCAATTTGATATATTGTACTCCTCCTCCTGCATGTACCTATTTAAGGGTTTCTATTAGTCCAAGAGTTCTAAGGAAACCTAACACTGAGTTGGGGTTCATTGCTCTAATGTCTCTGCCCTCGGGCCAGTAAAGGCATTAGGTCGGTCGCGCGTTTACCGGCGTTTACTCTGCGTTTACTCGCGCGTTAAGGGCCAAGTGGTTCAACTAGCTTAGGATCGATGTAGGACACCATAGGCACAAACACTGGATTAACACACCAGGCCTAAGGCTATCAGAGTCTGCTAGGGACATACCACCAAAAAGGTTCGAAACACTTATCAATCTCTCTAAGAATAATCTTAGGATGATGACAGGCCTATTCACAGGACACTGTAAACTGAACTCACATATGGTGAGAATGGGGTTCACCTCGGAAGGCTCCTGCAGATGCTGTATGTAGGAAGAGGAGACGTCTTTGCATGTGATGATACACAATGTCCCGGCTCTCACGCACACTCGCAGAAAATACTTGGGCTTCTTCCAAGGCTCTGCCAATGATGTGAAACCTCGGGAGCCAAAACTTGGCATCACGTTTATCCAGAGAATAGGACTCAAACATGTACTTTGAACCTGTTATGGCGGCACAATAGATCTAAAGGTCGCGGTGCTTTAAATCCTCCAGGAGTTCACTTCGAATTTCTATGAATACGAGGACGGCTTCAGTGTGGATACTTGTATTTATCCCCTACACAATAATATAGGCCACGATGGACCCTTTGTGACACCGCATGAGACCCGGGTCGCATGCCCTTGCAGGAGTCCAGCCATTTGCACCTTTTTTGAAGCAGTTGATGGAGCTTATTGTTGGGAGCCCAGAAAGTAGTCACCCAAGAAAGTGTATCTCCTTTTGGATAGCGCCGAACACGTACATATCAGGTGTTCGATGGACTCTTGCTCCTACTCATTCGTGTACTTGAGGAGTAGGTGCATAAGTCATTTCAGGCAATTTACAGCCTCCTAACATGAGCCCCCAAGGTCCAGTGTCCCGTTAGGACACTTGTGACGGTATCTACATTTTCTCTTTGGTAATTATGATAGTTTCACAGTCGTGGGGCCGCGGGTTCGTATCCTACCAAGGACATGCTCTCTAAATGGTTCTTTCTATATATTCTATATCTTTTTCTGTTTGCTTCGAAAACCTTAGTTGCTAGTACTAAATTCGCCAAACCTTCGCAAACAATCTCTCCAGCATATTTTAGTTCGAAACTTTCGTAGCCTTTAAGAAATGTGCTCTTTTCGACGTAAACAAGATAAAGTAAATATTAATAAAAATTAGCTGTACCCACCCTTATTACCGCGATTCGCTTGTCCATTGCCATCACCGAAGTAATCCGATGATGAGATGCTATTGGAGCCCTGGAAACGTGACAAGTCAGCGCCGCCCACGTCGGCTTCACTTTGCTGATTGCCGAAAAATTGATCGGAGCCGAAACCTTTGGCGCTGCCAAATTTCTTTTGTGCCATATTCTCCTCGTAAGTGTTGTAAGTGGTATTATTCTTCTTTTGTTGCGTTGTTTTACGCGCATAAGTGTCAAAGCCAGCTGCACTCGAGGACGACGAGAACGACTTTTTCTGCTTGTCGGCATCCACACCAGAGAACATTGATGTAATGTTGGACTGATGTGTACCCATTGGTTCTATGGTCTCATAGCCCATAGTCTCCAATTCTTGCTTATCCAATTTGGAAGTAATTGGCAAGCCGCCACCAGTGCCAGAGCCAGAACCGGAGCCAGTGCCATTGCCACTGCCGGCAGTGTGGCTGGCACTACCATTACCGCCATTACCACCGGCAGCAGTGTACATCGACAGCGAGTATTCCATGAAGAAATTGTCATTATCAAATGCCGCGAGCTTATTTTGAGAGGCGTTTTTTGGAGCCGACACCTGGTTGATTGTTTCCATATCGCTTAAAGCTGAATGCGAGACGTCAACACTGAGATTTTGAGTTAGTTAAATGCTTGTAGAGATCATATATGTAAAAGAGAAGTATTTCCAACTAAATGGTTCCCATACCCTTTCAAATTGAAGCCCATGCCAAGGCGTTCCATTTGCTTGGCCTTCATCGGATCGATTGTCTTCAATTTTGCCTCTTCTCGTGTCTTCTGCATTGATAAATCCTGATAAGCCAGACGCATGCTGGCCACTGACTCCTGTTCCTGCTCCTTAGTTTGTGGTTTATCGGATGCAGCGGTCGTTTCTTTGCATTGATTGGCCAAATTAGCGCGTTCTTCAATTTCAGCAAAATTGGCTTTAACTTTTGTGGCGCCAAGACCACCAATTTTGCGAGCGCCCATCTGCGTCGACATAAGAAATATTTGAGCACCGATACAAAAACACAACACAAACTTCGTGTATACTCACGCTTGAACGCTGCGGTGGAACTTTGCGTATACCAATGGTGGGCTTTATGGCTGTGGGCGACACAACCGTATTCAACATATCAACACTGGGTGCACCGGCGTTTAGTTTCTCGCCGGGAGTAGGCGTAGTGGGCCTGGGAACCAGGTTAAGCTATGATTTTAAAATTGTATGGTTAATTTTCGATTAGTGAAGGTTTCCGCCATTCCACACAAAGGAAAATGGAGAAAAAGTAAACATTTTTATAGAAAATGAACCTTTTTTTTGTTGTATTTTGAAAAACTGAACCAAACAAACACATGCCAAGTGGTACTCACCTTACGCACCATGTCGATGTCAATATTGTTATTCTCGAACAGAGAGTCTTTGTCACTGTAGGCGGTGCACTGGGCAAAGAAATCCTCTTCTTCGGCGACGGCACTTTTCAACGCCTCACTGACCTCCGTTTTATCCGCAACATTATCCAAATGCAACTGCATGTGTGGCAGCACGTGAAGTGTGATTTGAGTTCATGTGTGGCGGTAGTAGAAGTAGGGATTATGAGGGTGTGGCATAACAAAAGCCAAACAAACAAATAAATTAGAAAGCATATTAGTATAAAAAAAGAGTCAACACAAGAAAAACGAAACATTGGTTAGAAGAAACTCGAATAATATGCAAAAAAAAAACTCATGTTAGATTCGTAATTTATACATTTTCAAAACATAAGACCAAGACCCACCTTGGTGCCGTGCACCTTCTGGGCCTGTTGCGCCGTGCTGGCCAGCTTTTCGCGATACAATTGAGCTGCGCGCGAGTTGTACTTCTGCTGAGCATCGGTGGTTACACAGTTGTGCTGACGAAAGAATTGGGCAGCATTCGCATTTCCACCCAGTTGCATCTGCCGCAGCTGCAGCCACGTCCAGTTAGTGTCCAAGTTAGTGGAGCGCACGAATGTTAAATGCACACCTAAATTACGATGCACAGCCGAGCAATCGATGCATATAAAAATGCCGTAGGTTACAGAGGACCATGTAGGCGTCTTCGCTGAGCAATCAAAACATGACTAAAAGGAGAAAATTGATTGATTTAAAAAAAAGTATAAAATTTATAATTCCATACGAGTTGCTCTATTCATACACACATTCCATAGCAGTACACTATAACAGTTATACCTACATACACCCTGCGTATAGGGAGTAGGCCAAGTGGGATACGACACACGCGTACAGTGTGGAAGTATGCTTAAGCACAAATCACAAATTCCGCCAATTTCCGCGTTGTCATGGCGCATGGAATCCTCCTTGCAAAACAATACGAACCTCATAGAACGTTGTACGCTAACTTGTCTTTTCTAGAACACGTATCCATTGCGTGGGCTCGCAGGCATGGCTGCAACTTTGCCAATACAAAGGAACAAAGGCAACGGAACGTACACCACCGACTACGTGCATTGCACTGCGCCCTTCGCTTGTGCATACACATGTACATATATAAACGTATACAGACAAGTGTTCTATATTTTAATTGAGCAATTTCAATTTATCCAATTAGATGACGAATCGATTTTAATGTGCAACCGATTTCCGAGTAGATATGTATTGATAAAATAATGTATAAATAAATGTAACGGGAAGTGATTTCCGCCAAGTTTATGCCTACACCCGCCAAAAACTCGTAGCTTCCTATGTTCGCTTGGCGTGCAAAACACCATGTAACCCATTTTTAATATCAATTTTGTAGAAATAATTCGCCCACTAACCGCCCAGGTTATCAAATTTAGTAAGGATATTTTTGCTCATGAATCATTTATACTTACTTTGTTAGCTGGATGTCCCCTTAGGCGAGTGAAGACAGCTTCGATTTCTTGTTTAGTTGGACCTGCTCCTGTGCCGGACATTTTCTTTGCCGTTTTTCTACTTCTTTCGATTGGCTCGGTTTTGAGGCTTCACACTATTCGTCGTTTTAATGGTCGTCGTTACTGTTGTTGCTGTTTTTGCAGTTTTTGCTGGCAACGTCAGTAATCCTTTTTTTTATTGATTGCAACACACTTTCGCTAAATTTATACAGTTTTCGGAATACAGTTAGCGCTGTAGATTACAATTTTTTGAAACGTATCAATTTGTCCTGTATTTTAATATATGTGGGAATAATATGATATCTGGTCAATTTATCGTAGTTTTGACGTGTATTTTTCCATCAAAAAAATGCATAGAAAATTATGAACTTCCAAAATTCCACGTTCTTGCACTGGAAAGACACTTCAATTGAGTGCTGCCAAATCCTACGTACAAAAATGGTGCCAAATTGTTGGCATATCATGTGGCATGTGGCTATTTCACTCTTATAAATGGTTGGCAGAATAAAACAAATTTTCTATATTTGAATTTAGCTGTGAATAAAAGCAAATGATAAATAAGAGATATGAATGATGGAGAAAGTCTCGAAAAAAACAGAAAAAAGAAAATGAATTTTAAATAAATGATGGAAAATAAGTTCAATTGTAATATGATGGTTTATTTTTGTTTTCCTTTTAATTCGAAAAATTTCAAAAGTATGACTTCCAAAGGCGCTTAATATATGTATGTACATAAAGCGAGTGTGTCATAGGATAGGTATTTTCTAATAGGATCGCTTATTCCAATTCTTATTATTACAGGCGTTACATTTGATCCCATTTATCATATTGTCTGTCCTTTTTCTTTCATGTACATATGTATGTAGGTATATCGAAAATTTATTATACATTAAAAGTGTGCAAAATGGAGTGATGTACCAACACAAATGCGCATAAAACGATTCGATATGAGAATAACGAAAGACTGCATGGCAACTGGGCTTTGACAATTGAACGAGAGTTCTAGGTACACATTTCCTATCCTTCTATACACATATTTCTTTAATAGCTTTTGATTTGAATTTATAACAGTCAGCGACTGCCTCTCTGTCGACAGGCGTGTTTCTGTTTAGTTTCCTTAATTTGTATACCGCGCTAGCGAGTTGCTTGCAAAACGAAAAAAAAACACTTAAACCACAAGAAACTGTTCCCCTGATCTACCAACTTCCAAAAAAGATAACCCTAAATACATAGTATATGATGATGAAGATGATGATATTGATAATGCACTTCGACCAATTTAATATTTGGTGCGAAGCTTTGATTTAATCCTCCATATTGAGTCTCTTTATACATTTTAGAACTTTATGGGGTTCCATGATCCAGATAGTTTCAGTTGCTATGGTAGAAGCGCCCATCTGACGGGTTTTCTGGCGACGGCAAGAAACACAACTCCCATCAAACACTTACCAGTTGGTGCCATCTCTACAACACAATTCTATATCAAGGCGTATCTATTCAAGCAAGGAAAACAGCGGTTGTAGTTCAATTCCTCAAACCAAATAAGCCAATTACTGGGTCCACAAGCGATCAATTGGCGGCGTCTTGGGCGCTTTCATTTCAGGACCACTGTATATAGTCATATAGACAGAGACATACACTCTCTTTCACTCGCAACCATCACACTTAGTTTAAGTGATCTTAAATTTAGCTTCAAGCTTAGTTGTTAAGGTTGGTCTGTAAATGATCTTGCCACTGAAAGCATCAGCAATAAACGATAATAACTATTGTGAAACCATCAAAGAAGTTTAAGGCTACCAGTCATTTATACAGACAGATCGCAACCTAATTTAAGGACAGTCCAGACGTATTTGGTGCCTATTTTAACTATGTACATACATATATGTGTGTATGTAAGAAAATCCGTAGCTGCCACCCTTAATATAGTCAACTATTCTTCAGAGTATGGCCATACATACATGCACTTAAATAAATGTAACAGTAGTATTAACTCTATCAAAAATTGACTACGGTTTGGCCATTTATGGTCACCGTGCACTCAGCCTGTGTTCATCTTTCCCTGCTGCAGTTCGCCGCACCCTACGTGGGTTCCCAACGTCATCTATAAACATATTTTAATAGTAGCGGGGTTGCCGCCTATTGAACTACGTATTTACCACAAAACACTGTGACCAATGCCAAGGCTCTCCAGTGCTACAATAAAGTCTTATTCAAAGTAGTCCATACACCTTCATTATACAAGCGTAACTTCAAACACCCTTCCTCCATCATAAGATGCATTAAATATGCCGAAAATATCGACTTTGTACCATCATTTAAGTGCTCCATACTGGACGAGTTCCCTCCATGGCTTCTTGCTAAATCATCATTTCTTATGCAACTACAGGACCATTATAAACATGAGACGTGCAGACACACTTATAAACAGCTTTTCTAAAAACTCTCGCTGTCGCTTAAAGCCCAATCCTGGAAATAAATCTTCACAGATGGGTCTAAGTCTCATTCATTCCTATTTTTCACTTGAAAAATAAAATAGAATAATTAAAAAACAGTTGAAGACAGATTGTATGTGAACACAAAGTAGAAAAAAGTTCATTTTATTAGAAATTAATATCACTTAATTAAGTAAAATTGTATTTTACTTATGTATATAGTATGTCATATTTTCCATAGAGAAAACATCCGTTATAACTGCCAAAGAATATTTCAAATTGAACTGTACATATTTATATACCTATAAATATATAGGAAAGCACAGTATTTATGTATACGCACAACTGTTATTAAGATAACTTAGGCGCAATAATTGGTTGTCAAAGATGTTCAGTTGTCCAATGCTAATACACGGGCTCGTTCATCTTTCCGGAATTGTTTTTTCTCAGATGGAGTAACTCCTTGCTTAATGCGTATAACCGGAGCATTTAGTGCATGTTTTTGTGGGTTGTATGTCTCAACATCTGGCTGATCGTCCCAATTTTCCGAACAAATTATTTCTTCCACAAATGCTTGTGGGGGCACTATGGCAGCACGAGTTGCAAGCTCATCACGGTGACGGTAGTTGTCAAAGGAGCCGCGATCTGGACACGACTTAACATGCCACTAAAATTGAATAAATTATCATATGGAAATCCCTGAAAAATTCAAACTTACATCGCATTCGGGTTTATTTATTATGTGTGTCACATTGAAAGGACAAACCACTTTTTCCACATTGGGATGGTTTCTACGACAACGGCCTAAATGAACTTGAAAACGCCCCTTTAAGATGAGATGGGCCTTTTCGTAAGGACACTGCACGATCTTATCATTTTCGTTAGGCATTTTGTAAACTGCGTTCTTTTTTTGTATGTTTGTGCCTTAGGGTTTGCTTGAACCAACTTGAATCACTCTCACTTAATAAAAATAGGTAACGAACTGATTCATCAAAATCAAAATGTTTACCAGTATCCCTGTGCAAAAACAACACCTCAATGGAAGGAAGCTATGGTGAGAAAGCAAATTTACTACAGCTGACGCAAGGTAAATTTACTTATAAATAAATTCACCTTGGGCTAACGCTAAACGTGGGAGTGTGGGAGTAGGGTTGAGAGTTTCGCTGCATAAAAATCAAAAAGTAGTTGGAAGTTGAAAGTGGTCATAATTATTTTATTTTTAAGAGCATACTTAAGCGGCCCCCACAGGTTACTGCATGATGTACAGAATTGTAAAGCGGCCTCGACACGATACTGCATAATGTACAGAATTGTAAAGATGTATTAGTTAAATAGCTATGTATGCGTCTCACACACAATGATGGAAGCGATGCAGTAAGCAAAATCCATATCATTTGGATTTTGCTTACTGCATGCGGTGTGTTCAGTCAATACTTCATGTGTATTTCTGTGACTGAAGCTGCATTCATTCGAAGCAGATTTTCATAGCGTGCGGGCAACGGAGAAAAATATTCTCATCGAATTTATTGAATTTACCACTAAATTTTGATGAGTAAATTTTTATGAGTAAACTCATTCCTTTTTCGGTACTAATTTTTCATCCAAATTCTTTTTTTTTCGTTGCTTTTGTTTTTCAAAAACCGCAAATGCAGTCAAAACTATTTTATCCACGGTCTGCTCTATTGTGGTGTAGCTGATTTGATGGGGGGGCCCCTCTATCGACGATAGGACAGACATTTGTATGGAAAAGATATCGAGTAAATTCTAGTCGGATTAAACCAGCGAATTTTTCCAATCTCGATAGAAAATTGCTTCCAAATTGAAAATTGCTTGAAAACCAACGAGATTAAAAATTACCCATAAAAATTCCATGGGTTTTTTTTTTTATATATTAGGTGTTTAAATTTAAAGAAAACAAAACTTAATCTTTGAATTTTGTTTTTAAATATTATTCTGTTGTTGATTTAAATTATATTCAGATGATTAGTTTACATAAAAAATATAAAGAAAGTAAATGTTAAAAAAAAAACAGTTGAAACAGTGCTGCCAAGTATACCATTTACTCGTATGCTGTTTTATTCGCACAACTCGTTACGGGCTCGATACTAGTGACGAATCGAATGCGCCTAGTATTAAATCTGATATCTTGGTACATAGAGGCAAATTAATTTAAATAAAATTATTGTGCATAATTTTTAAATACTTGTTAGAGATGATTACGAGCTTTCTAAGTCAGGATTATCATCTACAGCTACGGACATTTCATGTTTAAGAATTGTCTTTTTATTTTATTATTAAACACACAATCCAAACTATGTATTTATAATTTTTTGCGCTGGAACCCATCAGGTGATTGCCAAACTCGCTGAGAAACTAGTAACGGACTTGTGCAATGCGTAATCTTCTTCTCTTTCATTCTTGGGTGAAAACACTTAATCGCTCAAAAAACCAAAAAAAATTTATGTATGTTAAATACGATTAAGGAGAAGAGCGATATTCCATTGCCACCACTTAGTAAGTGCGCCCTGTAGCTTACCAATAAGGCTATGCCAAGGTGAATTTACTTACAAGTATAGTTTAAGTAAATTCACCTTGGGGTATGCTATTTGGAATTTAACGTTTGTTTTTCCAATTTTGCAAATTTGGAACCAATCGTCGTTAGTGGGGAATATTTACCTAGCTTCAGCGTTACATTTTCAGGAATTTATCAATAAGCGAATGTTTATTAGAAAAATTATTTTTAACAAATTATATAAGAGAAGTCTAGGAATGTTTTAAATTTATATATTTTATACTTGCAATAATTCATGCAATATATTGTTTTTTATATATAAAAAAAAGCATTAGAAACTAATGCTTTGTCTGAAATTTGTTTATTTGAAAATAAATTTTTCTATCAATTGTCATTAACAATTTTTGCCTTTTCTATTTGTTTTTCTTGTTTATAACACCGGATTATTGTATATCTTCAGATTTAAGTAAATTTGATATAAGTTATCAAATGTAGTCTATAATGAGAAGAAAGGTTGCCGAATCGTGTCAACCCACAAGCTTCCCCACTTTGCCACATGAGTACTTTGCAAAGAAGAAGATTACATATATCAAATCTAGCGATTTTGTCAGCTAAAATCCATACTGTTATCGGAGAACACAGAGAAGAGACACTTAAACGGCAAATTTTCTCACGTTCTTTGTTTATCATTTGTTGGCAATCTGTATAGGTTTATTTATCAATGGTTCTGAAGAAAATCAGACGCACTACTACAGTTTTGCGCATGTGTAAGTGTGCGCAAAACGAGAGACGTCTCCATGGTCTCTGCTGCTATGTAGCTGAGAATATATATATGTGTATATTTGTTATTTGAAGTAATTTGCTTGTTAGTTAATTTAAAACTAGTTTCAGTAATAAAATAATAAAAATAAAAAAATTGTTGGGTCTAAAGGATAATTTTTATTGATCAATGTATTATTCCGAATTTCCCATTAATTGTGTGAAGTATTAATAAAACAATAGGAGAGTGGCGTGGGATAATAATAATAATTCCATAAAAAAAAACCATTTAAAGTATATTAAAAAATAATAAGCTGAATTTTAGTACTTAGTTCTGTAATGTTATGCTATTCCATTACAAACTTAATTAATTCACTACATTAATAATAATATGAATAGACCGTCGTGCTACAAAATGATGTGCTTCGGCAACACTCTTTTTGTGAGAGGAGTTAAAGTAGTGTATAAGTGGTTTTTCACCACGGTCACTTGTTCGAATGGCCAATGGTGAAAAATAATGTTCTCGCAACTAATGCAATTCCTCTTGCGCTGATTTTGTTGTTGGTTTCGCGAAACTGGGTATTTATACTAATATAAGGTGGACAGCCCCACTCCATCACTCCATTGATTCGCGCCAAATTAAAAACAAGAAGATGTTTAGATATTTATACAATAACTCATTGTTAAACTCAGTAAGGCATCAGATACAAATAATGCAATTGACTACAAGTGTGGTAATTCGAGAGAAGATTGTGCCAATTCCTAGTGAAGTCCCATCAAAAGATGATACTGGGAACTCTAATCAGCATTCAGATGCGGCCGGTCAGGAATTTGCGAGATACACCCAGGAAGAGTCCGGAAAAATATTAAATATTGTAAATAATATGAATGCAGAAACCATGTTGGGGTAATTAATCTTCATATCACATTAGTTAATATAAAATTATTTTATATTAGTTATGAAATTACTAAAGCACGTGCCAGCAAATTGCTTGCCTGGCAGAGCCGAAATGGACCTTTGCAGCACATCGAGGATATACTCCAAGTTGAAGGCTTTCGTCTCAAAGTAGTGGAGAAATTTTTCAATAGCTTGCTGCATGGAACCCGTAATTACAAAATCGCCCTTCGTTGAATTTGTTCTGATTTATTTCTTTTTAATCTATTCACAGCCGTTAAGAAGGCAAATCGTGCACGCAGCGCCCCGTTTGTCCAACCCGCCATCGATCGTGAGCAACAACGACTCATACAATCTTGTGTTTCCGTGCGTGTAGGCGTTTCCAGTGTCACTTGGGCACGTCTGAAATTACCACCCACTGAGGAGCGGGATAGTTCAGTGTGCCAGTTGTCGCATTGGGAGCATCACGAAATTACCGAAAAAAAGCTGCATTTGGCTGATTTAGTGCAACGTTGCTTATATATGGAATACCTGATACCCGCCGCCGACTGCTATATATTGGAGAATCCGCAAATGGCACAGGCTAGCAACAATCCAGGCAATGCCCATATTCAAAATGTCAACATTCAGAAGGCGCAAATTACAGCAATTCTTAGTTATGCGTTGTGTGCACGTAAAATATATCTACAGGAGCCGGCTTTGGAGGCCAAAGAAGAAAAGAGGCCAAAAACAAATGTCTTCTATCTGCGACGTTTCCTCAGTTCGCGTTTATTCAATCAGCTTGTAGGCAATGAACGCATTTCTTGCGAGAACGCAATTGTCAATTTAATGCGCTACTATTACAACACGGATGAGCAGCAACAAATTGAAGCAAATGGCCGTTTACATTTACGTGGTAATGTGCAGTTTCCAGCGGACTTCAGGCATATGTTTTCACAAGCCGACCGCTACCAGCGTGAATTTCTGGGGCAGGCTTTGTTACTTAATTTAGCCTTTATACGTTTAGTCCTGCTAGAAGATGCCAGTAGTATTGCACAAGTTTCCCGTCATCAAAATGTCAATATGGACAAAAATAGAGAGGAGCTTATCTCATAGAACTGAATAAATATGCTTACAAAAATCGGAATTTTCAGCTTTAATGACGTATTTCATTGCTCTGTTTAAGCAATGTAATCAATTTCTAGAAGAATTAAGTATATAATAAGTTTGGAAATTGAATAAACTCACTACATATATCTATTTATAAATATCAGACTAGTAGTGGATAATATTCCTTGTTCTCGATGCAGACAGTGAATCAGAGCAAATGGCAAAACTGGAGCTTTCTTTAATTGCGTATTTCACCGCTTCATGGATAAAAAGGATTTCTGCACTAAATATAGAACTGTAAGTTGGTAGGTTTGAGATGTTAATGGTTTGTTTGAGGGCGGCTACTTGCAAATGGTCGGATGTTTGATAGGTTTTTGCCTACTCCGGTGATGATTTTCCCTTTGGTCATGAAATTTATAACATGATTGATTATTGTTGGTCCAAGTCTCCCAAGAGTTCAATTGGTCTTTTATTGTCAAGAGCCTTTTCGAAATCAAACGCGATTATTGAAATATGATTTTGCATTCACAGACAGTAACGTATCAGCTACAGTTGTGCCTTTTTTTGGAACCCATGCGGAGTCATCATGGCCTGTTGCCAATTAGTTTAGATAAGCAAGGAATTGGTGCAATAGTTCTGTATGATTTAATGGTGGTTTTGATTGAGACGGATTTTAAAAAGAGTTTATTTAAACTAGTTTTGTAAGATGGTGGAATATAATGTTTAAAGATGGTATTGAAATGATTTAGTAGGAGGTTTTTCGTTTCATGAGGAAGGTTTGTTATCAATGGAGATAATATTCCATCTAATCCTGGGGTGTGATCCTTTAGCTTAGATAGTGCTGTGGTGGTTGTGATACCGTATCGTTGACAGTTATTACAGCGGAGCGGAAGGGGTATGTCCCAACGGATTTTTACTTTCTCAGATCCAACTGATATCTCCCGCGAGGGAGTTGATGTAGAGAAGGTACTAATCAGTGACGGTCAGTGACAGCTTAACGATGAGTGGAGGAACTGATAAGCGCCAACTTAAAAACCATATCCTAGCAGTTGTCAATCATAATTAAATATTATTATTATGTATATATATCGTAATGAATATAAGAAATGATGATTTAGCAAGCTGCAATGGAGGGAAGTCGTCCAGTAAGGAGCACTTAACTGATAGTACAAAGTCGACATTTTCAGCATATTTAATGGTGGAAGAGTGTCTGAAGTTACGCTTGTATAATGAAGATGTATGGACTACTTTGAATAGGACTTTATTGGAGCACTGGAAAGTCTTGGCATAAGTCGCAGTGTTTTGTGGTTGATGCGTTGTTCAATAGGCGGCAGCCCCGTTTCTATTAAAATGTTTTTATAGATGACGTAGGCTGTGGCGAACTGCAGCGTGTAAAGGAAAATAATCGTATTATTGAATCTGGCCGAACCGTGACAGTCGTGAACGAGCAACTAGTGACGTAAAGTGTAGACATCGGATTATGACAGACGTGAACGTTGTGTTCATATCGTAAATCGGTATGAGGACATACATACGTGAACGTACTCGTTCGTCGTTCGATGTTCAATTCGATAACTAACTTGGTGTCGTAAGCACGCAAAATTTTGGGAAAATTGTAAATATGTAAGTAAATTTAGAATATATGCATATATGTATATGTAATTTTTTAACTATTTTTATTATTTTAGGACTAATTTAAATAAATTAAACGCCACTCAAAAGGAAGTGATGACGCAATTCATGGCCGAACACCCCGACTTGGCCAAAAGTTTGCTTCCAAACTGCGCGCAAGGAAAGTCAACGGCCAACAGACTTTGGAATGTCCTAACTAAGGAATTAAACGCGGCAGGGCCCCCAATTAAGGATTCAAAGTTGTGGAGAAAAGTATGTTATTAATATTTCTAATCAAAATCAACGTCAATGAGTTGTTTATTTTAGGTTTTTGCAGACCAAAAATATAACACCAAAAGGAAACTGTCCTTCAACAAGGCCTCGAAACGGCGAAGATGTGGAGGGCCTTACCAAAAGAAGATGCTAACTCCAGTTGAGGAACTCCTCGTTGAAGCAGCCGGACTAGAAGCTTGCGTGGAGGGTAACAAGAATATAAGAACACCCTCACATGGATCCCGCTCAAGTAGGAGTGATGATGAATCAAGCTCTACCCGGCCTGATTTACCGAGTACCTCTATTCCCAGCTATACTCCTGCTCGTACGCCACAAAGCTGTGCAACGCCGAAAGGAAAACGTTCACAGGAGACGAAAACGGCGCTGTTTGAAGAAAATATGAAGTTGACAGCAGAACACCAACAAGTATTGTATAAAAAATTTGATAGGATGCTTGAAATTAATGAGAGGCAGCTTCATATTAATGAGAGGCAGCTTGAAATAGACGAGAGGCAACTGCAGATCAAAGAAGAGAAGCACCTCAGGGAAATGGAAGCCTGGGAAATAGACTTTAAAATTAAATGCTTAGAGCTGGAAACATTAGAGGTGAAACTTGGGAAATAAAGTGATGTTGAAGTGGTTTTGGTTTTGAAGGAAATATTCAGATAATTTATTTTTATATGTATTTTTATACGATTTTTATGTTTTATTTTACTGTTAGTCAGAGTTTTTGAACTTATTTTAAGAGTTTTTGAACTTACCTATATTTTGGTACCTTCATATATGATATTAATTAATGATATCTTGAAATAAATTAATTACCATATACACAAAAGTTTTGAAATAGATTTCATTTCATTTTATTTCTGACAATAGTCATTTAAAAAAAATTTATTTGTACTATAGCTATCATTCTAAGCATAGACTATTCATAGCGTTTAGACTGTGGAACCCTTTCCTGGCTTTTGAGGTCCAACGTGTGTGCCATCTACGCATCCAACCACTAAAAAGTACAGATTAACTTCACTTAGCACTTCAATAAGGAATATCTTCAATTTACTCCGGGTATTTTGTATTTTTCCAAAAACCACTTTGCGACTCGTTTGGCTGGAACCGTATAAATTCCTGACACAATTTGTTCGCCATTTCCATGAACACATTTAACGTCACTTTAGAGACGGTGCTCTGACACATTCCTATTAAATAATCGCTACCAATCGTATGGTGAAAGCTACCACTTCCAATGAGCGAAAGGCTTGCAGCTAATTGGAGAACGGCGAGAACAACATTTGTGTCGTTACAGTTAATACTAGTTTTCGACCAAACATATTAGAACGTTCTTTGTTCAAGCGAAATCTTTTGATGAATCTGCAAGGATAGGAATATAGAAGGCTGCTTTTTATTAGTCACCAAATACTTACGCATTGTTAGATAATGCCAGAGGATTGCTCCTGTCTCGTAATTCTTTTCGCACAACTTTTTCATCACTTTCATTATCGCTGGAACTTAAATAAAATAAAAAAACTTGGGTCCATTTTAGTTTTGCGGCCTATGCTTACATATTGTTTACTGATTTTGAAATGTCCATTGTAAAAAGGAAGAAGAAGAGAAAAATAACCGATACACAATTACGATCCGTTTGCTTTCGAATGTCGTCTTCCTATTTAGTTCATTCGATTAACATACCACGTAATTTTTACACTGCAGCCACACGTGCCAGTAACTGGCTGCCAGTTGAGAATACATATTATTTTCGGCCACACGTGCCAGTGCAAGTTCATTTATAAAATATCATCGTAGGGAGAGGTTCTCCCTAGAGTAGCGTTTTTATAAGTTAGAACCCGTTTTGCAACTGTTTTTTTAAGGTGCGCCCATACATTTTCAATGGGGTTCAGGGCTTTATGCTGGTGTGTCTATGACTATATATATATGCAATTATATAGGAGTTTTATTTAAACATTATTTACTTTTAGTTTATTAGTTTCTTCTTTCGTACCATTTAGGGTGCGTTTTTGTATGGCGCATACGAAGCACAGTTATTTTGGTATTAGTACTTTTTTATTGTTTTCAAACTATTATACACTTTTTTCTTATTTGTAGTACCAAAATGTCCAACTCTTACATTACAACAAAAAATTGTGTGAAAATAATTTTTGTAGTTGGTGTTTTTGTAGCATATTTTAAATTCAAGAGTACTTTTTTATTTCTCTCTTGTGCATCAATGATTCAGAGTATGAATTTGACATTTACTGGCCGCATGTGTCAAAAATTTACTGTCTCTGAAATTTCGTTGCCAGTAGCGCCGCCAGTAGCAAATGTGTGAGAGTATTGGTGAAAATCTTTGAAGGTATTGAGTTTTTCGAACTTGCGCTGGTGCGTGTAGCGTCGGGGTTTATCGTACGATTGTCTACTCGCTCACTACCATCATGATTCGGCCCCAGGGCACACCTATTAAGTAGTCGCAAGGGACAATTGGCTTCTTCTTGTTTTGGTTTTGACGTTTCCTCATTTTGTTATTCGTAGCTTTTATTTACGTTTTATAATTTTATAAACAAAGTTAGAAATAGAAAAAATGAAGAAAATTGTTAAAAATAAAATGGGAAAGTGCACTTTATGTGGAAAAGTTGTTACCGCACCACTAGAATGATGCAGTGTGGTGACCACGGCTAGCTCACCGCAATGGTCGTGGTCCTTAACCCGCCACACTGCATCGGGTGGGGCAACACTACAAAAAAAAACTTCAACTCACCAGGTTTCCCAGCATCCTCCGCTACGTCGACAAGCGAGCCCGCCCCATATTGACCGCCTTAGCCTAACATTTTTAACATAAAATTAAACATAACTACACATTTTACTTAAATGAATAACATACATATACTCGAGTACTTAATAACTTAAATAAATATTTACTTATCTCTAGGGGCGGGCGGCAGCCTCCTTTTTCCTTCCCGACCTCTGCTACACGACCTTTAAATATGAGCGAGCTCAACTCGAAAAAGCAGCTTAATTACGATTATAACTCATGGAGCATATAATTTATACCACAAATAACGATTCTGTGCAATTTGCGTGGCGAATTATAACTCAAAGAAACGATATTATTCGAGGCCAACGAAATTTGACCTACACTGACCGTGCCACTAATACAGAGGACGTCCACGTTCTGCTCTGCTTTGAATCTTTATTTTTGAAAATAACTTTCACTTCATTTATTATAAGAATAGAAACACTATTTTTACACTATTGTAGTTATGCTGCGACAATTTTCTATTGATTCAACTAAAATACGCTACTAACAAACAATCGCCGGACCACGGACGAGACGACTCTTTCTGCCCATACCACCGACACGAACTAAAAAACATCCTATCTTCATTTTCCTCGGCCTCTTCCGCTATTCCATCAGTGACCGCTCCAGCGGTCGAGGCGGTCAGTCACCTTTTTTTCAAATTTCTACCATTCTGAGGCAGCGCCATCTGTACCTCAGAATCTGGTAGGTTTCAGCCTGGCCGCATTCACCAGCAAAGCGGACAAGTGGAAGGAACAACAGAAGGAGGGGAGCAAAACAACCCTACACACGGTGGACGCCAAAACAACGATCGCAACAAAGTAACAAAATTAAAAGGACAATTGGTCTGTCTTCCAAATTATGGAGAAAAAAAGAAAGGAGTGGAGTGAATTGCGCGGCGTGATTTTAGAGCCAAAGGATTTTGATTTTCCTACAATCGGACTTAAGAATTGGAGGAAAGGGGGTCCACCTAAGCTGCCAAGCGCAGTTCCTATAATTCAACTCGCTTCACGGGTTGAGTAAGTGAAACAAATTATAAATTTAAGTATTAAAATAAACATTTTATATTATGCCTCAATTTAGATGTACTGAGATGTTATCGGATTCACAGCCAAAAACTGTTGAAAATCTCTGCCTTACTACAGCGGTCACAGTCGACCCAATTAGGTGGCAGTATGCATCCAACAAGGAAGAGGAAGTAGTGGAGGTCAACAATAGTATTGATTCGTTGTAAGTGCATTAATAGGATAAAGTATTTAACTCATAGTAATTTTAATTCCCTCCACCAGGCATGACAAGCGAAAATGGTGTCTAGGATATAATAGTAAAAAATGAATTTAACTTGCAAACACAGTAAGAACTCCAAAGATTGGAGTTTGAAATTAATACAAAGCAATTCTGCTTGGAGTTGTTCTGGGAGTTGTTATCATATGACCCCGCTAGTGATTTTATATCGCTCTACAGTCAGTGCATATTTGCATTATCACAAACATGGGCGATGCAGTTTATTGTTGTCTCTTTCCCAACTCAACTTTCCCAATGCTCAAGCTCAGCTTCTCTGCCAATATGCAGAAGTAAGCGAACGAGTCTTTTAATTACGTAGCCCTCAAGCATTTCGGCATAACTTATATTATCCAAACCTAAATGATTGCGTTTTACTTTGCCTTAATATCACCAATACCTAAATACAAAACTAACGATCACATTGTCCCATTGGGAATTAAAGAAAAGAAAGGTGTTACTCCAAGGCAGTATCCTGGGGCCATTGTTGTACCTTCTACACACTGACGATATACCAACTCCACTCTCAGGAGACAACAGGATAGCTACATTAGCTGATGACACCGTTTTATTATCGTCAAATAACAACATGGAAGAAGCCCTAGCAAGACTACAAAGTCTACTGGACACCACGCTACTATGATCCAAGAAGTGGGGTATCGAAATTAATAGTCACAAGACAGTTCCAAGTACCAATAGCAGGAATAAAATATATCACTTGGATATAAACAATGAACAGACTAAAACCGATATCGTCATTGGTGGCTCAACGGTCCTAGTTGAACCTGGACCTCCCTAAAATCGGCACAAAGGCAAAATACTTGAGATTGACGCGAAATGACTCTGGAAGACCTTATCACTCAAAACAGACAACAAATTAATAATCGTTTCAGACAACTTTATTGGCTTTTGGGAGACAATCCAAGCTCTCAGTTACAAATAAACTGTTGATAAATAAATCAATAATTATGCCTATTTGGAGATATGGTATCGAAATGTGGAGCACTGCAGCAAAATCGAACATCAGAAAAATCCAAAGAATTCAGTCCAATATTCTTCGCACCATCATCAATGCTGAATGGTATATATCAAACGAAGACATCCACCGTGACCTGCACATTGACTATGTGGAAGAAACCATCCAAACATGGACATGCAGCGCCTGTTAGCACACATAAATCCAGATCTGAGAGAAGTCCATGCATCAGAAACTTCGCAACCAAGCACTAACACTGAAACGTTGCACACAAACAGAACTAGTGAATAGATATGTATAATCTAGCCGGAACTTATGGTGAAATCATATAAACTTAATGTAAATGTAGTCTTAGATATTGGTTTAAGACTACTTTGATTTCCAAATTGTTAAAATTATTACTTAGTGTCAATGGACAGGTTTAATGTAAATGGGATATAATAAAAAAAAAAAAAAAAAAATATATATATATATATATATATATATATATATATATATATATATATATTGTTACGTAATTGCCTTTCAGATAATTTTTAGCAAGCTCAATACTTGGATTCGTATCTGGATTGTGTAATAAGCAAACAATTGGATTTATTAGTATTCGTCCTACTCACAAACGTCCGCTCTGCGACGATCACTTATTAATTCTCGTTGCTTACACGACGCTCACGCTGCTTGCTGCAACTCTCAGGATTCGGTTGTGATCCTTTTGCCACTCTCACTGTTTAACTGATTTGCTACTACGATGTTTACTTGTTCAGTTTCACTTATTTACTGATCCCGATGCCTCGAGTGCAATCGCTTATATACCTCTTGCACACGAGAACCTCAACCAGCCTCCGAACGCAGCTTCGCATGCTTCCTCGCATGTGCATTTTTAGGTGTTGAAATCGACGCTCACCCTAAAACCATCAACCAATCAAATGGCGAGCTGATTTCGTAACAATATAGTATAGTAAATTGTTTGTCTGGTCAAAGAAAACGTCTCGGACAATTTTTGGACCATTTTTTCGAAGCAGTGGGTATAGTAAACCAATTGAGTCACATCAAATGACGCTATTTAGCCTTAGATATGACCAAGATCCCTCAACATGAATCCTCTAAAATACATGAATTCCTGTCGGAAATTAACCTGATAGAAGATCTGTTGATGAGACGATCCTCATATTTCACATAAATAGGGGCATCACAATAGATCTTTCTGGTCGCAGTCTACAACACCCTTAAATAAATCTAATCTATGCATAATAAAGCATCGACCCGATAAATGCAATCCGAGGTTAAATTGGATCCAAAAAGTTTTCTAAAATCACTTTCTTGGCAGCTAATTTTGTGAATATTTTTTGTTTTTGTTGTTTGTGTAGCACTGGCGGACCTCGGACACCAAAAGAACGCGTGTTCTGCGTTCTCTGGTACTGTCCATCCACAGTTTGTACACATGGGGGATTCCTCGTGTTTGACCCTGTACAGGTATTCCCGGAAAACTCCATGCCCGGTCAGCAGTTGCGTGATGTGGTAATTTACCTCACCATGAGACCCTTTTATCCACCGCTCTATGCCAGGGATCAGGCCCCTTGTCCATCGACCTTTTGGGGACATGTCCCATCGGGTTTGCCATTCCTGGATACTATATCGTCCTATAGGTGCCAGATGATCCTCCTCACTGGCTTCGTGCATACTCTGTTCGCAGTGCAGATCCCATGCATCTTTCGCCAGGAAACTCTCAAACCCCAGGACGTAAATGATTTCTCAACTCAGCTTCGTTAGGAAGAAGAGCTGTGAGTACTCTCTGCTGGCCAGAGAATACAGAGAAATTACTCTTGTTTTGCGCACACTTACACGTGTGTAAACTGCAGTAGTGTGGCTGCTTTTCTTCAGATCTGGTTAACCAATGATAAACAAACCTATCCATGTAGGCAACTAATGATAAAGAAAGACGTTTTTTTGAAACGTCGGAAAATTTTACCTTTAAGTGTCCATTCTCTGTATTCTCTGCTGCTGGCCACCTTCGAGACTTATCTAGAAATCATTCAGGGTTGGAAAATTGTTAAAACATTAAGTACCCCACACACGAATCGAACTCTAACACTATTCTC
Organism: Clusia tigrina; assembly: GCA_920105625.2. Taxonomy (NCBI): domain Eukaryota; kingdom Metazoa; phylum Arthropoda; class Insecta; order Diptera; family Clusiidae; genus Clusia; species Clusia tigrina. Next base: position 191,523,459 of record OV050032.1, read on the forward strand.
GGAGATGAATATCAATGAGAAAATTTGCATGTATTTGCTATAACTAATTTTCTACATATATTTTTTTCTTTGATTTGATATTTATACATGTTCTCATACTTGAACGATGTGTGTCACCCAATATTCGACACATGATATACTTCGTTCAAAAATTAGACCATGTATAACAAGATAATGTAGAAAATGAAACTTTGGCATGCACTCGGAACAAAAAGATTAATGTAGACATCTATATATATATATATATATATATATAAAATTACTAATCTCTCCCGGAAAATTCAAAGGTTTTTAGAAAAAATTAGTCAACAATCTACAATTTTATTGAATATTGTATTAGGTACATATTTTAAGGAACATGAAATTTTGCACAAATATTGCTTGGCATAGTTTTATTTTGTTTTATCATCATATTGTATTAATAGAGCATTAATCATCTTCGTCTTCGAGTGGCAATTGTCCTTTATTGAAAAATGCAGCATTTATCAGAGACAAGAACAATTTGTTGCGGTGAATGTAGGTCAGTGCCAAAGCTGAAGCTTCGTTCACCAAAAATATGAATCGTGTTTCGGATTTATTGGGGAAAATCTTGTAGGAGACAAGAATCCAATGTTCAGCATTCAGATTTGGCCTATGGACTTTGACTTGAGTGATAAAAGCTTCTGGTTCAATTATGGTATAGTATATAGCTCCGAAACAGTAGACTTCGTTGGCATTTAGCAACAGTGGCTTAACAAATATGGGACCAACTTTGGTACGAGCTTCACAAATTTCCTCCACAGATTTCTGCAAGAACTTGAAGGCATACAAGTTATCGCATACAACAGTGATGTGCTTATAGTTATTGGACATGCTGTGGAAAATTGGCGTATCCACCTTTTGGGATTGCGATTTAGCAATACATGCAATTATTTCAGAATGTATAAACTCAAACGTGTCGTGACTAATGTTCTCCTGTTCAGTTGCTAATATCTTCGCCACAATAAGTTTGCCCTCAGCTAAATTTTGCAGATCATTGGAAGTCTGTTGAATGCGTTTAATATCATCGCCGAAATTCTTTAGAATAAAACGATATTCTCTCGGTGTTAAATGACATTTAATACGGAATTCCAACTCAGCACCAGCCATTGTTGTTAGAAACTCTTCTGCAATTGCTGCCATATTAATATCTCTATTATCTGTCAAATTTAATAAATTTAACAATTTATTAGTTTACGAATTATATACTAAATAACTGAAAAAATATCTAGATTTTTCGAGACAAGAAAATACACACATCTGGGGAAATTTATTCGTGTATGTTAGTATACGAAATGAAGCAGATCCTGGCACATGGTATTAGTAGGTATTCGTGTCGCCTGAACTACAACTTAGTTTTTTCCGTTCTGTTCGTACAATTTCAATTAATTTTGTTCACATTTCCCTAGGTAAAGGATTGGGAATATTTTCTAGGACTTCTAAACAGTCGGATAAAAGTCGAATATAAATTTTTTTTAAATTTTTGTCTTTCTACTAGTGAACTAGTCATGTATTTTATTGCAATAAATGTGATTGTATCGTTTATCAATAAAAACTTTTAACTTACCTCTATTTTTCCTTCTCTAACCAAATTCCCTTTAAACAGATTTCGGACAATTGAAGATAAAAGCTTGGAGCTCACCGAAGTAGTGCAAAATGGTCGTTCAGTCGACCGAAATATCAGAGTTGTAATTTGTTCAAAATTTTAAGCATATTCTGTAGAACGGCACTTGAACGCAACAGAGTGAGGAAATTAGTTTAAAAATTCATTTATTTTATTTAAAAATATTTACCATCTTTATATTAGGAATAGACTCCAGTTCTCTTAACAAAATGAAACCCATTTTCAGCAATCGATTTATGTATGTTCTATGCTTGATTTCTCATGGGAACATTATAATTTTAAAAAGTCAAAACCATCCGATAGAATTCTGCAGCTTCAATGAGTTTGGGCAATCAGTACTAGGAACTAAGGATTTCCACTCGAAAAAAAAATGTGCAGAATGAAGCATTTCGAGAGCAAGCCCTACGAAGTCGCGACCTCACAATTGTGAAACTAGCATGCTTATTACTTGACTAAGTTTTATTATTATTATTGCAATCATAATAAATAATGATTGCAAGGGGTTGAGGAATGAGTACTAGCAACTGAAGCTTTAGAGAAAAATGGTTATTAGAAAGAAGCCTTGGTGTCAAAAATACCGGGGCAGGATTTGAATCTGCGACCCTCTGAGTGTGAGTCTAGTATGCTTACCACTAAACCACTGAGGGCACCAGAGACTAAGTTTTACTTTATATTTTTGGTCCTTATATTTTTTGCAATTTAATTTTCGTTCCAAAAATATGTCCTAAGTCGTTAGTCCTTGATTTGTGACGTTTGGTATGTAATACTTTAGTAGCTAATATGTTTAAAATGGTGTGATAAAAACGTGCGTGCGATTTTGACAAACTTTTGCCGGCTTTACTGTCATAATATTTATGCCGTGTTTCACATTCACATGACAAATATGCTCCAGGATCGCTAAGTTAGGCCTTTTTAGTTTTTGCCCGTTTTTCTTGCTCCTTACATTAATTTTATAGCAATGAACTTCCCACCACATCTATTAACACCATGATTATTTCAATACAAATTCCCAATTCATCGTTCATCACTCGTCAATCGCTACTCGCCGTTCGTTTTTTCAAATTCGTTGTCCATTGTGGTCGTTGGCATTTCCGTTCTAACGCGGTAAAATGTTTTTTCACGTAAGTAGCTAATATGCTCCGTTCAAAACATAAAAACAAATATTTAAATTGTTGAGAGGTCCACACAGATCCCTCTGAAACATGATATTTGGTTGCATCCATGCCATTTCGGTCCGGATATTCTAGAAACAGTGAGTCAGAAACTTTACTCTGAAATGGAGGGCGTCTGTTCGGGCGAATTCGGTTTCATCGTTGCTGTTACTACGATTGAGGGAATTGGCGAAGGTATTATTCAGCCCAATGAAGGATTCGTCGTTTATCCAGTAAAATATAGGGCAATCGTTTTTCGCCCGTTCAAAGGTGAAATATTTGACGCCGTTGTGAAGCAAATTAACAAAGTGAGTAGTGTGGGCACAATTCTTTTCAGAGATTGAAGTTTTATTACTTAATAAATTTCTTTCTTCCAAGTTGGGCATCTTTACTGAAATTGGACCGCTTTCCTGTTTTGTATCACGTTATGTAAAATTCTCCATGTTTTTTGGTTTTAAGAAATTCTGATTGTTTCCCCTTTTTTATTGGTAGTGTATTCCCAATGAAATGGAATATTTTCCAGGTGTGGAGGAACCCTCTTTCAAGTCAAAGGACGAAAGCATAGTAATATCGGTTGAGGACAGAATACGTTTGAAAATCAATGGAACACGAGTGGACACCAACGGCATTGTAAGAAAGTCTATTGGGAATATGGATAATTTTAAAATTTGCCAAATATTGCAGTTTGCCATTGGTACATTATCCGACGATTTTTTGGGCATGATCAGCAGCCAATAAATTTGTGGATCTTATTAGTTAAGTTTCATTCTTATTGTTCATCAGTATGCATATAGTAGAAAAACAAATAAAGTCTTGGGTTACTACGGATACACTTTTCCGCTTCTCTCTACTTTATTGTTTGGAAGACCCCATTCTTTGCATTCAATTATTATTGTGTTCAGGCAGTGTACTTTCTCTTTAATATGTACAGCTAACGGCTATTTACAAAATTGACGCTTTGAATCCAGCAACCAATTGACCAGTGTTGAGCAACATTTAATCATAACTAACTATTAATTAGTAATTAAGTTTGCTTTCGGGGTCTGATATGAGCTTTGCATTTTCATTTACACACTATTAAATTATCGTAATTTTTGCACAATGCGATGCAATATAAATTAAAATGTGAACAGTGTGCAATAAAACGTGAATATTTCCGAAACTTACGAAGGATGTGAATTTGTTCTTGTACACATAGTGTAATATATATTTACGATGAGTTGACAGAAGGTAATAACATGACTAACGAGTAATTACAAACACCATGAGGGAGAACGAGATAGCGATAGAAGCATGGAGTGTACTGGCCACAAATTGATTGCAACTTCTTTTATGTTTGAACTTGAATTGCAAGCTACATTTATAAGAAGTCATATAGAAGTGAAACATAAAAATACTTACGTAGTCACATTAAATTAAGTTTTTTAGCGGCATGCTCGATAATCTAGTGGTAATGTAGATATAATGACAGCGTTAATTTTGTAACGATTATTTCTCATTTAACACCAAAGTGCAATCTTTGATCATTATTATTTGCTTTTCAATATCGCGTTTTCTTCTGAAAATATATGGTGAACTCTTATACAAGTTTGTGTTTTTATTTAGGCTCTTTGCTGTTTGGTGGTTAAGTTTCCGTTCTTTATATTCTCTGGTTAAGGAGCAGAGTGACATAAAGCAGAAACGGCTACAGAAACAGAATCCAGCACATTTGCGACAGATACAAAATAAACAAACGAATTTGTATTAGATTAGCTATAGAATTTAACGGCAGAAAATGGGCGTTTCGCGACAACAGAAACAATTCGTTGTGAATTGATTCTGTAGCAAAAATCGTCAGAAATATTAAAGTAATTGTTGATGCTAGCAACATAAATGGATTTTAATTATTTAAAATGTGTGGCTTGCAATAATTATGATATGTTTATAATGCATTTTAACAATTAATAAATTGGTTTTGCATATGCACAATTTCCTAACCTTATTTGCAACATTCAACTTTGAGGAGAAGAGAATTTCCTCAACAGCATTTAGGAACATTTAATATCAAGTATTTCTATTTAAATTTTGAATATTCATATTAATTTGAATGAAAATTAGCTGTCAACATATTACAATAATTTTGTTCCTATTTTATATTCGGTTTTTTTAATTAGGAAAATAGAAGCTCATTTTCCTCTAGCTTGTTCCCAAGAGTTAATAAAAGGCTGCATACAATTCTTCTTCACTTTGCACCTCCAATTCTTTGTCCATGTCCAAGACGTAATTTATTTACAATTTCAGATAATATAGAGACAAAACTAATATAAGCTCAAAATATCGTCCACGCCACAAATGAGATGCAAATTTGCATAATTTTTTGTGAATTCAGTCTCTATTTCTGTGTTTGTTTTATGTAGTTGCACGAGCAACGCAAACAGAAACAGAAACAGAATTTACTGAAGAAATAAAAATTTTCTGTTCTGTTTTATGTGAGTCTGCACTTTTAGTGATTATTATGAATATGAATCTAACCACAATCGAAACTTTAATTTTCTCTTGTAGTTAAGAGTGCATTAGTCGAGAGAGTAGTCGAGCTTATTAATACGATATATAATATAAAATATTTTTATTAATACAGGCACACTTTGCTAAAAACCTGTTAGGGAACAAAACTATTGTCACTTTATTTACTTGTAAACATTGTAATTGAATACAGATAACGCAAGACTTTGCAAATGTGCACAACAGATATAAAATCCTAATGCAAAGCTTTCAAAATAGTTACTAAGACCTGGGGAACTGTATTTTGGCAATTGGAAAGTGAATGGTATCAAACAGGAAATAAAAGACGAACGCGTTAATTTATAATTATTTCGTACTAATGTATCACATCGGCCACTCCTACCTACTTGTGTATCACGTTCTTAGAATACGCAGTAGAATTGCAGATAAATTATTGCCATTATAATTCGACAGAATTCACATTTAATAAGTAAATGTCACTTTCATACAGAACCCACGAAAATTATTATTATATTCCAGAATAAATTATCCCACTAAAATTAAAGTGTAATCCCTCTTAAGCTACATCAAAATACAACTCTGTTATATTAGTTACTTTATTTATCTCGTTACTTACCAACGAGTAGAAGATTTAAGTCGCTAGTAATCGTTTAAAAATACGAATTCGTAATTCAACGAGATGGACATCTAGAAAGGACGTAAGTTAGGAAAAAGTTGATATTAAAAAAAGTGCGTTCGGATAGAATTCGGTTGTACGTGATATACACAATATCTATATTAAGAAGCAAATAATTAAATAGACTATACATTTTTTAAATTGCAGATTTGCATGAAAACAGAAAGCGGAAACATTTTCACACGGAACCAACTGGAATATTTCAGGTATGTTTAGACCGGTAAAATATCCACAGATACAGGCCATGTTGGAAATGTGCTAAGTCACGTTTTTCAAAATTACAATTTCAAAGTATACTGCCTTTCTTTTGAGTTAATATCAATATGATTATTAGTAGCTAGTATAAATAAAGGTCCTTACCGGTAGCTTCTTGCATATTTCCCATGCATTTAATACAAGCAGAGGCATTGATGGTTATATTGAAGGTCTGCATCGAATTGAGTACTCTTCAGTACAGAACGCACAGCAACAGTATCCACGAGTATTTCCTTCTAAGGGCAACGACTATTCCACATACGACTATTGAACAATCTAATTTTACATACCGACATTTAAAGGGTTCTTTATTAATATAATCACTCTTTCATTTGTATATGGAAGTATTTGACTCAATATTAGTGTTCCGTGTAGTGTTATTGATTGCGTTATAAACTTTTATGCATTTACACACTATAGTATACATAAATAAGTACATTTGATTTGGTAAAAAAGTCCTTCATAAAATTTATTTTTGTAGTTTTTGCATGAATTTCTATTTAAAATTTAATTCCCTTTGAGGCCATATCCAGCAAATATTGTACTGATATTTTCATTGCCGTAGTTATCCGTTGCACGAGTTTGTCTGTGGAGGAAGCAAGTTACAAATGTCCGTCCGGATTGAACAGTCGTTTAGAATAAATCTTTAGAGGCATTTCCTCATTTACAGAATGATACACTAGCACCAGGCAACTCCCAGTAGGAAAGTCACTTTTAAGCGAATGTTCTCCGTTGTTGTGGAAGGTAGACCAATGTTCCGTCCAGCAGCGAACTGGGGGAACATTGGCACATTGGAGGGTTATACCCGTGTTTGGGGCATTTCGTCACTGATAATGGCAATGAATGTAAATATGTATGCAGCAAACGATGTGGAGTCTGTCTAGTTGCCTAACTTTGTGTTAAATATGTTTATAGCACGTTTGTTTTTTCTTTTTTAAAAAGACTCTTTTGCACATAACCGCAACCATGCGATTTTATGTATTTCTAATAAAATACCATGTGTAACTCTCAAAGTTTTGACCATCTTACATATAGATTATGATTGGCATATGTAAACTTATCAAATAATTTTCTTTGCCGAATGTGGCGCAGTCATTCAGCAAAACGCTGTCGCACCATCGACCTAAACGTAAATTCCCCTAGGAAGAAAGCAGTTGGTTGTGAAAGTTCACCACCTTAAGTTGTCTTATCGCAGGATCACATGCATTCCTTGTATGTTTGAGGACAAAATTTTTTAAATAAATTTTTAATAAAATGTATATAACAATTATTTTTGACTAATCTCATAATCAAAACTTTGACAGTTTCACTGCGTATTTTTCACTTAAATATAAAATTTAAAAAAATATATATTGGAACATTTTGAACTAATTTAACTGCAGACTAGGCCCAAGTAATCGTCCATTAAAGTACCAATGGCAAACTAGAAATACAAATTAATTTAATTAAACTCATTTTTGAAAATTGACAAAGGAAAATATTGTATACTATGCCAGTAGCGTCCACTCGAGTACCAACGATTTTCAGACGAATTTTATCCTCGCCCGAGATGACAACATCTTCATCCTTTGACTTGTAGCAGGGTGGGTTGCCATTCGGACAGAATTGCATATCGGCGGGTATGGACTAAGTTCGAAAACAAAATAAATTACATATTAGCGCCTTTAGAAGAAAACTCTTTTTCTGCAAGGTCAAACAGCACAAACCCCAAGTTTAGTAGGCTTGAGTCGTGAACGACCGAACGAACTAACTGATCTGTGTCACTGAACTGAACTAATTGAACTAGTTCAGATCTGTTAAACAAAATAGTTCACTTGCGCAGTTGCTCATTTGCTCACTTGTTCACTAGCTCAAATCTCTCTTGGTCACTTATTCATATGGTTCAACCGTTTATTCACTCATATCATTAGATATACGAATATATACACACAAAAATCTCGAATTATGTATATATATGTGATTGAATGATGATATGTGTATGTATGTTGGTTTCAATTAGAACATCAAGGCACATAGGGATTTCCAAAATTGCGATACTCTTATTTATAATTTAAAATTGTTTACAGTGAAAGTGAAATCGGTGAAATATTTTAATAATGGCTCCTCGCAAAAATACAGTGCTATATGGGGACATTTTGTTGAGAACGCAGACAAAAGAAGCGCCAAGTGCAAGTATTGCTCTCTACTTCCTTCCACTTCTTATGAACGAACGAACGAACGAACGAGTAAATTGAGTAGGTGAGCAAGTGGCATGTTTTAATCAAACATACTGAGCGCAACGGAACTAACTGAGCAACTGAACCAGAGAATATACAGAAAAGAAACTTAAACGTCAAACGGCAAAACAACGAAATAAAGCAGACGGACGTTGTACATGAATCCACTCACAAACGTGGTGAATCCACTAAAAATCGTGGTGAATCCACTTAAAATCGTGGTGAATCCACTTAAAATCGTGGTGAATACACTCAAAATCGTAGTGAATCCACTCAAAATCGTGGTAAATCCACCCAAAATCGTGGTGAATACACTCAAAATCGTGGTGTGTCCGCTACGGACGCTGGCAGCGAAAAGGGCTTTCTTTTCTCTCGGAACCGAACTATGTGAAAGAGAATGAGCGGATCAGTCAGCTGAACGATCAAGTTCAACTCTAAAATTTTGTCTCTTCAGTGGTCCATGCTTGCCGTGTTATTGAACAAAGAGTTTTGGAGTCCATAGTAAATTATCAATTCAAATTCTTAAGAACAGTTTTTAATACAACTTGGGACACAAAATGCAGGACTACTCAATGACTGTTCCATATCAGACTACAGCAGAATATAATAACAATTATCCATGCACTTTTTCAGTATTTTTCTGCGCTAGTTTAAGACAGATTAGTCAATGAGCCAATTTAAGCGGCGCCCAAGTTGTATTGAATTCTGTGAGCACTGTTTTTATTTAACAAACTATAAAAAATGCCTCTAACACTGATGTAGGAGACGTTTTCAGGTTGTTGTTGGTTGAACTCTCAGAAAATTGATATTATTAAAAGAATATTCGCAAATTTCTACACATAATAAAATATCCTTACATGATGAGATATAAAACAGGAAAGCGGTCCGATTTCAGCAAACATACCCACCTGTAAAGAAATAATTATAAGAGTATATAGTGAAGCATTACATTTCCATACAACGTGCAGTGAAAAGTTTAATTGGTTCCTGGAAACAACTAGTTGCATGTTTCTTCCAAAAGCAACTAGTTGGGCATTAGTGGCAAGTTTATGTAATATGGTAAACATTATCATTTTGCATATATAAAATAAAGTTACTTAAGAGAACTGAGGAAGATATACTTCATTGCAGGGTTTTGTTTCCAAATCATGGGCTATAATAACATTAATTAACGTGTATTTGAAAACACCGCCTCTATGAAGATTTTGAAGGGGTTATCAGGAAACTCGGTCTAGGTTAATTTCAACTGAACTGGTATTGAACTAGTTACCGTAGAAGTCATACTAGAATGACCTAATAACTATATGTGGCTTTCCAAATCTTACCTTGCCTGCTAAAGCAGGGAAAAGGGTCGTTTAATATCTGCAATCTAACCATGGCCACTCGCAGATAAATTCGGATATTGTAAACATAGGACAACTTCGCTATACTCGACCCTCCTACAATTTGATTCAAAGTTTTCACATCAGCTTGTTGGGACCAATCTGAAAAACTTGACTGGGATATCCACCGATGGCTGCAAACTGACCTGGTAACAAATTGTTAAGCCTAATCTGAAAAACTTGCCTGGGATATCAACCGATGGCTGCAAACTGACCTGGTAACAAATTGTTAAGCCTAATCTGAAAAACTTGCCTGGGATATCAACCGATGGCTACAAACTGACTTGGTAAGCTTCTTTGGAGACAGACTTTTCTATTGATATGTATTAGATACGCATGGTGCCTAAATGTGGTCTGCATCCCTTTCTACCCACCCACGTATATTTCAATATTACCATAAAACTACGATGGAAACTACAGAGTAGGAATGGCAGCTCAGACTTTCAGCTAACGAAAAATGATGAAGGTTCTGGAACATTTTAGAATATGTAATTCTTCTCAGACTTTCAGTGTTGGGGTTGCAAAGTGTTTCTAATGGCGATTGGGTAACGACCGTTGTGTTTAGATGTGTTGGAACTGGTTGCACTTAATGTGCTACGGGGATCGCATTTTGTAGTGTTTGTTTTGGGTTATTTGGTGCTACCCCAGCCAGTAGCCAAGGTGATAATCTGATGTTATTACATATGCAGTTAAATGTAAAACTGAGTTGCCAGCAAATTGCAATTACTTTGTGTAGAATTAGCGGCATTGGTGTTTGGTCTTTTATCTTGATGATTTTTTTATGGAGCTCTGTAGAGCAGTCATAACTTAATTGCAGACTTCTATAATTTGAAAGTTAACCGAAGGCTTCTGACGTCAATAGATTTTTCATAGGATACCAGTATCATACTGTTGACTAGGGTACTGCGAACCACACGCAATTCAGTGCTAAGAATATAAAATTTAAATTGTACAGCACTCCCTCCAACGAAAATGGAAAAGGCAAGGCAAATTTACATAGAAAAGAAGATCATCCATGCATACGACACTGGGGCAATAAATTGAGGAACTTCGGTAAGTATGGTTATGAATATTATTCGGTGAAATGCGGCGATTACAACCGCGCCTTCGGTTATGCATATGAAGAGATATTATAGTGTGGACACTTTTACGTTTCCAAGTGTTTACTATGGGAATTAATATGCCAAATTAATCGTAAGTCTTGAAAAATACCCGAACCAAGCACACCCACAAAAAGTCCAAAAGAATTTTGAGTTGCCGAGTAGTAAATGCGTGAATACAGTTAAATTTCTGTTAAATTGCACACATTACTCAATTTAGAACAAAAAGAAACCATACTTATGCTCACCTTATTGATTTGTTTCACAACAGCGTCCAAAACTTCGCCTTTGAACGGTCGAAATACGATTGCTTTGTACTTCACCGGGTAAACGACGAATCCCTGACCGGGCTGAATAACACCAGAGCCGATTTGATCGATTGTAGTCACAGCTATAACAAACCCGTACTTGCCAGTGCAGGTGCCCTCAACTTCCGTATACAGTTTCTGCTTGACCGTTTCCAATAATTGCGGCCCAAAATAACGTGGGTGTAGCAGAATCTCATGCTCCAGTGAAATCTGTGTGCAGACAAGCAGTTAGGAAATGATCTCTGGAATTGCCAGGAAATGTTTGTGCTGCTTACATGATAAAACATGTTTTGCTGTATGCTTCTGTTTGTTCCACTTTATTTGCAGATAATTGTAAATTAGATATGTTCTATATAAATAAAACGAGCGGAAAAATATTCGCAAAACAAAAATATGCTAACAAAAACGCCGCTACGTCAAATGTCAGCGAGACAGCTGCACTCCGACTCCGAAAAGAAAATGGTGTGAGGTCAAGGTGAATTTATGCTAACGGTGGATGAAGGGTGAATTTCTTGCCCTGTGAACTGTCAGGCATCAGCAGCAAAATTAATGAAAGTCAGCGCAATTGGAGAGATTCACAAGAGCCACTTAAAGTAGTGGTAAACAATTCATATAAAATATATTTATGCCCTTATTCCACATCGGCTGCGGTTATATTGTTACTGCAGAATAAAAGTTGTTACCAATTGGTATTCCGAGCACAAAATAACCGGTAACGATATGTGGCTACAACCCGGTAACAAGCAAAAATCATAAAGAATAACTAAATAATATAACACAATCCTGTTCAAATTAATTATATTACTATTTTGATAGTAATAATACTAATTTAATTTCTTTTCCTTAAAAATAATATATTTCTTTTCTCTTTGTCAGTGGTGGCAAACATGCGACTGTAGCTTTTATTTAGTGAAAAGAGCTTTTTTAGGCTTTGAAAACTGTACCGCGCTGAGCGAATACCAATTGACTCGTAACAATTAACCCGGCAATGCTTTTTGGGTTTGGAACTTTTGTTTTCGGTAACAGAATAAGGGCATTAATATCGCATTGGTTTACTACTACCAATGAGCAAACAATATATATAGGGAGCTCAAATCGCGAAAATAGTGGTTTAATGAAACCATTGGTAATTGTTGTAAGGGAGCTACATTTATGGAACACGGTATGCATTGGGATATAGCACTGAGCAATTTATTAAACCACTATTTTCACTGTTTGAGCTCTCTATATATATTGTTTGCTCAGTGCTACTACTATTCTTTAATGTCATATTTGATGGACAACAATTTATTGAACGCTACTCTAGAACCCACTTTTACATTACTCATTTCAATATTGTTAATTTTATTCACTATATATAATTTTAATATATAACAATTTGACAGTTCTCCAGAGAAGATGAGTCGAAAAAATATTGTTGATCCATTTAGCTTTAGAAAAAATTGACCGCGTATGAAGTGCAGTTGAAGGCGAACTTGTTGCTTCACACCTGTAATGGTGAACTTTTGAACCTTCTTGTATTTACGTCACTCAACAGTTGAGTAGTTTCTCAGAATGCCCATACATATAATCAACGATGGAGTGTTATTTATCTACTGATTGCTAGTTAAATGAATACTTCAACAAAATCCACCAATAGATTAATATTTACAATCTTTAAATCAATAAAGCTGAAACAATCTAGTATAGAAGTACATATTACATTTTTAGAACATATTTAACCAAAGCGCTATGTTTCTAGTAGTTTGACAGCACTGACACCCAATGTGCTGTTAATTTTTTAATGCAGTTAAATTTAGAAAAAAATCCAACCAAAAAATTAACTTGGCAGCACAGTTTCAAGTCGATCAGTCGTAAAAGCGAGCGAATCTCAACTCCTTACTAATAGCGATTTGCTGTTATTCTATAAAATATTAAAAATTAGCGATATTTTGTGAGTTGAAGTGGGCGAACCGAACGGGCCTCAAATTTATACATTTGTTATGCCTAGAAACGAATATTTTTTCTCTTAATTAGGGTGTGGCCAGTAATACTGTATCATTATCGAGGAGTGGGTATTAATGATAAAAAAATGATATAGAATATTGCGCAATGGGCAGGTCCGTTATTAATTTGTCTCTGAGTTTGACATTTAGTTGATTGTCTGTGACGTCACAGTAGTAATAAATACATATTGCGGATTGTGTATTCTTAACAAACAATTCAATAAATAAGAAAATAAAGAGACAATTGTGAAAAATTAAATGTGCGGTGGCTGGTTGCAAAAACGGGAATGCAAGTAGCGCATTGGAATGCAGTTTTTTCTCCTTTCCGACCTATGCGACTTTTTTGAAAAAGGTTTTCAATCCAAAGACCAGCTTCATTTGCTTGGAGCATTTCCCAAGTGATGAAATATATTGAAATTTCGAATGGGTAAAGTATAATTTCTTTCATTGCCTCACTACATGCAGATTGTTGAACCGCGGCGCTGTGCCTACAATTTTCAAACCAACTTTTGAATGGAACGGATAGCGTTGGAGGGCCTGGCTTGCGATGGTCTTGAAAATCTTGCTGGTTATATACGCCACAAATTGCGTGACGAAATTTTTAATATTTCACAGTAATGTTGACTTTTTTGTTTACAAAATGTATGCTAGTTTGACATTTCGCTTTGCAACCAAACTACTGTGACGTAGTTGCGCAGAATGAAACATTTTTGTACATTGCTTTGCGCAATCTTTGTTGCTATTATTTTTTATGAATGATTAGAGTTAAATAAATTGAGTAAACGTGACGAAAGGAACCTATTAATAAAAAATATTCTTTTTAAAGTTCTGCCCTTATGGCAAATTCTGTATAATAAGAGGCAAATATATATATAATATATATAAAAGGCTAATATATATATAATATATATAAAAGGCAAATACTGTATTATAGAATATTTTGGTTGCAACCACTCACAGTGCAAGATGTGGTTTGTGTCCGGATGTACTGAAGTGTGCGAAGGCCAGAAGTGGTTTGTGTCTAAGATTGAATTGGATTTTATGCTGGCATCTGAGCAACGCCCAAACAGCTGATTTTGTTAATTTTTAGCAACTTTTTTGTACAAACATCGCTCGCCGGTGAAGGTGAAAGGGCAACAAAAAAATATTGACAAACGTTTAAGTTAATTGGTTTACTAGTTTATTACCTTGTCCAATAATTGCGCATTATGTCAATATCCATTTGAAGTGCATTTGATGTGAGTTTGTGCAAACACTCCATAGAAATTGCTTCGAACTAATGACTGAATGTGGAACTAATTTGCGTAATAAAAACGCAAATAACCAATGGAAAATTTTTAAGTGCTTTTGCAAATTAGCTACAACAAAAGTTCAAATTAAATTTAGTAAATAAGTATTAATTGAACTTCTAAATACTATGAGTATAATTGGCATTTCTGACTTAATTGACCCTACGTAGAGTGTTAAAAATAATGTAATATATAATTGTAAGCAGAAGACTGAAGAGAGACATAAAAATCAATCAAATATTTTATTTCTGCTTTTATTTTATTTCAGCAAGCTTCCGTAACGATTAGTAACGAATCCTCCAAAATGAGTGCTGCAGTCCTGCCACTGGCGACATTCCACCAAATCAGTATTACCGACAAGGATGAACCGCAATTTAGCAGCAGCAGAAATGTGTCTTCGCATCCACCGCCGCAGCTATTGGTGGTGGAGCAGGTTCCGCAAACCAGCAGCAGCACCTCCAGAGTCACCAACACAACGTTAACACAATTCCATGAACGAACTTTCTACGACAACGTCAATGAGCGCATCACAACAAGTATTTCGGCCAACAGCGGTGGCGGTACCTCAGCCCCAAATGGTACGACGGCCACACTTGTCCTGGACAGCTGTGAGCATGATGCTCTAATAGTATGTGACAATTGTGGCAATGACGTGGACAATACCGCTGCACGCATCTATCGCAATAGCCGTTCCCATGGCAATGCGAAGCAGTCGGTTGGCCAGCGCGCCTATGTAGCGTTGTGTCGGTGTTGCTCGTGTCAGCTGCATTGCCTCACACCATTTGTCATTATGCTCGTGCTCCTGCTTGCAGCGTATCTTACCCGTGACTATGCGGAACTTCTGCTGTACTGGATCGAGCAACAGAATCCTTGGCTAATATTTACCATTTTTATACTCCTGTTTATTGTCGTCAGTTTTCCATTGATATTCGGCTATTTCATTTTGAAAATAACGGCTGGTTTTTTGTTCGGCTTCTTTTTGGGCCTCCCCACTGTGATACTGGGCGCGAACGTAGGCATCGCCATTGCACATCAGACGATAACGAGTGTGAAGCACCGCATCCCGTTACACAAGTGAGTAGCAGTTTTTTTTAAGGATCTTTTAATTATTATTATTATTTTTTTCAAATATTTAATATAAATTATGATGTTTGATTATGGCAGTCGTATCGTAGACCTAAATATGAAGAAATGGAAGAAGGTGGATTCACAGAGAGGGAGGGAAACAGCGTAGAAAAGTATTCGATGTTCCACCACCTTCGTTTCTCATTTATTTGTAACAGCAGATTTCTAAACTAGTTTAATTGTAAACTTTTGTACATCCGCTTTATAATTTTATCACTTTCCTTAGAGAATGTTCATCAGGCAGTTGTTGAGATATGTACTTGTATAAAGATGAATGACCAATTGCTTTAAAAATCAACGGTCATGGATCTAATCGTAGTTTTATTCGCACAATATGTTGATCTTCTTTAAACTCATTCAAGTCAGTACCATTTGATGGCAATTATGTTTGCCCCACTGGCTGAGAGGTAATATTATTTCATTCCCAGGTAGCCAAAACATCATCAAAGAGATTAAGCAAGATTATTTAACCAAAACTATCATTATCTTCAGTCCACTGTGGCTATGAAAATTATAATAGGTATTCTTCGTATATACTCCTTTATTCAAGATTTTTATTATTATTATTATATCTTACACCATAATTAATTACGACTGCACATGGTTGGGGCATGAGTACAGCTACTGAGGCTTTTTTAGAAAGAAGCATTTTTGAGACCAAGCACGGGACAGGATTTGAACCTGCAATCCTCTGAGTGTGAGTCGAGCCTGCTTACCACCAACGTATTAAGCACAGCCGTGATACCGACGACATAAGGAACATAAGCAACTTGGACTACGTCAGCGCCTACAGGATCAACTGATAGGCAGAGGCATCATAAGAACCATCAAACGGGCCACAATTTGCTTGAAAGCTCAAATAGTCCAATTTGTTTTGAATCATCAGAGGAATACTAAACATATTTCCACACAGAATTTGCCAAGGATAATTAAATAAATAAGAAAAGTTACTATTCTAAACGAAGCCTACTCTATTAGACGAAAGGAAAAGTGTGAAGAACTTCTGTGTACGACTCCTGGACACCGCTGAGGATACCCCGGAAAAAGAGTCGTTACAATTTATATATATATATATTTATTTACATATCCAACAATTCTCCAATCTGTTGATGCCATCCAAATAATACTATTTCTCAAGGCCCTCAAAATAGGCCCTCGTTTAAACGATGACTTCTTCATTCGACCCAAATCTCTTACCGCCGAGCTATTTCTTCATATTTAGAAACAGGAAATATTCGCAGGGGGCTAAATCTGGAGAATACGCTGGATAAGGTAGTAGTAATTCGTAACCGAAGTCATGAACATTTTCCATACGGCTGAGGACTTTTGCGCGCCGGTGCGTTGTTCTGGTGGAAGAGAACTTTCCCTCGCCAAATGCGGCGTTTCTGCTTCAAATCAGTGAAGAATCGATCCAACAGTTCTGCGTAATATGCGCCGGTGATCGTTTTACCCTTTTCAAGGTAATCGATCCGCACCCCAAAAAACTGTCGCCATGACCCACCTGGGCCTTCTTCGACTTCGATTCATCAAGATAAGTCCACTGTTTCGACTGTTGCTTGGTCTCTTGTGTGTTGTGATGAATCTATGTTTCGTCCACGGTTATAAAACGGCACAAAAACTCATTCGGATTGCGATGAACATCGCCAAACACTACTTTGAAGTCAAACGATTGCGTCTGATGTCAATTGTGACCAAACCACCGTTCCCCCAGACCACCGATGCGTAGGATATTATGGGCGTGATCATTACCTTATAATTCCAAAGGACTTTCGAAGGGGCCAGACCTCATGTCTTGCCAAAGATTCTCTTGCACTGCCAAAAACCTGACAATTCTTTCGCTACCTTCAGTTCAACGTCTGATTTCCAGAGAAGCTTACTATCAAGAACAACCTCATGATACTTTACCTCCCTGGATAACTGAATGTTGACCCCCTTTAATGTTGGCTGAGCAAAACTTTCGACGTTCCTCCTTCTGGTGCTGAATGTAACGATGTTCAGTAGATCCTTGCTTCAAACAATCTGATCTGTTTCACTGAACTAACTGAACTAGTTCAGATCTGTTAAACAAAATAGTTCACTTGCGCACTTGCTCTCTTGCTCATTTGCTCACTTGTTCACTTGTTCACTTGCTCACTTTCTCTCTTGGTCACTTATTCATAGGGTTCATCCGTTTATGAACTCATATGAGCAGATATATGAATATATACATACAAACATTATCTCGAATTATGTACATATGCATATGTGATTGAATGTGCACATAAGGATTTCCAAAATTTGGATACTCTTATTTATAATTTAAAATAGTTTACAGTGAATGTGAAATCGGTGAAATATTTTAATAATGGCTACTCGAAAAAAATACAGTGGTATATGGGGACATTTCGTTGAGAACGCAGACAAAAAAGCCCAAAGTGCAAGTATTGCTCTCTACTTCCTTCCACTTCTTATGAACTGTTATGAACGAACGAACGAAAGAGTAAATTGAGTAAGTGGCATATTTTAACAATCATGACACACTGAGCGCAACTGAACTAATTGAGTAACGGAACTATGTGAACGACCTAGTTGAATATGCTCAGTGAACGAGAATGAGCGGATCAGTCAGCTGAACGACCAGGTCCAACTCTACCTATCGGGGTTCCTCCTAGTAGTTGAACAGTAGCCCAACCGCACAAAATTAGTATTCCCTTTTTCCCTTTTTAAGGGTAGCAAAATAAAGGTACTTAGTACGTTCAGTATAAAGCGGCCCTTAGACGGTCAATCGAGTGATGTCAAATTACGTAGATGTATTATTGAAATACGTGTGTATGCGTCACATGGACACCTTTTTGATTTTGACGCTAATGAGAGAGGAAAAGAGAGAAGCAGAAAATGTCCCGTTATTGCTCATTCGAAATCCTACGCCGTGTAGTGAACATGCCAACTGAGACGGATGAATCTCATTTCTCATGCTTTGGACGAAACGAAAGCATGAAAATAATTGATATTGGATAATTTTTCTCTTTTTTTAAGCTAATTTTTCAACCAAATGAGTTTCTCCTTATTTTTCTATTTTTTTGTACTGCTACTCCTACCTACCTACCTACCAACTGTTAATGCCAAGACAATATATGCAAAACAATCATCCGTATCGCTCATGATAAATCAATCGATTGAAGAGTGCACGGGCAAACTCCAAATACACATACATGGAACTTCACGTCAATCGATTGACCGTCTAAGGCCCGCTTAAGGGCGAACGCCAAATACACATACACGGAATTTCACGTCAATCGATTGACCATCTAAGGCCCGCTTAAGGGCGAACGCCAAATACACATACACGGAATTTCACGTCAATCGATTGACCGTGTAAGGCCCGCTTAAGGGCGAACGCCAAATACACATACACGGAATTTCACGTCAATCGATTGACCGTCTAAGGGCCGCTTAAGGGCAAACGCCAAATACACATACACGGAATTTCACGTCAATCGATTGACCGTGTAAGGCCCGCTTAAGGGCGAACGCCAAATACACATACACGGAATTTCACGTCAATCGATTGACCGTCTAAGGGCCGCTTAAGGGCAAACGCCAAATACACACACACGGAATTGCATGTCAATCGTTTGACCGTGGAAGGGCAGCTTAAGGTACCCCAAATGGCACCCCAGTAACGTAGTTGTGCTACACTGCTCATCGAGCACAAGCTGCGATCAGCTGTTTTGTTGTTTATTTACCTTTTCCCTCCGCCTGGAATCCATGCAAAGCGTAGAGCACAACAAAACAAAGCAAAGCAGCTGTGAATAAAATTCAGTCTGACGGTGTCTTTGAAAGCGGAAAGTACGAGTGTTGTCGTTCGGATCGAATCTGCCGCGTGAATGAATATTTGAACGAAACGAGAGGAAACGCAATTGGCGACGAGTCGTTTGCCCATAACGCCGCGACACATTCTGCAATTTATGAATGAAAACTTTTCAATTCGGGAACCAGGTAGCAAAGCAAAAATTCGGCATACGTGAATATTATAATCTCTACTTTGCTTTTGCAAACACGGCGAAGGTATAGAAAAAAGTCAAGTTATAAAATGAATATGAAAATATTAAAAAAAAAGCCAACATCATTTTAAATGGCAGTGAGCATTGCAACACAAAAAAATTAAATAAATAAAGTAACGCGCGCATGTGAAAATGAAAACTGAACCACTTTCATTTTAGTTATTTGTTATTTCTATCCCACTTGTTTATTTAATCTTTCTGCGTGAAATGTTAAATGGTCGTCATTCTGGTGTTATTTTCGTTTGTGTATGTGCGTGAGTATGTGGCATGAGCGTGTTTTGCTCCGTCTGCTCGCATGCTGCAATGCGCGGCAGCACAACAACAACCGCGGCGGCATTTTGCCAGTGTGCTGTCTTCTTGCTGTTGTTTTTGTAGCTCCGAAAGTGAAATTGAAACAACAAAAAAAACGTTTACGCATTGTGTGGCGAGGTGTGAAAAAGACGCGTAAAGCAAAGCAAAACAAACGGAAATAGTGGCGAAATGAGAAAAAATATAAATAAATATAGCGAAAGTGGGCATGTCAGCCGAATCCTGGCATTAGTTTATAACTTTTGCACAATTCTGCGAATTGAGTTTAAAATGGTTCGTTCCTTAATTCCTACAGGAAGTATTTAAAGCCGTGTAATTGCCCAAATCCAGCACTGCAGGCCATTGAACGTTTTGATTGAGAATATAACTGCAGGAAAACAAGCCAATCGCACTTCAGAGGGTACAAGAAATCTCCATTGAAGACCAAATCTGTAGTGACGAAATGTCCCAATTCAAATATGAACACAGTCCTGAATAGATTAGATTAGATTTATTTAAGGGTGTTATACACCGCGACTTGAAAGGTCTACTGTGATGGAAATATGAGGATAGTCTCATCTACAGATCTTCTGTCAGGTTAATTTTCGACAGGAATTCATGTATTTTGGAGGAATCAAGTCGAGGGATCTTGCTTTTATCTAAGATGTATTCTCCAAAACACCTGAGTCTTTTGTGTGCCAATGGTCCGCAGTCTGTGAACAGGTGCTGTGGGGGTTCGTCACTTTCTCTACAGAATCGACATATACCCAACTTATTCATATGATAGTTCAGTCGAGTTTGCTTAAAATGCCTGTGATGATTCTTAATTTACTCCGAGGCATATTTAT
Source organism: Clusia tigrina (assembly GCA_920105625.2). Classification (NCBI taxonomy): domain Eukaryota; kingdom Metazoa; phylum Arthropoda; class Insecta; order Diptera; family Clusiidae; genus Clusia; species Clusia tigrina. Next base: position 191,544,269 of record OV050032.1, read on the forward strand.
TAACTCTTTAAGCTCTTTTAGGATTAAAATCTCCCAGAAGAGGTTTGGACTGTCTTAATCCCGGAAGAGTTTTCCAAGTTTGACTTCTTTTTGCATTTGTACACTTCCTTAGCAGACCTCCAATGCTCCTGAATAATAGCCTGAAATCCATTTGAATCCATTTTGATGTTGCGACTGTACAATTAGGAAGATGTTGGTTAGAAAATTGTCCCGTCTCCTGGGCTTTTTGTGAGGATTTTAGAAATTGATTTACGTACAAACGGCACAAAGGTGATCGTGAAAGGGGGTACGCCAATTTTCTGGGGTGGGTGCGGGAATATTTTCAGAATCTCTCAATTTTCTGCTCTCCTTCAAATTGCCATCGACATCAAGTGTCTTTCAAGCAGAGGTCTTTGCAATTCGGCGGGCATGCAGGTCGTAAGCTGACCAAAAACGTATCCATTTACTCCAACAGCCAGGCGGCCTTATAGAGCTAGCGTCACCTTTTACCAGCTCTGACCTGATCGGCCTTTGCAAAGAGCAATTAAAATCATAGTCAGGAAATAATATAATATCCCTTGTCTGGGTTCCGGGATACAGGAACATTGAGGGCAACGAGAGGGCTGATGAGCTAGCACGAAGAGGCTCATCGGAAATCGATCAAGTGTTTTCCTTTATGGACGTAGGCATCCCCCAAACTGTTGTTAAGGGATTATTTGTAATCACTTCCCTCGCAAGGCTCGCGAGAGGTGGAAAAACACTGCGGAATGAGCCATTTCGAGAATCAGGTGGCCTGATTACGGTGCAAAAAGGACTAACCAAGAGGTAGTCAATAAACCAAAATACACAATTAGCAACCTTATAGCTGTCTGCATGGGTCATTGGACTGTCGACACACACGCTGAAAAAATGGCCATTTCGTTCAATGCTCTTTGCAGTAGCCTTCTACGACCCACAGGAGAAAGAAACAGTCGGTCCAAAGAGTATAGAAACATGGAGGTAGAGAGCGAAAAGTAGAGAGGCAAAGAGTGAAAACTAGGTGTCGTGTAGAGAGTGATAGAGTGCGAAAGTGTAACAGAACGAGAGAGAGAAAGTGTTTAAAGCGCGGGAAGAATTTCCTAGATGTTTGTGCTTTAAACGTTCTATCCACAATGCACTGAGCCCCTGTTGGTTCGGGAAAAGGTGTAGAAGAAGGTAGGAGACGAACAGCCCATAAAAGAGGGAATGAACGCATAATGTACTTTGAAGTCGTGAACCAAAGAGTATACCAACATAGAGATTGATCCACTCAAAATTTTGTGTAATGGAAGTGATGACGATTTCACAAGCATCGGTGAGCGGCGGGGGAAGCGATATGCAATGTGTGTGTTATGTTATGTGTGATGAAAAAGGGGGGTAGAAAACCCCTCGAACAAAATGTTTGCAACAATAACTTCGTTCGTCATACGAGCTCTATATATGTATATTCTTTGGTCGTACACTTTCTTTGTGATTCTCCTGCCCTCGCTCGCTTGAGACTCAAGTATCTCGGAAGTCCTTTTATGGACAGTCTAGGGCATTGCTCTAACTTAGAACTTTCAGACCTATCCACATTTGTTAACAACTCCGGCTGGTTGTAAATGTTACAAAAAGTATATTACCACATTCTTTAGGCTCGCGAGGACATGACAACGAAACGGGGCTATTGCTAATTGAGGTGATCCGAGGTCGCCAGCCATTTTACCTACCTACCTACTAACGTCACGAAGTACTGAAACTGTGACGTCAACTCCCTTCAAGATAATATCTCTAATGTATAACAGGGGTTTGTAGGTAGGCCACAAACTCCCTGCAACAGAATAGGAGGGGTACTATTTATATTTCGGGAATAGCAAATAATAACAACAATTTTTAAATGAAAATGGTTTCATTGTTTTTCAAAATATTCCCCTTGATGATCAATACACTTTTATGCATTCGTTCAAACCATTTGTCATAGCAGTTTTTCCATTCCTCTTGAGACACCTCCGAAACATGGTTTTTGAACGCTTCAATTGCTTCTTCGGCGCTCATCAATCGTTGACCACGCAGTTTACCTTTGATATTCGGGAACAAGAAGAAGTCAGGACTGTACCGAGGATGAGTCATCAATTCGATGTTTTGACTGCTCAAACATTCCCCTGTTTGACGAGATGACTGAGAACTCGCATTGTCATGATGGAGAATGATTTGTCTTTGGCGGTTGGTTTTACGAATTCCTCCGAGACTTCCGGCAAACAAATGGTCATATACCAATCAGAATTGACCGTCCTACGTTGCTCAAGCGGAACAGTGGCCACATGACCCATTCGGCCGAAGAAACAGGCGACCATTTGCTTCGCTGTTCTTCATCCACGGACAACTTTTGTTGGATTTAGCTCGTCTTGGAATACCCGCACGGTCGATTGTTGCTTTGTTTCCGGCTCATACGCATATATCCATGATTCGTCACCTGTCACGATTTTATACACGTCTTTTGAAGCACCACGGTCGAACTTTTTAATCATTTCCTTACACCAATTGACACGAGCCTTTTTTTTAGCGATTGTCAAATTATGTGGGATCCAACGCGAACGAATCTTTTTTACAGCCAAATGTTCATGCAATATTGAATGTATGGAAGTGGAAGTAATGCCCAAGGTGTCCTCTATCTCACGATATGTCACATGACGATCTTGCATTATCAGTTCACGCACTGCATCGATGTTTTGTGGCACAACAACCGATTTTGGACGACCTTCAGAACTACGACCACGATTGAATTCACTATACCAGCGATTTATCGCCATACAAAGAACTGAGTTCATCGACACATTCTTGTTGAGATAATCCACGTCGAAAGTTGTGAAAAATAATCCAACGAAAACCTCTTGAAATTTCCATTTTTTGGCCAAATTGAGTTTCTTAACTCACTGTAAACAAAACAAGGAGCACTTGTACATCAACACGTTGTGAGTACGTTTATGCTAAAAAATGTCAAACTTTATTATGGTGTTGCCAGATTTTAGCTATTGACATTAGTGTTGCCAGTTCCCCAAATATAAATAGTACCCCTCGTATCACTAATCTATAATAGGTTCTTATAGGTCGGTCACGTAAACTACCTCTTAAGGGAACGTCAGTAATATAACAGTTTTTTGTAGTATAGTCACGGGAACTCCCTTCAAGAGAATATCACTAATGTATAACAGTTTCTTTTAGGCAGGTCATGTAAGCTCCCTTCAAGTGAGAATATCACTAATGTACAACAGTTTTTTGTAGGTAAGTCATTGAAGGGTCAATTACTCGCACAATCGCACATTACGTAGAAGGTGTCATGTGGAGATCGGTACGTAAATAGGCACCGCGTGCTCAATCGCATCGTAATTACCACTCAGAAATATACTTGCCACACACTTGTATGGACGTTAGTTACATCAGAGTTTCGTTAATTGAACCGTTATCGTCACATATTTACTATACCTATATTTATATATGGGAATATGTGAACAAGCATAACTAAGTTTGCTTTGAAGGTGATTGGATGAGGAGATTGTTGTTCTCTTCTGATACAGATCGTGCCTACGAACTTGTGGCTCCGTTTTCGCAGCCCAAAGTTAAACCGTTTAAAAGGTTTTAGGCCCAAGCCGCAGGTTAATCGGTGGTAGCCAACTTAAAGTTGACGTAACGTAACTGCCTTTAATTGTTGGGCTTCCAGTCTCTTTCGCCTTCGCAACCCCCCTTCCCAGTGACTTAACAAGTTTTTTACCGGATTTCATAATTTGCGCGTGTTGCTTTACTAAGAAAATCGCCAAGCGCCGAATCGGTGCTGGGCCGATTATTAGTCCATAATATTAATTCGCTATTCATGCCATACTTAAATGCTTTCTTGTGTTTGTATGCAGATAACAAGAAATCGTATACACACGATTAAAGTATATTAATAAATTATACCAAAGAGACTACTCAACGTATATCGCAGCAGGCTTGAGCGTCAATATGAGCGTTTCCGCCGCCTCCCCGTTGCCGTTAATTACTCCAGCCGCAACGGTTGCTAATGATGAAGCCCTGCAAAGGCGTCGACTACTTCAAGATAACAGTACCTGTAGCAACATCTCATATTATGACGATCCCCACGAAACCGGAGTCGGGGACTTCCCCGGATCCGCTCTAAATGAGTATATCTATGTACAGAGCAGCAACAACTATAGGAACGGCAACTATATACCACTCAGCTCAAGGGATGATGGCGCCACTGAAAGCTTCTCACAGCAACACATTAGTCAAAGTCCATCTAATGGCAATGTCATAGTCAAAACGACGGGAGTCATGTCCCCACCGCCACTGATGCACACTATGAATCCCATTGCCACCATGTCTCCTATACTTGAAGAGGAGGACATAATCGATTTTCCCTCGGATCACAGCAGCCTCTCAGAGAGTGAGCCAGAATTTGCACCAGTTCTTATAGACCGGGAATACGCGCTTTTGCTAATGGACACCGACACGGCAATTGAAAATGACCGTCGTCAGGACATCGGTGCAAGGGGCGGCGGTGAGAACACAAATTGCATGCGTCGTTGGTCAGCACGCAGTCAACTGAATGCCTGGAAGGCACTGCGTTATTGTCCGCTAATTAGTCGCAATTGGAATCTGAATTATCTGTTGGCCATCGCCGTATTCCTGACGGTGGCCACCGCTATATATCTGACGCGGGACTACACCAAGCATGTGCTCTTCTGGATTGACAAACAGAATCCATGGGTGATCTTCAGCATTCAATTGTCGCTGTTCATTGTCGTCAGTTTTCCGGTGATGATCGGCTATTTTGTGCTCATCATTGCGACCGGCTATTTCTTCGGGTTCTTTCTGGGCTATCTCACTGTGATAGTGTGTGCCAATATTGGCATTGCCATTGCTCATTTCACAATTAAGCATTTTAAGCATCGCATTCCATTGCATAGGTAAGTGTGCTCAAATCATACAATTTCTCCCTCACTATTTTTATTTAGTTATTATTAATTATATTTTTTGTTGTTGTTGGTGTCGTTTTATGAAACTGTTACTAATATTAAAGATGGGCGAGTGCTTAGGGAAACATGTAATGATATAAATACATAGAATCATCCTGCATACATCTTTTTTGATTATGATGACCCACCCATGAGCTATGTGCGCACTGTGCATTAGTGCACTTTCGTGTAGTGTTGTCATATTAGGAAACCCGGTTTTTCATACTCGTGTTGTGAGAAAATCATTTTTTTCCAACAGGTTCCAAATTAGTTTCATTGAAAACCTGTTTTTATGCTACAGATTCCATATTCGTGTTGGTGGAAAACCGGTTTTTGCACCAGGTTTCCATACTCGTGTGATTGGAAACCGATTTTTTACACCAGGTTCCATATTCCTGTTATGTGAATCCGGTTTTTTCCAACAGGTTCCATATTCGTGTTGGTGTAAAACCTGTTTTTGCACCAGGTTTCATATTCGTGTTGGCGGAAAACCGGTTTTTTGCACCACGTTTCATATTCGTGTTATTGGAAACCGGTTTTTCCAACAGGTTCCATATTTGTGTTATTGGAATCCGGTTTTTTCCAAAAGGTTCCATGTTCGTTTCATTGAAAACCCGTTTTTACGATTCAGATTCCATATACGTGTGGGTGTAAAACCTGCTTTTACACCAGGTTCCATATTCGTGCTATTGGAAACCGGTTTTTTACACCAGGTTCCATATTCGTGTTATTGGAATCCGGTTTTTTCCAAAAGGTTCCATGTTCGTTTCATTGAAAAACCGTTTTTACGAATCAGATTCCATATTCGTGTGGGTGTAAAACCTGCTTTTGCACCAGGTTTCATATTCGTGCTATTGGAAACCGGTTTTTTACACCAGGTTCCATATTTGTGTTATTGGAATCCGGTTTTTTCCAAAAGGTTCCATGTTCGTTTCCTTGAAAAACCGTTTTTACGAATCAGATTCCATATTCGTGTGGGTGTAAAACCTGCTTTTACACCAGGTTTCATATTCGAGTAATTGATAACTGGTTTTTGGCACCAGGTTCCATATTCGTGTTATTGGAAACCGTTTTTTTCCAAGAAGTTCCATATTCGTGTTGGTGGAAAACCGGTTTTTGCACCAGGTTTCCATACTCGTGTGATTGGAAACCGATTTTTTACACCAGGTTCCATATTCCTGTTATGTGAATCCGGTTTTTTCCAACAGGTTCCATATTCGTGTTGGTGTAAAACCTGTTTTTGCACCAGGTTTCATATTCGTGTTGGTGGAAAACCGGTTTTTTGCACCACGTTTCATATTCGTGTTATTGGAAACCGTTTTTTTCCAACAGGTTCCAAATTTGTTTCAATGAAAAACTGTTTTTATGGAACAGATTCCATATTCGTGTTGGTGCAAAACGGGTTTTTGCACCAGGTTTTATATTCGAGTAATTGGTAACTGGTTTTTGGCACCAGGTTCCATATTCGTGTTGTTGGAAACCGTTTTTTTCCAAGAAGTTCCATATTCGTGTTGGTGGAAAACCGGTCTTTCACCAGGTTCCATATTCGTGTTATTGGAAAACCGGTTTCTTACATCAGATTTCATATTCATGCTATTGGAAATCGGTTTTTTCCAACAAGTTCCATATTCGTTTCATTGAAAAGCTGTTTTGATGCCAGACTCCATATTCGTGTTGGTGGAAAACCTATTTTTTCATCAAGTTCTTCCATTTGATTCACTTAGTTATAAAGTAGCTACTATATGAGACTTTTTCCTGCTTTCATGCATATTTGTGATAGAATGGGGATATTTGTAACAAATCTGCTAATAATGTGAAGAACTTGGTGCGTAAAGAATAGAAAATACATGCGTTTGTTTTCCAAGCCTCTTGTTTTCTTTGACACTCCACTCCATAGTTGTTAGATTCGGGTTCCCTGCGCGATTGCACCATGATGCAGCGAACCCATCACAATTAACAGCTCTATAAAAGATGAATCTTGATCAAAGAACATGGACATGTTTACATCTTTTACTTTCATATAAACGACTACTAAACTATAAAGTGTGAGGGCAAATTTTTCAATGTTGCTACGAAAATTAGTTCATTGTTTATAATTCGTAGCACTGAATTGTGTCAATTAATGGAGAAAGCTTTATAAAAATAGTGTGATTAAACAACAATTCACTTGGGACAAAGTAGATACAACAGTTTAAAATTGTAATTATAAATCCAGTCTTATCACTGCTGCTTTCATTTAACAACTGAACTGTTTTGTTCTTCTATTTTGTCTTTTTAGCAAAGTTCTGCTTTGGAGAATGTTTTAAAATATTGGTGTGTATCCTACATTAATGCAAGTGAGATCTCATCATTGAAGACTCATGGTTTATGCCTCACCCACAATGAGAAAGAGGCAACACCACTGATAACTTTTTGCATTACCGAGACCGAGGTGACAACTGCGGCGGAATCGCATATTTTACTCGTACATGCGATTTGACTTATAGTTAGTTTAGTTATAAATTTGAATGTGGCGTATTCGTTTCGCCACTCTATCGAGGATAGGACAGACTATAGTATGGAAAAAGTTATCGATGGAGTAAATTATACTCGGATGAATCGAGCAAGTTTTTCTATTCTCGATAAAAAGTGCTTCCAAATTGAAAATTGCTTGAAAACCATCGAGATTCAAAATTACCCACGAAAATTTCCCTGGGATTTGTTATTTTTCAGTGCTGCCAAGTATAAAACTTACTCGCTTGCTGTTTTATTCACACAACTCGATACGAGGTCGATACAAGATACGAATCGAATACGCCTATTTATACATATTTCCTCATGAATACTGACTGAAGTAACCGTCATCAGTACTCCGATCTTATGATATTGTTTTAATACTAAAAAGTAGCCATTTTTTTTTTATAAATGCAACAATTTGAGAGTGTTTTATACTAAAATCGTCATCACCACTTTTTCCTACTGAGAGTACTTGGAGTATGGACTCGTACTCGCACTCGTATTAACCTACGCCCAAGTCTTCAGCCTCTACTTGCATAAATTTATAATCACTTCGTTTAGGCCGCCTTAGCTGTAAAAACCTCAAACGGAAAGTAGGCGAGGCTCCTTTAGTGCAGTTTATTTTCTTGCGTACTCCACGTGCAATTAATTTTTGAGTGCTCCACTTTCCGCTGCACTTTGAGTTGCTCAAGTAAGTTGTTGCGAGTCCGACTTTGTAGCATTCTTTGAACATGCCCACACACAAGTACGTATACCAGGGCAAGTGCGCCGTCACACTTAGCGTGTGGCACGCATCTGTTTTACGCGTACCCCCACAACAACACATGATGTTAAATGCAACAAGACACATTTAGCAAGTCGGGAGGAGGGGGCACGCAGCAGTTTCGGAAGGTTGGTCTCAGGGTAATCGAGCGTTTGTAGATTGCTACACTTCACTCAAATGGGCACACGCTTCATTTATCATGGCAAATTTTTGGTATTTTGTTGGTTCACCTACGCAAAAGTGGTGTTTGGACATTTGGGGTGTATCATAGGCGATAACTGGCGAGGATATTGATCCGTAGTATTGTTGAACATTTTGTTAAATTACTTAAGTTAGTTAGTCTAAAAAACGTGCTTCTCTGTTTTGTTCAATAATAATAAATCTTATTGAAAGTTTCATTTGTTTATAGCAATGAAAAAATTCTCAGTGAAAATTAAGAAATATCACCTTTGATCTGTTTCAATGTGCCACTCATATATATCGTAATGAACATGCATATAGAATGGTCACTACTTGCTTGGCCCATCGCGAACTCAGACACACACGTCGCCATCACAACAACAACTTCGTGTGACTCCGCAGTTACACTCCCAACTGGTTATAATTTATTTGCCTGAATTCACATGGTCAATGATTCTGTGCTCATGTACAAAGGCTTCGTCTGTATGCGTGCTGGCTTTTATTTATTAGGCCAGTAAAAACCAGAATATATTTTTGGTTTAACAGTTTTTAGTGCGGTTGCCCAAAAAATCAACGTACTCGCCCAGTCCAGGGCGATTTTTATTTTAAATTATTATTTTTATATGAAAAATTCTATGCAAAAACTAAATAACTTGGCTTAAGAGAACCAAATTAGAATGTCAACACTCTACTTCTGACGAGCAAAAGCTCCTGGTGGGCAGTTCTGCACAGAAATAAAATCATATGAGAGATACGCCGGGGTCATCGGATGTTCTGAATACAAATGTTGTTTGTTACCCGAGGCATTTTCTCTAAACATACATTGGTACGAGGGGTACTCTTTATATTTCGGGAATAGCAAATAATAACAAACATTTTTAAATGAAAATGGTTTCATTGTTTTTCAAAATATTCCCCTTGATGATCAATACACTTTCATGCATTCGTTCAAACCATTTGTCATAGCAGTTTTTCCATTCCTCTTGAGACACCTCCGAAACATGGTTTTTGAACGCTTCAATTGCTTCTTCGGCGCTCATCAATCGTTGACCACGCAGTTTACCTTTGATATTCGGGAACAAGAAGAAGTCAGGACTGTACCGAGGATGAGTCATCAATTCGATGTTTTGACTGCTCAAACATTCCCCTGTTTGACGAGATGACTGAGAGCTCGCATTGTCATGATGGAGAATGATTTGTCTTTGGCGGTTAGTTTTACGAATTCCTCCGAGACTTCCGGCAAACAAATGGTCATGTACCACTCAGAATTGACCGTCCTACGTTGCTCAAGCGGAACAGTGGCCACATGACCCATTCGGCCGAAGAAACAGGCGATCATTTGCTTCGCTGTGCTTCATCCACGGACAACTTTTGTTGGATTTAGCTCGTCTTGGAATACCCGCACGGTCGATTGTTGCTTTGTTTCCGGCTCATAAGCATATATCCATGATTCGTCACCTGTCACGATTTTATACACGTCTTTTGAAGCACCACGGTCGAACTTTTTAATCATTTCCTTACACCAATTGACACGAGCCTTTTTTTGAGCGATTGTCAAATTATGTGGGATCCAACGCGAACGAATCTTTTTTACAGCCAAATGTACATGCAATATTGAATGTATGGAAGTGGAAGTAATGCCCAAGGTGTCCTCTATCTCACGATATGTCACATGACGATCTTGCATTATCAGTTCACGCACTGCATCGATGTTTTGTGGCACAACAACCGATTGTGGACGACCTTCAGAACTACGACCACGATTGAATTCACTATACCAGCGATTTATCGCCATACAAAGAACTGAGTTCATCGACACATTCTTGTTGAGATAATCCACGTCGAAAGTTGTGAAAAATAATCCAACGAAAACCTTCTCTTGAAATTTCCATTTTTTGGCCGAATTGACTTTCTTAACTCACTGTAAACAAAACAAGGAGCACTTGTACATCAACACGTTGTGAGTACGTTTATGCTAAAAAATGTCAAACTTTATTATGGTGTTGCCAGATTTTAGCTATTGACATTAGTGTTGCCAGTTCTCGGAAATATAAATAGTACCCCTAGTAACTAAATACCATAGAAGGGGTGACAACACACTGCCTTGGCGACAGCCTTTCATTGCCTTGACTGATACGGTCTCGTCTCCCAGAGTTGAGCTAATTTCTCTACTTTTTAACATCATTTTAACCCACCCAACAGTCGGTTTATCGATATTTTTGCAGAGCATAGCCCCCTCTATAGAGCCGTAACCGGTATTATCAAAGGCGCTCTCCATATCTAAGAAGGCACATAAAGCAAATTCCTTGGAATATTGAGATTTCTCTATCATTGTTACAAGGTAATGAAGCGCTCCCTCCGTGGATTTAGCTCCACATACTTATTACCAGATCAACAATGGATATAGCGCTCCTTCCGTGGATTTCCCCCTATTGTATGCAAACTGAGGTTGATGCAGAGGTGTTGTTCTGTCCAGCGTTTCTTTAATATGTACATCCACCAATCTCACCATAGTTTTTCGAAGAAACGATGTGAGACTGATATGTCTGTAAGATTAAGGCAGTTCGTTGGACCTCTTGCCCAATTTTGGTATAAATACCATATTGACTTTACGGCATATGGGTGGTATGTACTCCCTGCTGAAACTGTTCCTAAAAATTGCAGCAAGTGATTCACGCATTATATCCAGTCCTCTTATCAAGAGGGCTGGAAAAATGTCATCTTTGCCTGGTGTCTTGAATGGTTTAAATGACCCAACAGCCCATTTAACGTTGTCTGGGGTAAATATTACTCCAGACAAACTCCAGGATCTTTTGTCTAATACGGCCCATCGGTCGCATGACGGCTAATCCAGTGTCATTGACACTCTAATTGACCCCGGGAAGTGCACCTGAAGCAAGTATTCTAGATAGGAGGGACACCTATTCATTGTATCTGGTCTTCTTAAAGTTGCAACACCATTCGAGTGTTCCTTGCGTAAAGCTTTATGGAGTCTAGCGCTCTCTGGCGTTTCGACTATGCTTTCGCAAAATTTTCTCCAAGACTCACGCTTGGATCTTCTTAATTTTTTGTTGTGATTTGTCAGAGCGACAGAGACCATAGGCGTTCCACACCTTCGTGCGTTTGCATCCATACATGCTTCCATACATGCATTCATACATGGTTCCATACATACATCCTTAAATACACCCAAACTTACATTCATACATGCTTCCATACGTCCATCCACAAATGCATCCATACATATATATATATTGTTACGAAATCGACACGCCATCTGATTGGTTGATGGTTTTAGGGTGAGTGTCGATTTCAACCCCCAAGAATGCACACGTGAGAAGGCATGCGAAGCTGCGTTCGGAGGCTGGTTGAGGTTTTCGTGTGCAAGAGGTATATAAGCGACTGCACAGGAGACATCGAGATCAGTAAATAAGTGAAGGTGAACAAGTGGACAAGTAGTAGCAGGAGCAGTGAAATAGTGAGCGTAGCCAAAAGTGAACATCGTAGTAGCATATCATTTAACCAATGATAGTGGCAAAAGGATCATAGCCGAATCCTGAGAGTGGTAGCAAGCAGCGCGAGCGTCGTGTTAGCAACGGAGAGTTCACAAGTGATCGTCACAGAGCGATCAAAAGAGAAAAGTGTGGTGCAACAACTGACAAACTGAAGCAAACGTTAGCAAAGACGAAGTGTGAGAAGCGAGCAAACTTTTAAAGCGAATAGTGAGTGGAATGAATACTAATAAAGCCAATTGTTCTAACTGAAGAGGGAATTGTTTGCTTATTACACAATCCAGCGATACAAATCCAAGTATTCAGCTTGGTACAAATTGTCAGAAAGGCAATTACGTAATAATATGTAAATATGCAAAACCGATGTGCGTTTATGATCCAATGTCGGTTTATTGGTAAAAGTCCCTTGTCCACAGCTGCTCTCGATATGACGACCCCTTTTTTGTTCACCCATATTCTCTATTCCAGTGGTTGGTTCCACCAACCGTTTACAGTATCTCGCAAAGCAATGCGGAATGAGCAATTTTCGTTTCCGTACATAATACATGAAGACTCGTTTACATATACTTGTATTTAATTTTATTTACATAAAAGAAAATCGTGTAATTTTGTGCAAACAACCTTGAACAAATATCTGGAAATTATTGGTTTATAATCGACCGTACGAGGAAGTTATCGAAGATTTCCTGCACTACACAACTGCACTGCATGCAATGGTGAAAGCTCTTTCCGATGGTTCTTGGGATCCCTTGCCTATTAACTGCTTGTTTATAATCGACTTAGTATACTTACCTACGATTATAATAATTGGAAACTTCCCCCGTTTGCACTGACGACACTGCAATTGACCCCCACCCCTTCCGTGGAGCACATAAACGGACTGTAAATAAAAATTAAATTAAAATTAGCTATTAATATGGACACATGTGTGGCATAACTGCGGCGCGTCTGCACGAGTGTTGCGTGTGTGCTGCTCACTGTATTAAATCCTCACAGTCGTCGTTTGGACTGAACTGCAGAAACCCCAACACAACCACTTATGACGCAAATTGAACGCGAACAGCAGAGCTGAAATAATAAAGTTCAAAATTACATTGAATAAAAAACGAGAAGCAATCAAGAACAACAACAACAACAACCAGAGCATCAGCACATGTGAGTGAGCGCTCCCGTTGCCCCTCAACACCACCTGTCTGGAGGTTTAGTCTGTACGTTTGTGGTGCAAGAATGTGCTGTTCAAGTAGCAAATTGCAGCGCGCTTCAAATTGCTTATTGAATATTTTATATGCGTATCGTACGAGCAGTTGGACTGCTGCTGATTTACTGACATAAACGTTCTTAACAACTGTCAAACATGGCTGTCAGTTCTTCCTGTTAACGTCGTCTTCGTCACAATCAATTATGCACGGGGACGCAGAGGAAGCCAGCGTTGTTGTGGCAGCGGGCTCACTGAGCGAAAAGGTAGCGAGGCTGTCAGGTGGCAAATTGTGCACAGCTTGCAACCAATTATAATAGCCACGCTCAGTGCCGATGCCACTTCACTAACTGAACCTTTATAATACAATTCAGAAAATTTAGATCCTCCTTGGTCCACATTCCAGTGCATGAAATTACCCTAGGTAGGTAGGTAGTAGGTAGGAGTGGCAGCCTTCTACGCAAAAGCACACTTAAGCACATATAATGGCTCATTGTGATACCACACTAAGACGACGCGACTCCCCCGTCTAGAATTTTGGGAACCACAGTGATTCCGAAATGACCCTAGCTCAAATCAGCTTTTAAAACACTTCAATTTGAAGGATCATTTGCAACCACTCCAATTTGAAGAAACATTTTCACTCCTGTTAATTAAACGTATGCCTGTCGTTACTTAAAGGAAATACTCCTGGTGTGGACCAACTTTCGTATCCTATAATAGAACACCTCTCCACTGATGGCACGGATACTATTTACAAGAATACTTTAACATAAACCTGGTCTGGTTGCCGGGTCATAGAGATATTGAGGGCTGGTGGGTTGGTTAGGGAGGGGACAACATTAACTATCCTTCCGGATAAAGTTCCACTACCAATGCCTTGAGCAATATGCAAATTGCTAATAGATAGATTCACTGTCGAAGTGGCAAATGTGAGATGGAGACACAGCTATCATCCTGCCTAACAATCGACAAACCTGGTCGGAATGGAATCGCGGCCGTACAAAACTGCTGTTGAAACTTAATAGGCAGGATATGAAAAATGCGACAGGTGACTGTTTGCTTGGTGGACATGGGGACAGAAGACTGGGGGTACCCCATTATGACTTTTGTACGAGCTGTCAACTTGTCGAGGAAGAGGAAACAGTGGAACACCTCTTGTGTGGGTACATGGCTCTATACAGAAAAAGGTTCTCCACTCTTGGATTTGCATTTCTTGACAGCATTGAGGAGATTTCCCAGATGAAGCCAACGAAACAGGCTACTTTTATCAAATCCACTGGATGGTGTACGGAGCATCCGGAAGTGGAACAAGCTCTGGTGAGGGAAAAAGCTCTAGTGGCCACAATGGGCCTTAAACAGGCCTAAGTGAGTCTTAGGACAGCCATATAAACTACCTACCTACCTACAGAAGAACTTAAAGAGATCCTTAATAACGAACGAAACACCCAACTCCATCATTACCTCAGTAATCTCGATGCGACAGCTGCTATAGACTACACTCTCTGGAAAGCAACTAGGAATCTAAAGAGACCTACAATGTCCCAATCTGCTTTACGAATGGAAGTGAGGTCTAAGTGAGTCTTAAGGCAGCCATATAACCTACCTACCTATTATTTACAATGAATGCCTGATTCCTCAACAATGGAAAATTGCGTCCATAGTAGCGATTTCCAAGCCAAACAAGCCTAAATCACATTTTGAAAGTTGCAGACCCATTTCCTCTCTCCTTCCTTCTACGTAGAAAAGCTGATTTCGCGAAGAATTCTGTGGTTCTTATCTGAAAAACGACCCATTTCGTCTCTCTTTCCTTCTACGTAGAAAAGATGATTTCACGAAGGATTGTGTGGTTCTTGTCTGAAAAACGACCCATTTCCTCTCTCTTTCCTTGCACGTAGAAAAGATGATTTCACGAAGGATTGTGTGGTTCTTGTCTGAAAAACGACCCATTTCCTCTCTCCTTCCTTCTACGTAGAAAAGCTGATTTCGCGAAGAATTCTGTGGTTCTTATCTGAAAACCGACCCATTTCCTCTCTCTTTCCTTGCACGTAGAAGAGATGATTTCACGAAGGATTGTGTGGTTCTTATCTGAAAAACGACTGATAACAAACTCCAAAAAGTCTGCATTTCGATTAGGGAGAAGTACAACAGAAATGACGCTATCATTACCTGAAGCTTGCTCTAAATACAACCTCAACTCGGAATCACGTTTCCATATTAGCAATTGACCTTTGACCTTGAAAAAGTGTTCGATAGCATCTTGAATCACGCTAATCAGTTATTGTTATAATTTTTAATTGGAATCTGGGTCCAGACATTTTCGGCTTCGTGAAGAGTTTCCTCTCAAATAGAAAAATCCAAACAAAACTTGGCAATTTCTGTTCCCATTCTTGGCCAGTACATAGTGGCATCCCTCAAGGATCTGTTCTGTCGGTTCGTTCGTTATTGCAATGAATGAATTGTCCAGCATCATAGTAATCATAAATTCTCTAACCGTGCAGACGACCTACACATATTTGTCAAATATAAACGAGGGGATTAACTCTTAAACCTAGCTAGGCTCTTTAAAGCATAGTATTCAGAAAAGGTTTCTATGGTATCATTAGAAAGAACTGAAGTCTTTAAAGATGAACTCAGTTTATGACACCGTAACTGAATGCATTTCGCTCTACTACAATTACAAATATCCTCACTGAAGCCGTTCTCGTATTCATAGAAATCCGAAGTGAACTCTTATTATTATTGTGTAGGGGATTTAAAGCACCGCGACCTTTCGATCTATTGTGCCCCCATCAGAGGTTCAAAGTACATCGAGTCCTATCCTCTGGATAAACGTGATGCCAAGTTTGGCTCCAGAGGTTTCACAGCACTAGCAGAGCCTTGGCAGATTCCCAAGTAGTTCCTGCATGAGAGCCTGACATTGTGTAAGCACATGCAAAGACATCTCCTCTTCCTCCACATAGAATCTGCAGGAGCTTTCCGAGGTGTCCTATCATAGTCATTTTTATGATCCGCTCCAAAGCCAACTATTAATCTGATTCCGACTTTGTCCTTTCCATGGCAACATAAACCAGAATCTACAATTCACTGAGTTCGGAAACGACGCACAAATGTTTCACGCAATAACCTTCATCAAAGTCTTTGTAGATCTTCGCAATAAATTCAGATGACTCTAAGACTGATGCGGCCGCAGCCCACGTCATTCGAAATATTCTGTCACCATCCCAAGCCTCTATTTCCTTAAACCACAATACGAAACTATTTTTTTCTTGTCCGTACTTCCAAGGCCAAATGCCATTATCCTTTTTACTGATTCCACCACTGTCTACAAATAAAGCTGTCCGTAACACTCACAATTCTGGCAGTACCTTCGTCACAGTACGTGACATTTTACCCAGAAACAATAGCAAGCAAATCTGCTGGATACCAAGTCACGTTGACATAAATGGCACTACAATGGCTGATGACGCAGCAAAGCCAGCAACGCCATCCCCACTCCACCTACAAATGACGAACAACAAAAAAGACAATATACGAAACACATTCATAAGCATTCTAAAATACAGGATTCTAAGTGGAATATTATAGAACAATATATGAGTGTCATTATGCCATCTAGAAACTGGTGGACAACAACAGACTACGTCTGGGCCACACTAGACTATAGATAGATAGATAGATAGAAGTGGGGTAGGCCGGAGAGTCGCCGAAGAAGGAGGGCTCCAAGCACTCGGGTATTGATGTTCATAGTACTGAAACCCTGGAAAAAAATTGGGGGAAGGGGGGGCTATAGAGGATTTTAGGAAGGAAGTTACACCTTTTCAAATGTCTTTGACTCTTTTATGTGCGTCAGAAGTCTGTCCAGGAATGTACATTAACCATTCTCAAAACATTCTGGTCCTAATGTGCGCCTTCATGTACTGGCAAAGGCAGGCACTGAGAGAATTCTCTATACCGCCCTGTTCTTCCTCCAGTTATACCGATAAATGGCTCTGGTCCTATTTGAGTGCCCGCAGATCCACAGTTTGCCAATTCATCAGCTAATTCGTTTCCTTGAACACCACAGTGTCCCGGAACCCAAATAAGTTCAAGGGAATTCCAGCTTGCGATGGAGTTAAGTCTTCTCTTACATTCTTGGACAATTATTGAAGTGGTTAACTCGTTTTCTAGGGCCTTTATAGGATATCCTCGAGCAACCTCTGCCACGGTGCAATGTCGTTTGTCTCTCCAACAGTTTTCTTTTGGCATACTTTGTATGATTGGTTAAATTGCCTGATTTGGTTTCTATTTGAGGCTGGTATGTCAAGATAACTGGCGAATGGTCAGAGGGGAGGCCACAACAAGTTTCTGCTGAAATCAGGTCTCGACTAATATTTTTGGTACTGCCAAAGTCTATTAAATCTGGCATTTTACTGCGATCAGACGGCCGGCTAGTATGCAGGTTTTCCAGATGATATCCATATTCCGGTTTCGAAGCATTGTGTCAAAAAGTTGCCTGGGTGTCGGTGTAATAAGTCCGGACCCCAGTGGGTGTGTTTCGCTTGTAGTCTCCCACAACAAGAAATCTATGTCCAAGTCTATTGAAGCAGTCCTCGAACTGTTGAGAAGTTATTTTAGACTTTGGAGGACAGTATGTTGCGGGATTGGTTATGTTGCCCGCCATCTTTTCAAGACATATGGAGAAAGTTTTTGCAATGATCTTCGATTAGGTGATGTTTTAATCTGGCTTTAATAAGGAGCCCAATGTCACCACATGTTCTATCGTCTGGGTGTTTTGTGTTACAGGAGTGGTATCTATTAGCTAAACAAAACAATTTATTTCTTATGCGTGTATATGGGAAACCCCACCTATAGCTTAACTTTCAGGGAATTGGAAGATTTGATTTTAACATGTTTCAATACATATTTCCAGGGGATTCACAGCAGAGAATACTGGGAAAAGAAACTTAAACGTCACACGGCAAAGCAGCGAAATAAAGCACACGGACGTTGTGCATGAATCCACTCAAAATCGTGGTGAATCCACTCAAAATCGTGGTGAATCCACTCAAAATCGTGGCGAATCAACTCAAAATCGTGGTGAATGCACTCGAAATCGGGGTGAATCCACTCAAAATTGTGGTGAATCCACTCAAAATCGTGGTGAATCTACTCAAAATAGTGGTGAATCTACTCAAAATAGTGGTGAATCCACTTAAAGTTGTGATGAATCACTCAAAATCGTGGTGAATCCACTGAAAAGAGTGGTGAATCCACTCAAAATCGTGGTGAATCCACTCAAAATAGTGGTGAATCCACTCAAAATCGTGGTGCATTCATTCAAAATCGTGGTGTGTCCGCTGCGGACGCTGGCAGCGAAAAACACTTTTTTTCTCAGTATTCTCTGATTCACAGGGACCGCTGGAACACTCACAGAAACTGCGGCTCAGTTTACAGTGAGACAACTTTGCATGGTGTTGCAACTTGAATAGTTCAGCTCACTGAATTTTATGTTCCGATCGCTCAGATTAAACAGCCATATACACAACTGGTGTGCTAGTATGTGGGCCTGGAGTTCATGAATTCTCTTTCTCCCTTACTTCTCAGTCTCTCTCTCTTCTCACTCTCTCACTCTCTCACTCTCTCACTCTCTCTCTCTCTCTCTCTCTCTCTTACTCTCTCACTCTCTCTCTCTTCTCACTCTCTCACTCTCTCTCTCTATCTCTCTCTTCGCTCTCTCTATTTCTCTCTCTTCTCTCTCTCTTTCCTCTATTTGCTCCTCCAAGTAGGGTAATTCTTGTATGGTGCACATACCGTAACAAAATCAGTGGAACCCTTCCCCCAAATAGTTGAATTTGCACTCAATCGCCACAGATTGAAATCATTTTCATATCCATCCGGTGACGTTTTACATTTCAAATGTGGGGAAACTTTCATTTAATGAATCCCACTAAAATAAATATAAAATGTGTAAACAATTTTCACACTGCAAATCCAGCGACATCCAAGGTGGAATTACTTTATCGGTTGATGGAAATAGTGAGAACGAGGAATTCGGCGTCTGTGCAGTCCAAAAGCCCCACAATGGCTTGGGACACATGCAACCACCACAGACTGTTATAACTCGGTGGAGTGTTATAACTCGGTGGAGTGTTATAACTTGGTGGAGTGTTATAACTCGACACCTATGGTCAGGCAGAATACTTCATACGAATCAGTCTCATGACTTTCACCCTAAGAACATTAGAGAGGTTGATGGATGCTCACTTATGGGAAGTTATACCAACGGCTAGAAACCCCTCGGCACAGCATGCACATACGAAGAGCAAATCTACATGTATGAGTTGGCTTTGCCCCCCAAAAGGTCATTGTCCAGCTATCTAATTGATTCCAAAGAAATTGCTGACCTGCTTTTATTCGTATTATAAAATCGGTCATTTTTCTGTTCACTTAAATATTTTGTTTCATTCCATCCTAATACGAGCCCACGCAATTACATGAGTGTATAGTTTCATGCGATTATTATAGTCTGGGAGTGTGTGGGAGTGTGCTCGTCGCTTACCCTACATCGTAATCCATTTGGGTACTTTAACGGCAAGAGTGTTTCAGTGCTTTTTGCTGATAAGCCTCCAGTGATGTGGCTGGCAAAGCCAAAGCTCGACGTCTGGCAGCGGCGAAAACCCCATTGTTTTGCGTGTTCTACCCGTCCATATACTATGGAAACTGATAAGAAATGAACTGTGCTCTCTGGGTGCCTCAGTGTGGGAACACATACGAACGTTTTGAAGTCAAGTTCAAAGCTAGTCGCTGTGTGATTGGCAGTTCCCTTGGGTGTATATGGCAAATTTACATATTTGATTTGTTGAAAACGAATTGAAACTGAAAAATTCAATCATCTATGACTCGTTGCTTAAGACTTCCTGTTCATGACTAGTTGTTTATGGCGTTTTACTATTGAATTTTCATTTTAAAGACGAATTCCTTTTTTTCGATTGAAACATTTACACATGTTTATGACTGGCGACAAGTTTATTGCGTCACAACTTCAAACCCCGATTTCTGCGCTCTTTATTTGATCCTTTTCCATTGCGGAATATACATTTTATTCTGAAAATTTGTTCATGTTAACAGTTCTCATCACTGGACATGGTGTCATGAATACTTTAATTGCTTGAAATACCAAATAATCCCTTGGGTTATTGACTATATAAACGAGTTACGTGAGCCAAAATACTAAAACTGAACCGACGATATCGTTGAGCACTCCCGTCGAACCAATAATCGAGTGTCATATAATACGATTCTCCTTCGATCCCTTGATTTTTAATGCTATGAAAAAGAAAACAAACGACTCATTTACTCGTACATACATAAATGTCTATGATTATGCTATAATACAGTTAAGCAAATTAGCTCGATCACTGGATTGTATCAATCACCTTTGTTGTTTCTTTTTAGCTTTAATGAAAATATCTTTAATTTAATACCTGTTTACTTAAGAAATATAGTCAAGCAGCACTCAAGAGTTTGAACTCAGCCCTGGTGAGGTCTAAACTTGTATGGGATTGTATTGGAAAATTGAACTCCCTGGGCAGTATGAACAAGTTATCTCTAATGTGGGTTCCCTCTACTCTTATGTGGAGTGGAGGGAACCCACTTGTATGGTGGTGAGGTCTAAACTTGTATGGGACTGTGTTGGGAAACTAAACTCCCTAGGCAGTATGTTATCTAAATGAGAAGGCTGATAGCTTAGCAAGAAAGACTGTGGCCTCTCCTTTCAACGGCACTGAACTCTTCTGTGGACTATCATCTAACACCACTGGAGGTCTACTTAATAAGTGTATAGATGCAAAAAGAAGTCAGACCTGGAAAACTCTTCCGGGATTAAGACAGTCCAAAGCTCTTCTGGAGGCTTTAATCCTAAAAGAGCTTAAAGAGTTAATAAATATGCCTCGGATTAAAAATCATTACAAACATACACTGCAGACTCAAGTATCATCTAAATTAGCTGGGTATATCTTTAGATGCCATCTGTCGATTCTGTAGTGAAAGTGACGAACCCCCACAGCAACTGATCACAGACTGCGGACCTTTGGCACACAAAAAACTCGGGTGTTTTGGAGAATATATCTTAGATATGAGCAAGATCCCTCAAATTGATTCCTCAAAAATACATGAATTCCTGTCGGAAATTAACCTGCCAGAAGATCTGTAGATGAGACTATCCTCATCTTTTGAATAAATAGGGGCCTCACAATAGATCTTTCAGGTCGCGGTGTGTAACACCCTTAAATACATCTAATGTAATCTACTTAAGAAATAATTGTTTTAAATCAGTCTTATTGCTTCTTATTCCACCTCAACACAGCCTTTTTTACAACCGAGCTTTACTTCCCACAATGATCGCGAATGTTCACGAAGCTGCCCATTGGTGCGAACGAGATGGCATCGTCATTTATGACTTATTGTATGACACAAAGAGACGCCATCACTAATAAATTACACTCAAAGAGAACGGGAACAGCAGCGCCTTTGCATATTTTTAGAGATATAAATTAAATGTAATCTTCAAATTTGAATTAGTTGTTCATCATTTCAATGTAATGTTCATAATTTGAATGTAAAGCTCATAATTTTATTTAAATGTTCCTACTTTGAATGCAATGTTCATAATTTTAATGTAAGATTCATAATTGGAATGTATTTTTTTCCTATTTTGAATGTATTGTTCATAATTTCAAGGTACAGTTGATAATTTGAAGGCAATATTCATAATTTGAATGTACAGTTGATAATTTGAACGTAAATTTTATAATTTTTTATCCTATTTTGAATGCAATGTTCTTAATTGGAACGTATTTTGGTCCAATTTGGAATTTACTGTCCACAATTTGAATTAAATGTTCATAATTTGATTGTAAGGTTCATAATTGGAACGTATTTTTTATCCTATTTTGAATGCAATGTTCTTAATTGGAACGTATTTTGGTCTAATCTGGAATTTACTGTCCACAATTTGAATTAAATGTTCATAATTTGATTGTAAGGTTCATAATTGGATCGTATTTTTTATCCTATTTTGAATGCAATGTTCTTAATTGGAACGTATTTTGGTCTAATCTGGAATTTACTGTCCACAATTTGAATTAAATGTTCATAATTTGAATGAAAGCTTCATAATTGTAACGTATTTTTTATCCTATTTTGAATGTAATGTTCATATTTGAATGCAATCTTCTTAATTGGAACGTATTTTGGTTGAATTTGGAATTTACTGTCCACAATTTGAATTAAATGTTCATAATTGGAATGTGTTTGTTCCTATTTTGAACGTAGATTTCATAATTTAAATGAAAGGTTCGCAATTGTGACGTATTTTGTTCCTATTTTGATTGCAATGTTCACCATTTGCATGAAGCTTTTATTCAAGTGTACCGAAATAGAGAAAATCCTCTATTATTGAGACCCTTGGTCTGATGGAATTGGACTTTTATATGTTTGCTTTTGCTACCAAGACTCACTTCAGCACGTAAAGCGTGTACACTTAGTTTATGGACGCAATAAGCAAATTTGTTGTTCAAATATTATTCTAGCATATTTACAGAAATGCCGTTCCATTGAGTGTTATTGTCGCGGCAGCTTATCTAAGAAGTTACCAATTGATAAATTAAGCTAAGCAGTAACTTTATAATTGATTGTGCCGTGTTTGCCGCTGCGTACGCGCTTGTCAACTTGTATTTTCTTTGTTAGATATTCCACTGATATCAACAGACTTACTATATATGTACATATGTGTGTGTACATATATATTATATTATACATATGTATTTAAAGTGTTACAAGCAAGGGAGGAGGGAGTAAGCAGTGTATGCTTATAGGGTGCATTTCCGCAGCATACACTGAGAAAAATCAATTATGTTGGTAGAATGAAAGTTGAATGGTTGGCAATAAATATTATGTATCTGATGATATCCAGATGTCTCCACATCTATATCAGAGTGTCCTTATAGTTTAAAGAAACCCCTGATACAAATTAATATATCGACTTCCAAGATCGGTGAAGCATGGTCAGGCGCAAGGCTCGAAGTCGTATCAAGGGGAGCTGATCCCTAATAGACCTTACAGCGTGCGCATAGATCCCAGCCGAACCATCTCACCCTGAGGCTATTTTGGGGATTTTTAGGTTGAGCAGCCAGCAGCTCCCGAGAAAAAATTGGAAGGTGACCAGAGTTGAGGAACCAAGAGGGGATTCCAGGTCAGTAAACCTTGTGGTGAACGCCGAATCTTTGGTGACACTGGCAGAATTAATTAAACGAAATTTGAACCTTTGAGAAATCACTGAGAAAAAGCATACCGACATCTCCCACAACCTTCTCGGCATATCTTGGCTTTTCAGCAATATTGTTATTTGTCTTTTACAACTTTTTCTCTGGAAGCAACGGACTCGCATGTCTCACAGAGTCTCATCAGCTGCTGTCAGTCCCTGAATTTTCTTTATTAGTAGATCTCAGTTGCGGTTCTCAACTTCTTCATTCAATATTGATTTTAAAGACTTTCGTTGGCAAAAGTCTTTCAGTGTATTCATCATATCTAAATTGTGTCTATTGCGTTGCGGCAATTATTTTTTTTACTTTTAGTTCTCGAGGTCTCTCAGTGTACTTTCAAAGATAGTAATCTGTGAAAAAAATACTGCCTGAGATATCCCACAGTCTTTTAGCATATGAGCATTCCTGAATTGTTCCTATTTATCTGTCAACATGATCTTTAAACTTACTTCCATAGTTTCGTCCACAGTCTCCCAGTATATCTGAGCATTTGCGAGCCTCCCAATTTTTACTATTTATCTCTCATATCTCGCTTAGTCTCTCAAATAGAACTGTCTGCGTCTCTATAAGCATACTTCCGTAGATTCTTCCACAGCTTCTTCGCATATCAGAGCGTCCTTGAGTTGTTCTTATTTATCTGTCAACATGATCTTTAAACTTACTTCCGTAGTTTCTTCCACAGCTTCTCCGCATATCAGAGCGTCCTTGAATTGTTCTTATTTATCTGTCAACATGATCTTTAAACATACTTCCGTAGATTCTTCTACAGCTTCTTCGCATATCAGAGCGTCCTTGAGTTGTTCTTATGTATTTTTCTCATAACCTTCAACATAATAGTCTCGGCGTCTCTATAAACATAATTGCAGGCAGTATAGTTTCCCCCCCGGTCTCTGATGGTCTCAGAAGTCCATCTCTAGAGGGAGCTTTTCCCCCATAGTTTGTAGTATTTGCAGATTAAAAGCGCTGTTGCAGCAATTCAAAAATTCAGTTTCTTTGTGAGGACATTGGTTTTTTACTTGATGAGTGGAGATCTGTTTCACACTTGATGTCCGTCCAGAGTTGCTGTGGAACAGTTTCTGTCGACGTGGGGCATTTGCTGACAATTGAAATGCTGATTCCGGAGAAATTTATGACAAAAACAAAGCATGACACAAAACTTATCTTTTTACTTTGTTTGCGGATCTCGGGGATTACAATACACTTCCAACTGTTTCCCCACTGCCCTCAGATGCTCGACATGTTGTTCATAGTTGCTGATGTTTGTTCGTTTGTTGGTCGCTGGCTGGGTTCCGTTCCTTGGTCTCTCGCTTGCTTACGAGTCGCGGCATGGAGCGCAGCGTCGCTGATTTCGAAAACCAGAACTCTTTTTTTTCTATAAAATTGGTTTTTGTTTTGGATTTCATTATTTCTGTTATTATTGCGTGTTTTGTTTTGTTTTGCACGATTTTGTTGTTCCGTTTATATTTTGATTATCTTTTGTTTCAATTGCATTTCTTATGTGGTTGTTTTGTTACAATACGCCTCGTGATGAATCCGTTGAAATGATGTTCTCGTTTCTGTTCTATTTTCAGAATAATTAAAAACGAGACTGGCCGCGCTATACTACGCGTTATATCTGGACCGAGAGCGTTTCGAGTGGTGCTGTTTACGCGTCTCACGCCCATACCATTTGGTATACAGAACGCAATATTTGGGGTAAGTACGGAGCGACAGGGACACATGTTTATTATGCGACGAATATCGGAGAAACAGACATTAATTATACTTCTCATATATATTCTTTTTTTTTATAAGTCTTATGTTGTGGTTGTTGTTGTTGTTTGGATTATTTTTGTTCCTTCCTTAAGCAAATTTCATCTGAATGGTAATTTTCTGAATTGATTTTGTGAGATTTGGAAAAAATTGCAAAACGATTCCAATCCGATCGATGCTACCTGCAGATTAGTACATACATATACATATGTATATATGTATATTCTTCTTCCCTCCACAGCTGATTTGAGCTATCTATTTTTCCCCCCTATCCGTGTGAAACAATAACAACTCGATTCTCACCTCAGCCTTGCTATGGTGAGAAAGTGAAATTTACCGCAGCTGAGGCCAAACATGGGAGTAGCATTGAGAGAAAAGCTACTCTGAATTGATGGATACAAGTTACGGAGTAGGGTGGTGTATTCTCCGAAGATTTGGACGTCACCAAGTCCTTCAGCATACCCTACCACTGCAGTGTTGTTCAGGCAGAGGTCGCGGCTATAGAGGCAGCACTGTCTTGGCTAAAGAAGAAGAAAGTATCTGGACATGATATTTGCATTCTATCCGACAGCCAAGCAGCTTTGCGCTCCCTGGATTCGGCTATTATCAGCTCAAAAGCCGTCAAGAGTTGCCGCAAATCTTTAGACGACGTAGCTAAGCAGAGCCGCCTGCGTCTGTGCTGGGCTCCCGGTCACAGAGATATTCCAGGGAACTGTAAGGCTGATGGACTTGCCCGTGAGGGTACTACCATACCGATTGAACCAGCTAGGTCGAACTTCGTCCTATTGCCACATGTAAGCTCTTGGTAAATACAATATCCTTAGACACAGCGGGCAGGCGCTGCTCTGAAGATATGGGATGCAAAATGGCTAGACAAACCTGGCCAGAGATAAAAGTGAAGAGCTCAAAGGACCTAGTGGCTCTAAATAGACAAAGTATATGTTGAAAAGAAATGACGCGGTAAGCAGATTAGACTCTGTAGTGACATTCAGGCTGCACTGAAGGCCCTAGAAAACGAGTTAACCACTTCAATAATTGTCCAAGAATGTAGGTCAAGACTTAACTCCATCGCAAGGTGGAATTTGCTTGAACTTATATGGGTTCCGGGACACTGTGGTGTTTAAGGAAACGAATTAGCTGGTGAATTGGCAAACTGTGGATCTACGGACACTCCAATGGGACCAGAGCCATTTATCGGTATAAGTTTAGCAGGGGGTATGGATTGGATCAGGAGCCATTTGAATATTCTTCACAGAGGACCGATGGTCCAGTTTAGTTGCCTGCAAAACAACCAAGTGCTTCCTAGAAAGAGTATTACAGGACATGAGTGGTACTTCCAACTGGGCCACCGAACGTGGAATTTCCCAATCTTTAATAAGATTATCGTGGTTTGATCAAAACAACCAAGTGCTTCCTAGAAATCCCAAACAGGAGAGTTGCAAATTTCCTTCTGACATTACGAAGGAAAGATCTTCGATCATTGGTTGGGGTAATCACAGGGCATACCCCACGGGGTCATCATATGGAGACCATAATAAGTATCATCGAGATTGCGAACTGCATCTCCTGCCTGGAGGACGAACAGGGCGGTATAGAGAATTCTTTCAGTGCTTGCCTTTGCCAGTATATGGAGGCGCACATTAGGACCAGAATGTTTTGAGAATGGTTAATGTACATTCCTGGACAGACTTCTGACGTTCATAAAAGAGTCAAAGACATTGAAAAGATTTACATTTTCCTCATTCCTTCTTCAAAATCCTCTATATCCCCCCTTCCCTAAATATTTTTCCAGTCTTAGTATAATGGGCATCAATGCCTGAGTGCTTGGAGGCTCCTCCTTCGTCGGTTCTCCGGCCTACCTCACTTCTATCTATCTATATATAGCTGTCAGTGTGAGAATGCGGGAGACAGTAAGTCCATATACTCGTGTCACTGTCCGGCCCTCTCCAAGCATAGATGCCTTCTCTTCAATGACCTTGACAATGTCAAATTAAGCGTATGTAAAAGCCTAGGTGAGATTCCTCCTAAGTTCAATATATTTGGGGTTAGAGTTCGAATATAAAAGACTAGGTGAGATTCCTTCGAATTTCAATATATTTGGGTTTAGACTCCTCACAGATTCTAGGGAAGTACACATATATCCCCTAACTTGTGGGTGCTAACACAATGGCCCTCCACATGACCTAATTGTGTCTTCCGTCCATTTTATGTGCCCTAGACAGGCTCTTAAACCTTACCTAACCTTGTAGCAAACACCTTGTAAACTACTGTTATTAGGGATGTGCATTTGTAGGTGGTCCTGATCCTTCCAACTTTCCTCGATCGATGTGTTCAAAGTCATCGCCATCAAATCATCGATTATTCAATGGCCACCGCTTCGCTTACCAGAAGTTGTAACCTTATTCAGTGCTTTAAACTAGCACATCTCTTTTTGGTGATAATCTACGGTAGTCTCCAGGCATTTTTTGTGTTCCTTCACAAGTCCGCTGCGTATCAAATCTCCTCGTGTTCTTGTTGGGACTCATACTTTAATTGCATTCTCCGTTCAGTGAGTGGCGTATACGTTTGAGCTCTGTTGTCTTCTATCGTCTTTACTTGCTTGGGTAATTCGTCTTCCATTGACCTTCTCATGACATGACCTTCTTTGCTGCAGTGTTCTGGAACTCATGTTATTATTATTTAAGTCAATTGTGTGATATTCTGTGGTGAAGGGACTGTGAGAGAGTCTCTTTCTAGTTTAGAACAGTGGAAATCACCTGTCGATTGTACTTATACGTACTCTGTTCTCCGGTTGTCTTTCACATTCATTATTATTAAATCGCCTGCTTTTGTTGGGAATAATTTCTGGTATTATAAATTGCAATCAAGTCATTATTTGTTTAATTAAATATTGTTCACGTTTATTCTAGAAAATGAACTTGAAATCGCAAACTGGTTTCGTTCGAGTTCAACTGCTGAAAGTGGTTGTTATTTACTTATTTCCTTTTTGTATTTATTTGTTTAACTTTTTTCAATGATTTATTTATTAAATATTTATTTTGTTGTTGTTATATTTGCTACGAATTATCTGAACAAATGCTCCGTAGACGAACAGAGAATAGCTAAAGTAAGGGCGATTGTTTTAAACAATTGCAACTCGAGCGGAACGCACCTCTCGTGGCTTATGAAATGAGTTTAGTTACGGGCCAGAACGGATCGTAACGAGCCAGTTAAAATCGCCATTTAAATTTATTGAATTCTGAATTATAATTCCGTGTTCGTGTTCCCGAGAGTGTCGCAAATTACTGTGCAGGTGTGCAGGTGTTCAGGAGTGTAGCCACCAGATGGTTCATTGGCGCTTATGACGCCGCACTCCGGTGATCGATCTATGCCAGCCGATTAACGAATAAGCAAACAACAGACGCGGTGTCACACGCACAATCATTCAACTCGTTACGTTTCGACTAATGTGGTATAATTTTCCCCAAAATTATCGCCAAAATTGTTGTTGGGTTCTTCGAAGTGGGTCAAAGTTAACTTAAAAATATAAACCAATGTAAAATGATGCTTGAGTTGATTGATGATTTGATTGATGAGTTGATGATTGAGTCAAAAAAAAAAGAAAACAGCAATAATAATAGTAATAATACAGGAATACACGGTTTTGTACCTGAGCAACCAAAGTGAGTTCCTGGGGAAATTTTCGATGCTGATTCCGAATCCAGAGTCCGTTTTTTCCTAGGTCGTCATTTTGGCGATTTTTTGCAATTTTGCAATTGTCAATGGCGATTTTTTGCAATTTTCGACCATAGTAAATCAAAATTTAGAAATGAAGTGCGGTGTAACTTTTTCGTTTGTAATCTTGTGGGTTTGTTTCACGTAATAGACCCCACGTAATAGACCCCCTCGTCCCAGAAACCTTGGTAATTTCTCTCAATTCGCTGCAAATCTTGATGCAACCGCTCGCCCTGCTCGTCACTCGTATCAGAGAATACAGAGAAAAGAAGCTTTAAACGTCAAACATCAAAGCAGCGAAATAAAGTAGACGGACGTTGTACACGAATCCAATCAAAATCGTGGTGAATCCACTCAAAATCGTGTGCAATCCACTCCAAATCGTGGTGAATGCACTCAAAATTTTAGGGAATCCACTGAAAATAGTGGTGATTCCACTCAAAATCGTGGTGAATTCACTCAAAATAGTGGTGAATGCACTCAAAATAGTGGTGAATCCACTCAAAATCGTGGTGAATCCACTCCAAATCGTGGTGAATGCACTCAAAATTGTGATGAATCCACCCAAAATCGTGATGAATCCACTCCAAATCGTGGTGAATGCACTCAAAATCGTGATGAATCCACTCAAAATCGTGGTGTGTCCGCTACGGACGCTGGCAGCTAAAAAGACTTTCTTTTCTCTGTATTCTCTGATGGAAACACTTCTCCCAAAATCGTATTATCTTCGAGTCGAAAGCTTTTTTATTAGTACTCATTGCCCCAAATCCTTGCAGACATCATTAAGTGTGTCATAATGTACAATATAATATCTCTGACTCGTATTACCTAAATTCTAGCGACATTCGAGCACCGATTCTCTTGTAATTCAGCAACAGTTCCACGACAATTTGCCTGTAGTTGTCACTTTTGCGGTTGCCAAGGAAGCTATGGACAATGCTCCTGATAGCTCCCCATGCTGGCTCTTTTGTGGGTGTTAACCGTCGCGTAAAGTTATCATCAGCCATCAGTTTCCTTATATGTCAGATCCCTTCTTTTATTTTGGCGTAAGAAATCTACGGAAACAGACGAGTTAAGTACTGGAAAGCCACGTCTGAGTCGAGCGTTTTAACATAATTCTTTATGAGGCCCAGTTTAATATGTAGTGAAACGTTATTTGGGTCAATCAGTGAATTGTTAGAGATGTATTGTCTTCCTGGTGAATAATGGTCTCGAGAGGGCCATTCTTTTTTTACATAGTGATGCGCTGTTGCTCAACTATCCGAAGTTAAACGTTATTTGGTTCATACAGTGAATTGTTAGAGATGGTTTTTTTTTCCTGGTATTCAATCAGGTCTCAAGAGGGCCATTCTTTTTTGACGTAATGATGAGCTGTTGCTCGACTATCCCACAGACAAAGAAAGCTACAGTATTTCGTGAAGCCGCTCTGCGTCCCAATCAACATGCCCATAACCTGGAATATTTGCGTAATCAACTAGTTCAAATTCATATCCTACTTCAAAGTCATCAAATACCTTTCGATCGCCGAATATTTCCATTCATTTATGTTCGTTGTACTTGATCAATGCCAAAATTTCTTTCATCGATTCGTAACTTTCCTTGGTGTCGACGGCATGAACAATTGGAATCGACGTCTTTTTATTTACCAGCATGCAGGAGAGCGGCTTTCAAACTGTATTTAGAACCGTCGTTGAAAAGTCCCCATTCATTGTTGATGTATGGTTGATTCATTGTTCGAAATGAACCAGAAACAAATTTGATTTATCGTCTCGAAGAATGGCAATAGCAATTTATTCCTTTCTCTAAAATGAATGACTTTCGTTTCGCTCGAGAGAAATGTCCACTGTTGCAAAGTGATCCCAGTATTTCAGCATTTCCTTTGGATAAATGCAAATCGCGAACCAACTCATTCAGTTCAGCTTGTGTTACAAAATGTTGTTCGTCGAACACCATTTCGCTGCCACTGCTCGTATTGGGATCAGAAGTTTCCACATCTCTTTTCACCTGGACACTTCGGTAATGGTTCATTGTGTAAACGTCCAAGTGGCTTCGATGCTGATGAAACGTCGGCATACTTTATGTTTCGTGGAGCAAAAATAGAAGTCATTGGTGTGATTTTTCTGTTGTCTCCAAAGCATTGGAACAAGCAAAATCTCAAAATTCTGACGACTTAGCAAAAATCTGGCTACGGATTTGAATTCAGCGCGCAAAAATACGCTAAGAAGTGCTCTCTTCTACTCGGGTACAAAAGTTGAACCGAATTTGTAATCCTGTGTAATTAGATTTTCAAGAAATATACATATAAATTATGATAAAATAGTAATTTCAGTACTCATAACTAAAAATGCAAGATCCCTACAGTACAAGGTCACGCATTCAGTGGCAAAAAAATTACCTCTCTCTGCCCATCACGTCAGTACTAAGCTGGCCACAGACAGCACACATGTTCATTCGATCGGTGTGAAAAGGGTTTGCCAATCCATAAACTTAATTTCATGCTTGAGCGCCGTTCAGCAAACATGATTACTAAAATTGCGGATGATGGATGGATCAGCGCTATTAGTTATTAGTTTGTATACAAATAAACAAAAAAATAGAAAATAAACAGAAAGTGGCTGGAAGAGAGTGACTGTTTAAAAGAAATAATTGTGCTCACATAAATTTGCCGAAAAATTACTCTTGCACTTCTTATTAAGTCGATAAATTGTTCTAAAAACTCCGTATTAACCGCTATCTGCTGTTTTTATTCCATGTGCACGCTTTGAAATCTAAACACGAAATGATCAAATGTGCGCACACCACGCCATAAACGACAAACTTGTGCGCGTACAACTCAATAGAAATCGAAAGTTTTTGTAAACTTGGATTTGTGCGTGGACCACGCCACAAACGAGTAAAATTCTCTCCAACACACACCGATCGTACGAGCATGTGTGTCGTCTGTGGACAGCTTTACTAAGCATGAATGGGAACAAAATATATTTGACATTTCAGGGTTGATGTTTACGTTTTTCTTTTGTTCCACTGCAGGGTTGCATTTGTATATATAAATAAATTGGATTGAGATCGAAGCAAATGGTAATAACATTTATAAAAATTGCTTAACGATACCCATGTTTGCTTAACATATAATACCATATAATTTTTAATATACGTAATTTATAACTTAAATTTTATATTCACAGTATAATTTGCTATTGTGAACTGATAAAAATTTTTTATATTATATATTTCGAAATAAATATATTTTATAAATTATCTTTTTAAAGCCGTAAGGAATCGCACGAACCGGAATATGTACAATTGGAGTGAAGTGAAAATCCTCATATGTCTACAAACAGTTGACAGAGGGTTTACTGTGGATTGCAGTACAATATGAAAGCCTCTCTTATGGCCACATCCTATATTTCTATCATTCTTGGGCTATTTTTACTTTCCTTTTTTTAAGTTGTTCTATTATCATGGTGTATCTAGTAATGCTGACTTTGCTAACCTCTTCTATTTCCTGATCATTCCACCAAGTGCTTCATTTCATGATGATTCTGTGATTGTGACGTCACGAACACTACATTGCGTAACCCTTGAGTTTGAGTTAGACTTGTAGTCATGCTCACTACATTGTGGAAGATTCCGATAATGGATACTATATGGCATTTTATGGCGTAAATCTAGGAATCAAGTTGTTTACTTTTGGAGCTCCAACTTTTGGTGTTTCCTGCACAGAACGGTAAATTAGTTCGTGAATCATCTAATATCTGTATTCAGAATTTTTAGGTCTTGCAGATATATTGAAATACTGACTTTCATCACATCACTCCACTCGAAATAACCACATGGAAGATATTCAAACATCGCCCAACCATACAAATTATGTTCGTCCAAGTTCATCATCTACTCAGAGGGAATATTAGCATCATAATAATCCATATATTTATATGTTCGGTCTCGAATGACGTTGACTACGCTGCACAGTTCCATCTCTAATTCTTCATGTAGGCCCTTTAATGTGCTCTGTTGTTGTTAATCTGTTCCTGCTAATGCTATAAATTATTATAGAGAAGACATTAAAGATCTAATCTGTATTCCTTATAATAAGCGTCCATGAGACCATCTCTTTCTCAGTTATAGGAATGATATTGAAAGCGGACAAAGTGAATAAAATGAGATCTTGCAAATACACAGTGAGTTCTGTTGTGAATTGAAAAGAAGCATCTATAAAACGGGTTTCAAATAATGTCAATGCGGTTCCCCTCTTTCATAGAGGTGTATTAAAAAAATCGATAAAAAAAAGGTTGTGAAAAATGTGAATGGAGTCCCCCTCTTTCATGTATTAAAAAATATATATATAAAAATATTGAAAATATGTGAATGTGGTCCCACTCTTCCATTGCTGTCAATTAAAAAAAATCGGTAAAAGACGTTTTAAAAAATGTGGTCCCACTCCTCCAGTCCTATGAAATTAAACAATCGATAGAAGTGGTTTCGAAAAATGTGGTCCCACTCTTCCATGGTTGTGTATTTTAAAAAATCGATAAAAGAGGTTTTGAAAAATGTGGTCCCACTCTTCCATTGCTGTGAAATAAAAAAAAGTCGATAGAAGTGGTTTTGAAAAAATGTGGTCCCACTCTTCCATGGTTGTGAACTTAAAAAAATCGATAGAAGTGGTTTCGAAAAATGTGGTCCCACTCTTCCATTGTTCTGAAATTAAAAAATCGATAAAAGTGGTTTCGAAAAATGTGGTCCCACTCTTCCATGGTTGTGTATTTAAAAAAATCGGTAAAAGTGGTTTCGAAAACTGTGGTCCCACTCTTCCATGGTTGTGTATTTTAAAAAATCGGTAAAAGAGGTTTTGAAAAATGTGGTCCCACTCTTCCATTGCTGTGAAATAAAAAAAATCGGTACAAGAGGTTTTGAAAAATGTGGTCCCACTCCTCCAGTCCTGTGAAATTAAAAAATCGATAGAAGTGGTTTCGAAAAATGTGGTCCCACTCTTCCATTGTTCTGAAATTAAAAAATCGATAAAAGTGGTTTCGAAAAATGTGGTCCCACTCTTCCATGGTTGTGTATTTTATAAAATCGGTAAAAGAGGTTTTGAAAAATGTGATCCCACTCTTCCATTGCTGTGAAGTTAAAAAAAGTCGATAGAAGTGGTTTTGAAAAAATGTGGTCCCACTCTTCCATGGTTGTGTATTTAAAAAAATCGGTAAACGAGGTTTTGAAAACTGTGGTCCCACTTTTCCATGGTTGTGTATTTAAAAAAATCGGTAAAAGAGGTTTTGAAAAATGTGGTCCCACTCTTCCATTGCTGTGAAATTAAAAAATCGATAAAAGTGGTTTCGAAAAATGTGGTCCCACTCTTCCATTGCTGTGAAATGAAAAAAATCCATAGAAGTGGTTTTGAAAAAATGTGGTCCCACTCCTCCAGTCCTGTGAAATGAAAAAATCGATAGAAGTGGTTTCGAAAAATGTGGACCCACTCTTCCATGGTTGTGTATTTTAAAAAATCGGTAAAAGAGGTTTTGAAAAATGTGGTCCCACTCTTCCATTGCTGTGAAATTAAAAAAAGTCGATAGAAGTGGTTTTGAAAAAATATGGTCCCACTCCTCCAGTCCTGTGAAATTAAAAAAACGATAGAAGTGGTTTCAAAAAATGTGGTCCCACTCCTCCAGTCCTGTGAATTTAAAAAAAATCTATTGAAGTGGTTTCGAAAAATGTGGTCCCACTCTTCCATTGTTCTGAAATTAAAAAATCGATAAAAGTGGTTTCGAAAAATTTGGTCCCACTCTTCCATGGTTGTGTATTTTATAAAATCGGTAAAAGAGGTTTTGAAAAATGTGATCTCAGTCTTCCATTGCTGTGAAGTTAAAAAAAGTCGATAGAAGTGGTTTTGAAAAAATGTGGTCCCACTCTTCCATGGTTGTGTATTTTATAAAATCGGTAAAAGAGGTTTTGAAAAATGTGATCCCACTCTTCCATTGCTGTGAAGTTAAAAAAAGTCGATAGAAGTGGTTTTGAAAAAATGTGGTCCCACTCTTCCATGGTTGTGTATTTAAAAAAATCGGTAAAAGAGGTTTTGAAAACTGTGGTCCCACTTTTCCATGGTTGTGTATTTAAAAAAATCGGTAAAAGAGGTTTTGAAAAATGTGGTCCCACTCTTCCATTGCTGTGAAATTAAAAAATCGATAAAAGTGGTTTCGAAAAATGTGGTCCCACTCTTCCATTGCTGTGAAATGAAAAAAATCCATAGAAGTGGTTTTGAAAAAATGTGGTCCCACTCCTCCAGTTCTGTGAAATTAAAAAATCGATAGAAGTGGTTTCGAAAAATGTGGTCCCACTCTTCCATGGTTTTGTATTTTAAAAAATCGGTAAAAGACGTTTTGAAAAATGTGGTCCCACTCTTCCATGGTTTTGTATTTTAAAAAATCGGCAAAAGACGTTTTGAAAAATGTGGTCCCATCCATGGTTTTGTATTTTAAAAAATCTGTAAAAGAGGTTTTGAAAAATGTGGACCCACTCTTCCATTGCTGTGAATTTATAAAAAGTCGATAGAAGTGGTTTTGAAAAAATGTGGTCCCACTCTTCCATTGCTGTGAAATGAAAAAAAATCCATAGAAGTGGTTTCGAAAAATGTGGTCCCACTCTTCCATTGTTCTGAAATTAAAAAATCGATAAAAGTGGTTTCGAAAAATGTGGTCCCACTCTTCCATGGTTGTGTATTTTAAAAAATCGGTACAAGAGGTTTTGAAAAATGTGGTCCCACTCTTCCATTGCTGTGAAGTAAAAAAAAAAATCGGTACAAGAGGTTTTGAAAAATGTGGTCCCACTCCTCCAGTCCTGTGAAATTAAAAAATCGATAGAAGTGGTTTCGAAAACTGTGGTCCCACTCTTCCATGGTTGTGTATTTTAAAAAATCGGTAAAAGAGGTTCTGAAAAATGTGGTCCCACTCTTCCATTGCTGTGAAATAAAAAAAATCGGTTCAAGAGGTTTTGAAAAATGTGGTCCCACTCTTTCATGGTTGTGTATTTTAAAAAATCGGTTAAAGAGGTTTTGAAAAATGTGGTCCCACTTTTCCATGGTTGTGTATTTTAAAAAATCGGTAAAAGAGGTTTTGAAAACTGTGGTCCCACTTTTCCATGGTTGTGTATTTAAAAAAATCGGTAAAAGAGGTTTTGAAAAATGTGGTCCCACTCTTCCATTGCTGTGAAATTAAAAAATCGATAAAAGTGGTTTCGAAAAATGTGGACCCACTCTTCGATTGTTGTGAAATGAAAAAAAATCGATAGCAGTGGTTTTGAAAAAATATGGTCCCAATCCTCCAGTCCTGTGAAATTAAAAAATCGATAGAAGTGGTTTCGAAAAATGTGGTCCCACTCTTCCATGGTTGTGTATTTTAAAAAATCGGTAAAAGAGGTTTTGAAAAATGTGGTCCCACTCTTCCATTGCTGTGAAATTAAAAAAACTCGATAGAAGTGGTTTTGAAAAAATATGGTCCCACTCCTCCAGTCCTGTGAAATTAAAAAAACGATAGAAGTGGTTTCAAAAAATGTGGTCCCACTCCTCCATTGCTGTGAATTTAAAAAAAATCTATAGAAGTGGTTTCGAAAAATGTGGTTCCACTCTTCCACTGCTGCGAAATAAAAAAAAATCGGTAAAAGAGGTTTTGAAAAATGTGGTCCCACTCTTCCATTGCTGTGAAATAAAAAAAAGTCGATAGAAATGGTTTCGAAAAATGTGGTCCCACTCTTCCATGGTTGTGTATTTTAAAAAATCGGCAAAAGAGGTTTTGAAAAATGTGGTCCCACTCTTCCATTGCTGTGAAATAAAAAAAAAAATCTATAGAAGTGGTTTCGAAAAATGTGGTCCCACTCTTCCATTGCTGTGAAATGAAAAAAAATCGATAGCAGTGGTTTTGAAAAAATATGGTCCCACTCCTTCAGTCCTGTGAATTTAAAAAAAATCTATAGAAGTGGTTTTGAAAAAATGTGGTCCCACTCTTCGATTGTTGTGAAATGAAAAAAAATCGATAGCAGTGGTTTTGAAAAAATATGGTCCCAATCCTCCAGTCCTGTGAAATTAAAAAATCGATAGAAGTGGTTTCGAAAAATGTGGTCCCACTCTTCCATGGTTGTGTATTTTAAAAAATCGGTAAAAGACGTTTTGAAAAATGTGGTCCCACTCTTCCATGGTTTTGTATTTTAAAAAATCGGCAAAAGACGTTTTGAAAAATGTGGTCCCATCCATGGTTTTGTATTTTAAAAAATCTGTAAAAGAGGTTTTGAAAAATGTGGGCCCACTCTTCCATTGCTGTGAATTTATAAAAAGTCGATAGAAGTGGTTTTGAAAAAATGTGGTCCCACTCTTCCATTGTTCTGAAATTAAAAAATCGATAAAAGTGGTTTCGAAAAATGTGGTCCCACTCTTCCATGGTTGTGTATTTTAAAAAATCGGTACAAGAGGTTTTGAAAAATGTGGTCCCACTCTTCCATTGCTGTGAAATAAAAAAAAAAATCGGTACAAGAGGTTTTGAAAAATGTGGTCCCACTCCTCCAGTCCTGTGAAATTAAAAAATCGATAGAAGTGGTTTCGAAAACTGTGGTCCCAGTCTTCCATGGTTGTGTATTTTAAAAAATCGGTACAAGAGGTTTTGAAAAATGTGGTCCCACTCTTCCATTGCTGTGAAATAAAAAAAAAAATCGGTACAAGAGGTTTTGAAAAATGTGGTCCCACTCCTCCAGTCCTGTGAAATTAAAAAATCGATAGAAGTGGTTTCGAAAACTGTGGTCCCAGTCTTCCATGGTTGTGTATTTTAAAAAATCGGTAAAAGAGGTTTTGAAAAATGTGGTCCCACTCTTCCATTGCTGTGAAATAAAAAAAATCGGTACAAGAGGTTTTGAAAAATGTGGTCCCACTCTTTCATGGTTGTGTATTTTAAAAAATCGGTTAAAGAGGTTTTGAAAAATGTGGTCCCACTTTTCCATGGTTGTGTATTTAAAAAAATCGGTAAAAGAGGTTTTGAAAACTATGGTCCCAATTTTCCATGGTTGTGTATTTAAAAAAATCAGTAAAAGAGGTTTTGAAAAATGTGGTCCCACTCTTCCATTGCTGTGAAATTAAAAAATCGATAAAAGTGGTTTCGAAAAATGTGGTCCCACTCTTCCATTGCTGTGAAATGAAAAAAAATCCATAGAAGTGGTTTTGAAAAAATGTGGTCCCACTCCTCCAGTCCTGTGAAATTAAAAAATCGATAGAAGTGGTTTCGAAAAATGTGGACCCACTCTTCGATTGTTGTGAAATGAAAAAAAATCGATAGCAGTGGTTTTGAAAAAATATGGTCCCAATCCTCCAGTTCTGTGAAATTAAAAAATCGATAGAAGTGGTTTCGAAAAATGTGGTCCCACTCTTCCATGGTTGTGTATTTTAAAAAATCGGTAAAAGAGGTTTTGAAAAATGTGGTCCCACTCTTCCATTGCTGTGAAATTAAAAAAAGTCGATAGAAGTGGTTTTGAAAAAATATGGTCCGACTCCTCCAGTTCTGTGAAATTAAAAAAACGATAGAAGTGGTTTCAAAAAATGTGGTCCCACTCCTCCATTGCTGTGAATTTTAAAAAAATCTATAGAAGTGGTTTCGAAAAATGTGGTTCCACTCTTCCATTGTTGTGAAATTGAAAAAATCGATAAAAGTGGTTTCGAAAAATGTGGACCCACTCTTCCATGGTTGTGTATTTAAAAAAATCGGTAAAAGAGGTTTTGAAAAATGTGATCCCACTCTTCCATTGCTGTGAAGTTAAAAAAAGTCGATAGAAGTGGTTTTGAAAAAATGTGGTCCCACTCTTCCATGGTTGTGTATTTTAAAAAATCGGTAAAAGAGGTTTTGAAAACTGTGGTCCCATTTTTCCATGGTTGTGTATTTAAAAAAATCGGTAAAGGAGGTTTTGAAAAATGTGGGCCCACTCTTCCATTGCTGTGAAATAAAAAAAAGTCGATAGAAGTGGTTTTGAAAAATGTGGTCCCACTCTTTCATGGTTGTGTATTTTAAAAAATCGGTTAAAGAGGTTTTGAAAAATGTGGTCCCACTTTTCCATGGTTGTGTATTTAA
Source organism: Clusia tigrina (assembly GCA_920105625.2). Taxonomy (NCBI): domain Eukaryota; kingdom Metazoa; phylum Arthropoda; class Insecta; order Diptera; family Clusiidae; genus Clusia; species Clusia tigrina. The sequence goes on from OV050032.1 coordinate 191,583,270, forward strand.
AAAAATCGGTAAAAGAGGTTTTGAAAACTGTGGTCCCACTTTTCCATGGTTGTGTATTTAAAAAAATCGGTAAAAGAGGTTTTGAAAAATGTGATCCCACTCTTCCATTGCTGTGAAGTTAAAAAAAGTCGATAGAAGTGGTTTTGAAAAAATGTGGTCCCACTCTTCCATGGTTGTGTATTTTAAAAAATCGGTAAAAGAGGTTTCGAAAACTGTGGTCCCAGTCTTCCATGGTTGTGTATTTTAAAAAATCGGTAAAAGAGGTTTTGAAAAATGTGGTCCCACTCTTCCATTGCTGTGAAATAAAGAAAATCGGTACAAGAGGTTTTGAAAAATGTGGTCCCACTCTTTCATGGTTGTGTATTTTAAAAAATCGGTAAAAGAAGTTTTGAAAACTGTGGTCCCACTTTTCCATGGTTGTGTATTTAAAAAAATCGGTAAAAGAGGTTTTGAAAAATGTGGTCCCACTCTTCCATTGCTGTGAAATTAAAAAATCGATAAAAGTGGTTTCGAAAAATGTGGACCCACTCTTCGATTGTTGTGAAATGAAAAAAAATCGATAGCAGTGGTTTTGAAAAAATATGGTCCCAATCCTCCAGTCCTGTGAAATTAAAAAATCGATAGAAGTGGTTTCGAAAAATGTGGTCCCACTCTTCCATGGTTGTGTATTTTAAAAAATCGGTAAAAGAGGTTTTGAAAAATGTGGTCCCACTCTTCCATTGCTGTGAAATTAAAAAAAGTCGATAGATGTGGTTTTGAAAAAATATGGTCCCACTCCTCCAGTCCTGTGAAATTAAAAAAACGATAGAAGTGGTTTCAAAAAATGTGGTCCCACTCCTCCATTGCTGTGAATTTAAAAAAAATCTATAGAAGTGGTTTCGAAAAATGTGGTTCCACTCTTCCACTGCTGCGAAATAAAAAAAAATCGGTAAAAGAGGTTTTGAAAAATGTGGTCCCACTCTTCCATTGCTGTGAAATAAAAAAAAGTCGATAGAAATGGTTTCGAAAAATGTGGTCCCACTCTTCCATGGTTGTGTATTTTAAAAAATCGGCAAAAGAGGTTTTGAAAAATGTGGTCCCACTCTTCCATTGCTGTGAAATAAAAAAAAAATCTATAGAAGTGGTTTCGAAAAATGTGGTCCCACTCTTCCATTGCTGTGAAATGAAAAAAAATCGATAGCAGTGGTTTTGAAAAAATATGGTCCCACTCCTCCAGTCCTGTGAATTTAAAAAAAATCTATAGAAGTGGTTTTGAAAAAATGTGGTCCCACTCTTCGATTGTTGTGAAATGAAAAAAAAATCGATAGCAGTGGTTTTGAAAAAATATGGTCCCAATCCTCCAGTCCTGTGAAATTAAAAAATCGATAGAAGTGGTTTCGAAAAATGTGGTCCCACTCTTCCATGGTTGTGTATTTTAAAAAATCGGTAAAAGACGTTTTGAAAAATGTGGTCCCACTCTTCCATGGTTTTGTATTTTAAAAAATCGGCAAAAGACGTTTTGAAAAATGTGGTCCCATCCATGGTTTTGTATTTTAAAAAATCTGTAAAAGAGGTTTTGAAAAATGTGGGCCCACTCTTCCATTGCTGTGAATTTATAAAAAGTCGATAGAAGTGGTTTTGAAAAAATGTGGTCCCACTCTTCCATTGCTGTGAAATGAAAAAAAATCCATAGAAGTGGTTTCGAAAAATGTGGTCCCACTCTTCCATTGTTCTGAAATTAAAAAATCGATAAAAGTGGTTTCGAAAAATGTGGTCCCACTCTTCCATGGTTGTGTATTTTAAAAAATCGGTACAAGAGGTTTTGAAAAATGTGGTCCCACTCTTCCATTGCTGTGAAATAAAAAAAAAAAATCGGTACAAGGGGTTTTGAAAAATGTGGTCCCACTCCTCCAGTCCTGTGAAATTAAAAAATCGATAGAAGTGGTTTCGAAAACTGTGGTCCCAGTCTTCCATGGTTGTGTATTTTAAAAAATCGGTAAAAGAGGTTTTGAAAAATGTGGTCCCACTCTTCCATTGCTGTGAAATAAAAAAAATCGGTACAAGAGGTTTTGAAAAATGTGGTCCCACTCTTTCATGGTTGTGTATTTTAAAAAATCGGTTAAAGAGGTTTTGAAAAATGTGGTCCCACTTTTCCATGGTTGTGTATTTAAAAAAATCGGTAAAAGAGGTTTTGAAAACTATGGTCCCAATTTTCCATGGTTGTGTATTTAAAAAAATCGGTAAAAGAGGTTTTGAAAAATGTGGTCCCACTCTTCCATTGCTGTGAAATTAAAAAATCGATAAAAGTGGTTTCGAAAAATGTGGTCCCACTCTTCCATTGCTGTGAAATGAAAAAAAATCCATAGAAGTGGTTTTGAAAAAATGTGGTCCCACTCCTCCAGTCCTGTGAAATTAAAAAATCGATAGAAGTGGTTTCGAAAAATGTGGACCCACTCTTCGATTGTTGTGAAATGAAAAAAAATCGATAGCAGTGGTTTTGAAAAAATATGGTCCCAATCCTCCAGTTCTGTGAAATTAAAAAATCGATAGAAGTGGTTTCGAAAAATGTGGTCCCACTCTTCCATGGTTGTGTATTTTAAAAAATCGGTAAAAGAGGTTTTGAAAAATGTGGTCCCACTCTTCCATTGCTGTGAAATTAAAAAAAGTCGATAGAAGTGGTTTTGAAAAAATATGGTCCGACTCCTCCAGTCCTGTGAAATTAAAAAAACGATAGAAGTGGTTTCAAAAAATGTGGTCCCACTCCTCCATTGCTGTGAATTTTAAAAAAATCTATAGAAGTGGTTTCGAAAAATGTGGTTCCACTCTTCCATTGTTGTGAAATTAAAAAATCGATAAAAGTGGTTTCGAAAAATGTGGACCCACTCTTCCATGGTTGTGTATTTTAAAAAATCGGTAAAAGAGGTTTTGAAAAATGTGGTCCCACTCTTCCATTGCTGTGAAATTAAAAAATCGATAAAAATGGTTTCGAAAAATGTGGTCCCACTCTTCCATTGCTGTGAAATGAAAAAAAATCGATAGCAGTGGTTTTGAAAAAATATGGTCCCAATCCTCCAGTTCTGTGAAATTAAAAAATCGATAGAAGTGGTTTCGAAAAATGTGGTCCCACTCTTCCATGGTTGTGTATTTTAAAAAATCGGTAAAAGAGGTTTTGAAAACTGTGGTCCCATTTTTCCATGGTTGTGTATTTAAAAAAATCGGTAAAGGAGGTTTTGAAAAATGTGGGCCCACTCTTCCATTGCTGTGAAATAAAAAAAAGTCGATAGAAGTGGTTTTGAAAAAATATGGTCCGACTCCTCCAGTCCTGTGAAATTAAAAAAACGATAGAAGTGGTTTCAAAAAATGTGGTCCCACTCCTCCATTGCTGTGAATTTTAAAAAAATCTATAGAAGTGGTTTCGAAAAATGTGGTTCCACTCTTCCATTGTTGTGAAATTGAAAAATCGATAAAAGTGGTTTCGAAAAATGTGGACCCACTCTTCCATGGTTGTGTATTTAAAAAAATCGGTAAAAGAGGTTTTGAAAAATGTGATCCCACTCTTCCATTGCTGTGAAATTAAAAAAAGTCGATAGAAGTGGTTTTGAAAAAATATGGTCCGACTCCTCCAGTCCTGTGAAATTAAAAAAACGATAGAAGTGGTTTCAAAAAATGTGGTCCCACTCCTCCATTGCTGTGAATTTTAAAAAAATCTATAGAAGTGGTTTCGAAAAATGTGGTTCCACTCTTCCATTGTTGTGAAATTGAAAAATCGATAAAAGTGGTTTCGAAAAATGTGGACCCACTCTTCCATGGTTGTGTATTTAAAAAAATCGGTAAAAGAGGTTTTGAAAAATGTGATCCCACTCTTCCATTGCTGTGAAGTTAAAAAAAGTCGATAGAAGTGGTTTTGAAAAAATATGGTCCGACTCCTCCAGTCCTGTGAAATTAAAAAAACGATAGAAGTGGTTTCAAAAAATGTGGTCCCACTCCTCCATTGCTGTGAATTTTAAAAAAATCTATAGAAGTGGTTTCGAAAAATGTGGTTCCACTCTTCCATTGTTGTGAAATTGAAAAATCGATAAAAGTGGTTTCGAAAAATGTGGACCCACTCTTCCATGGTTGTGTATTTAAAAAAATCGGTAAAAGAGGTTTTGAAAAATGTGATCCCACTCTTCCATTGCTGTGAAGTTAAAAAAAGTCGATAGAAGTGGTTTTGAAAAAATATGGTCCGACTCCTCCAGTCCTGTGAAATTAAAAAAACGATAGAAGTGGTTTCAAAAAATGTGGTCCCACTCCTCCATTGCTGTGAATTTTAAAAAAATCTATAGAAGTGGTTTCGAAAAATGTGGTTCCACTCTTCCATTGTTGTGAAATTGAAAATTCGATAAAAGTGGTTTCGAAAAATGTGGACCCACTCTTCCATGGTTGTGTATTTAAAAAAATCGGTAAAAGAGGTTTTGAAAAATGTGATCCCACTCTTCCATTGCTGTGAAATTAAAAAAAGTCGATAGAAGTGGTTTTGAAAAAATATGGTCCGACTCCTCCAGTCCTGTGAAATTAAAAAAACGATAGAAGTGGTTTCAAAAAATGTGGTCCCACTCCTCCATTGCTGTGAATTTTAAAAAAATCTATAGAAGTGGTTTCGAAAAATGTGGTTCCACTCTTCCATTGTTGTGAAATTGAAAAATCGATAAAAGTGGTTTCGAAAAATGTGGACCCACTCTTCCATGGTTGTGTATTTAAAAAAATCGGTAAAAGAGGTTTTGAAAAATGTGATCCCACTCTTCCATTGCTGTGAAGTTAAAAAAAGTCGATAGAAGTGGTTTTGAAAAAATGTGGTCCCACTCTTCCATGGTTGTGTATTTTAAAAAATCGGTAAAAGAGGTTTTGAAAACTGTGGTCCCATTTTTCCATGGTTGTGTATTTAAAAAAATCGGTAAAGGAGGTTTTGAAAAATGTGGGCCCACTCTTCCATTGCTGTGAAATAAAAAAAAGTCGATAGAAGTGGTTTTGAAAAAATGTGGTCCCACTCTTTCATGGTTGTGTATTTTAAAAAATCGGTTAAAGAGGTTTTGAAAAATGTGGTCCCACTTTTCCATGGTTGTGTATTTAAAAAAATCGGTAAAAGAGGTTTTGAAAGCTGTGGTCCCACTTTTCCATGGTTGTGTATTTAAAAAAATCTTTAAAAGAGGTTTTGAAAAATGTGGTCCCACTCTTCCATTGCTGTGAAATTAAAAAATCGATAAAAGTGGTTTCGAAAAATGTGGTCCCACTCTTCCATTGCTGTGAAATGAAAAAAAATCCATAGAAGTGGTTTTGAAAAAATGTGGTCCCACTCCTCCAGTCCTGTGAAATTAAAAAATCGATAGAAGTGGTTTCGAAAAATGTGGACCCACTCTTCGATTGTTGTGAAATGAAAAAAAATCGATAGCAGTGGTTTTGAAAAAATATGGTCCCAATCCTCCAGTTCTGTGAAATTAAAAAATCGATAGAAGTGGTTTCGAAAAATGTGGTCCCACTCTTCCATGGTTGTGTATTTTAAAAAATCGGTAAAAGAGGTTTTGAAAAATGTGGTCCCACTCTTCCATTGCTGTGAAATTAAAAAAAGTCGATAGAAGTGGTTTTGAAAAAATATGGTCCCACTCCTCCAGTCCTGTGAAATTAAAAAAACGATAGAAGTGGTTTCAAAAAATGTGGTCCCACTCCTCCATTGCTGTGAATTTAAAAAAAATCTATAGAAGTGGTTTCGAAAAATGTGGTTCCACTCTTCCATTGTTGTGAAATTAAAAAATCGATAAAAGTGGTTTCGAAAAATGTGGACCCACTCTTCCATGGTTGTGTATTTAAAAAAATCGGTAAAAGAGGTTTTGAAAAATGTGGTCCCACTCTTCCATTGCTGTGAAATTAAAAAATCGATAAAAGTGGTTTCGAAAAATGTGGACCCACTCTTCGATTGTTGTGAAATAAAAAAAAATCGATAGCAGTGGTTTTGAAAAAATATGGTCCCAATCCTCCAGTTCTGTGAAATTAAAAAATCGATAGAAGTGGTTTCGAAAAATGTGGTCCCACTCTTCCATGGTTGTGTATTTTAAAAAATCGGTAAAAGAGGTTTTGAAAAATGTGGTCCCACTCTTCCATTGCTGTGAAATTAAAAAAAGTCGATAGAAGTGGTTTTGAAAAAATATGGTCCCACTCCTCCAGTCCTGTGAAATTAAAAAAACGATAGAAGTGGTTTCAAAAAATGTGGTCCCACTCCTCCATTGCTGTGAAATTAAAAAAAATCTATAGAAGTGGTTTCGAAAAATGTGGTTCCACTCTTCCATTGCTGCGAAATAAAAAAAAATCGGTTAAAGAGGTTTTGAAAAATGTGGTCCCACTCTTCCATTGCTGTGAAATTAAAAAAAGTCGATAGAAGTGGTTTTGAAAAAATATGGTCCCACTCCTCCAGTCCTGTGAAATTAAAAAAACGATAGAAGTGGTTTCAAAAAATGTGGTCCCACTCCTCCATTGCTGTGAATTTAAAAAAAATCTATAGAAGTGGTTTCGAAAAATGTGGTTCCACTCTTCCATTGCTGCGAAATAAAAAAAAATCGGTTAAAGAGGTTTTGAAAAATGTGGTCCCACTCTTCCATTGCTGTGAAATAAAAAAAAGTCGATAGAAATGGTTTCGAAAAATGTGGTCCCACTCTTCCATGGTTGTGTATTTTAAAAAATCGGTACAAGAGGTTTTGAAAAATGTGGTCCCACTCCTCCAGTCTGTGAAATTAAAAAATCGATAGAAGTGGTTTCGAAAAAATGTGGTCCCACTCCTCCAGTCCTGTGAATTTAAAAAAAATCTATAGAAGTGGTTTCGAAAAATGTGGTCCCACTCTTCCATGGTTGTGTATTTTAAAAAATCGGTACAAGAGGTTTTGAAAAATGTGGTCCCACTCTTCCATTGCTGTGAAGTAAAAAAAAAATCGGTACAAGAGGTTTTGAAAAATGTGGTCCCACTCTTCCATTGCTGTGAAATAAAAAAAAAAAATCAGTAGAGGTTTTGAAAAATGTGGTCCCACTCCTCCAGTCTGTGAAATTAAAAAATCGATAGAAGTGGTTTCGAAAAATGTGGTTCCACTCTTCCATTGCTGTGAAATAAAAAAAAGTCGATAGAAGTGGTTTTGAAAAAATGTGGTCCCACTCTTCCATGGTTGTGTATTTGAAAAAATCGATAAAAGAGGTTTTGAAAAATGTGGTCCCACTCTTCCATTGCTGTGAAATTAAAAAATCGATAAAAGTGGTTTCGAAAAATGTGGTCCCACTCTTCCATTGCTGTGAAATGAAAAAAAATCTATAGAAGTGGTTTTGAAAAATGTGGTCCCACTCTTCCATTGCTGTGAAATAAAAAAATCGATAGAAGTGGTTTTGAAAAATGTGGTCCCACTCTTCCATTGCTGTGAAATAAAAAAATCGATAGAAGTGGTTTTGAAAAATGTGGTCCCACTCTTCCATTGCTGTGAAATTAAAAAATCGATAGAAGAGGTTTTGAAAAATGTGGTCCCACTCCTCCAGTCCTGTGAAATTAAAAAATCGATAAAAGTGATTTCGAAAAATGTGGTTCCACTCTTCCATTGCTGTGAAATAAAAAAAAGTCGATAGAAGTGGTTTTGAAAAATGTGGTCCCACTCTTCCATTGCTGTGAAATAAAAAAATCGATAGAAGTGGTTTTGAAAAATGTGGTCCCACTCTTCCATTGCTGTGAAATTAAAAAATCGATAGAAGTGGTTTTGAAAAATGTGGTCCCACTCTTCCATTGCTGTGAAATAAAAAAATCGATAGAAGTGGTTTCGAAAAATGTGGTTCCACTCTTCCATTGCTGTGAAATAAAAAAAAGTCGATAGAAGTGGTTTTGAAAAAATGTGGTCCCACTCTTCCATTGCTGTGAAATGAAAAAAAATCCATAGAAGTGGTTTCGAAAAATGTGGTCCCACTCTTCCATTGCTGTGAAATTAAAAAATCGATAGAAGTGGTTTTGAAAAATGTGGTCCCACTCTTCCATTGCTGTGAAATAAAAAAAAGTCGATAGAAGTGGTTTTGAAAAATGTGGTCCCACTCTTCCATTGCTGTGAAATAAAAAAATCGATAGAAGAGGTTTTGAAAAATGTGGCCCCACTCTTCCATTGCTGTGAAATTAAAAAATCGATAAAAGTGGTTTCGAAAAATGTGGTCCCACTCTTCCATTGCTGTGAACTTAAAAAAATCGATAGAAGTGGTTTCGAAAAATGTGGTCCCACTCTTCCATTGCTGTGAAATTAAAAAATCGATAAAAGTGGTTTCGAAAAATGTGGTCCCACTCTTCCATTGCTGTGAACTTAAAAAAATCGATAGAAGAGGTTTTGAAAAATGTGGTCCCACTCTTCCATTGCTGTGAAATAAAAAAAAAATCTATAGAAGTGGTTTCGAAAAATTTGGTCCCACTCTTCCATTGTTCTGAAATTAAAAAATCGATAAAAGTGGTTTCGAAAAAGGTGGTCCCACTCTTCCATGGTAGTGTATTTTAAAAAATCGGTACAAGAGGTTTTGAAAAATGTGGTTCCACTCTTCCATTGCTGTGAAATTAAAAAATCGATAAGTGGTTTCGAAAAATGTGGTCCCCCTCTTCCATTGCTGTGAACTTAAAAAAATCGATAGAAGTGGTTTCGAAAAATGTGGTCCCACTCTTCCATTGCTGTGAAATTAAAAAATCGATAAAAGGGTTTCGAAAAATGTGGTCCCCCTCTTCCATTGCTGTGAACTTAAAAAAATCGATAGAAGTGGTTTCGAAAAATGTGGTCCCACTCTTCCATTGCTGTGAAATTAAAAAATCGATAGAAGTGGTTTTGAAAAATGTGGCCCCACTCTTCCATTGCTGTGAAATAAAAAAATCGATAGAAGTGGTTTTGAAAAATGTGGTCCCACTCTTCCATTGCTGTGAAATAAAAAAATCGATAGAAGTGGTTTCGAAAAATGTGGTCCCACTCTTCCATTGCTGTGAAATAAAAAAATCGATAGAAGAGGTTTTGAAAAATGTGGTCCCACTCTTCCATTGCTGTGAAATAAAAAAAAGTCGATAGAAGTGGTTTTGAAAAAATGTGGTCCCACTCTTCCATGGTTGTGTGTTTTAAAAAATCGATAAAAGAGGTTTTGAAAAATGTGGTCCCACTCTTCCATTGCTGTGAAAAAAAAATCGATAGAAGTGGTTTCGAAAAATGTGGTCCCACTCTTCCATTGCTGTGAACTTAAAAAAAAATCTATAGAAGTGGTTTTGAAAAATGTGGTCCCACTCTTCCATTGCTGTGAAATAAAAAAAAAAATCGGAACAAGAGGTTTTGAAAAATGTGGTCCCACTCCTCCAGTCTGTGAAATTAAAAAATCGATAGAAGAGGTTTTGAAAAATGTGGTCCCACTCCTCCAGTCCTGTGAAATTAAAAAATCGATAAAAGTGGTTTTGAAAAATGTGGTCCCACTCTTCCATTGCTGTGAAATAAAAAAATCGATAGAAGTGATTTCGAAAAATGTGGTCCCACTCTTCCATTGCTGTGAACTTAAAAAAAAATCTATAGAAGTGGTTTTGAAAAATGTGGTCCCACTCTTCCCTTGTTGAGAATCTAAAAGAGATTCGATGAAGCCGGCTCAGATAAGTAAATGAATGAATACTCTTGTAGTTTCTTGAATCCTGGTATTCCTTATTAATGAAAGGCTATTGAATTTAATTGCAGGATTTCCCCCTTTTTTGTTATTTCATTTCAGATCCTTAAAATGGACGGAAAGGATTTGTATAGTTCTATTCTTTATTTTACTATCGAAATAAAATTTATGGCTTCCTTAACTTATACAGGTCCTGACCCAGGGGGTTTTTCCAAAATTCTTCAGATAAAGGTTTTCGAAAGCAGTATTGGAGATTTGGGTTCTCAGGCAAGCTTTTGCAAACGGCAGTGAAGACTTCGCTTGAACGATTTGTGTGGCAATAAACAGTCGTGATTTAAACACTTCGTAGGCGGTTATTCGGAACTTTACAATAATACCCCAGATAGTGATCCTGGTTGGACGATCATTTTGATTAAATACTCTGAATAGCGGCCTCGGTTGGATGATCATGTTGACTAAATTCCTAGAATTTTAGCCTCGGTTGGAAGATCATGTTGACTAAATTCCTCGAATAGTGGCCTCGGTTGGACGATAATCTTAATACGAAATTCAATATAGACCATGAAAGGTTTGTCGTATAAAAACTGGACTGATAAGTTTGAATAATGATGTGATAACCTTTCCACGATAATTTTGCAGCCTTTTTGTTGTAATGTGGTTGTCCAAAGTCGAACAGAAAAATACGGATTTGCAAACATACCAATGGGAAATATTGGAAAATTCTATATGGAGTCCTTGGTGGAGTTCATCCTGAAGATATCCACATAATCTGAAAAGTTGGACACTTTCGATGCCGGGTTGGAAAAACTGAATTAAAAAGGAGACGACGGAGTGCAGTCTGTGGAATATTTTTATTGCCCAAAGCACAATCGGTGAAAAATGGCAGCGTCTAAAATGTCGCCACAGCTTTGGTGACTGGCGCGTTTTCGAGAGTGGCAATTATCAATGAAATTTTGTCTTAAATGTAACTCCACAGTGACCATTTTGTTTCCATTCTTTAGATCCAGAATTATTGTTATCTTACTGGCTTGAATAATGGAGTGCAACGAGGACACAATTTAACGGTCTCCCAAACATCCTTTTGATAATCGTGAAAGCTGTGGTAGCCTGCTAAACAATTTGGTTTATCTTTTATGTTAAAAGCAAACAACAACAACAACACATTGTGAGCCCACTTCGACCCCAGCGGTGACTCTAAACACGCAGTGGACTGTCATTTGATACAATTATGTCATTGTCATGGTCATGGTCATGGTCATGGTCATGGTCATGGTCATGGCCTGCCTCACCAACATGCATCGACAAATGTTTCCAGTTCAATGATTCGTTTGTTCCTAGAATGCGGCACCATAATGCTAACAGTAGGGCACGCGAGTGTACGTACACATGACGAATTCTGTTTATGCTTGCGTATTTGAAGTGCTTACCTTTACGCACATATTTATAGATATTTTATGACTAAATTTTATTTTCGATGAGCTCTCGACAATGACATTAAAATTCTTTTTATTACCAATTGGCTTTATGAATATTAATTCCTCAACTCTGGGTTTTGTTATTGTTTTTGTTTTGTTTTTGTTATTCTCCTTTTTGAACACACTTCATTCATTCTTCTCTTCTGTTCTGTTCTGTTCTGTTCTGTTCTGTTCTGTTCTGTTCTGCTCTCCTCTGTTCTCTTGCTGTGTTTACTCTCCTCTCCTGTGCTATTTATGAGAGCATTTAACATTTTGTTTCTCTGGTATTTTTGCTTCTTTTCCTCAATTTTGTTTTCATTTTGATTATTTTTTTGTTTTTTTTTTTGTTTAATTTCAGGTCAGTTCGATTAACCCGCGCGTTTATCATTTGGCCACTTTTATCGGTTTGCTGCCAGCGCAAACGATTAATGTATATTTGGGTTCGACGCTGAGGTCAATGCATGAGGTGCTCAACAATCGTAGCGCTGCCTGGACTGGTTACATTAGTTTCGGCGTGGAGGTAATTCTTTATTTTCTATATCGGTTTTTCTTTTTTCATGGCTTCACCAGCATTCTTCCAAATAACCTTTAATAAGTCATGGTACACAGATATGGGGAAGGGGATTCTCATGGGGTGTTGGGTCAAACGACCAAGTGTGGGTAACTGGTACACAGAAACTGTAATGTTGCCGATAATCGATGTACAACATGACCGAACATTTCAAGAATAGTTGAAATTATATTGGACCACATGTGATGTATCCAGCTTCGCTGTACTCAAATTCACCTCTGAATACTCGTATATTGTTTATTATTATACAAAGAACCGGTCAGACAAACCAAGACCGCAACCAATGTTTAATATACTGCCAAGGTACGCCTACAAAGTACGAATACGAAAACATCAACTTTTTTAGCTGGGACGTTATTGTGGACATTATTGTACAATTGATGTGGCATACTTTTAGGCTTCAGATCTGCCGGCTGACCTGGTCACCAGCAGATCCATCCATATATGTAGACGGCCACTAATTTATCTTGATGGTGATTTTCCATGATGTTTACGGCTGATTTATATCTCGTGGCAAGGTCTTTTAGAGTTACGTTTTTAGTACTTCTCCGTGGCATTTATGTATCCCAGCAACAAAGCAAAGTACGAGAATATCGCATCCTCTTCTTTCATTGCAAAAGCTTGTCTGTCAGCTGCATCTGTGTGTATCTGCTTTGATAACGCCCTCGACAGCAACGGAGAGCCTAATATGAACCCTAAAAGTATGCCACATCAATTATATAATAATGTCTTCCCAACCATCCCAGCTAAAAAAGTTGATGTTTTCGTATTCGTAGGCGTATCTTGGCAGTCTATTAAACATTGGTTGCGTTCTTGCAGCCCATCGGCTACCCAACCGATCAGAATTCTCCGAATTTCTTTCAACCAGCTGACTAAGCGGACGTCATCTCTTCGAACCGAAATTTTTTTCGCTACCGTTCTCAACACCTGAGAATACAGAGAAATTACTCTTGTTTTGCGCACACTTACACATGTGCAAAACTGTAGTAGTGTGGCTGATTTTCTACAGAATTCTGGTTAACTAATGATAAACAATCCTATCCATATAGGCAACTAATGATAAGACAGAAAATTTGACGTTTAAGTGTCCCGTCTCTATGGTCTCTGCTCAACACTTAGCACAGCTGCTTGTAGAACAGATGTTTACGTATAAAGTGACAAATTTTTGTAGCGGGCCATTCTAAAACAAAGTGCGCTGCTGTTTCACTCATCCGATAGGCACCCGATAGGCTGCAAGAATGCACCCATTAAGTTTTGCGCTACATTCTTAGAAATGGCCTGCGCTACGATGCGATTTCGCTAACTGAACCATGTTATGTAAATCTCATCATCAGCTTCAATTTGTACTCGGTTCA
>OV050032.1:191601288-191639227 GCA_920105625.2 Clusia tigrina
CTTATATGCCTTACCCCATGGATCGTCATTTGCGGAGTCGATGAGCTCACGGTATGCACGCTTTCTACTGGCTGCAATTTCCATTCGGAGGTCTTTCCGTAGCTTGGCAAACTCAACACGAAGTTGTTGGAAGCCGGGTTTGCGCCATGCTCTTTGGCTTTTCCTTCTACCCTTGATGCAGTTTGCTCTGATGTCTGCGATCTCGTCACTCCACCAGTAGACAGGCCTTCTTGGCAATGTGCCCTTTCTAGTCGGCATTGGTGCTTCACACGATTTCCTAACTGCTGCCATTGTGTTTGTTACTGCTGATGTGGCTGTGGCATTACTTATGGTCTCCGTAAAATTCTTCCAGATATATACGAAGAGTTCTTTATCAAGCTTTATCGACACCCATCCCTTAGGTGTCGTGGCTTTGGGTTCCGTTCGGATACTGCAACTTATCTGTATTTCCATTAGTAGCGCCCGGTGATCGCTCTTGGTATGCATGTTGCTTTTACTCCAGCGCATTTTCTTTGCCATGTTACTGCTAGCGAAGGCCAGGTCAATGGCCGACGAGCTTCTGCCATTCTCAAATGTAGTCACGCCAGGGGTGTTCAGCAGCGATAGGTGTAGGGCTCCGACGAACTCCTCCAGTGCAGCTCCTATTCCATTTGTGTCAGCAAGATAGTCCTGCTTTTGTTAATGCTGGCCAGATACTCGTTCTCGTGTACTGATGGTTCCACAATCTGCACCATTTGCTCAAATGCGTCTGTTGGTTAGTTGCAGATCCCGTGATTCCTGCTGCCACCTCTGAATATGTTATGGCTCTGCTCGCGGGAACTGCTAGTTGCATCTTCTTTGTTATGATGTTTGACTTTGTTTGCTCCTTCGCAACCATCCGTCTCTCTGTGCTCGTGCTTATGGCTATCGGTTGAAGCATAATGCCCTTTGCGGCTGCCTTTTCCCTTGTCATGATTGCCTCCACCGCAATTTCTTTTTCTAATGTCTCTACGTGCTGAACTCTAGTCTGCGGAGTATTCGTGATTGTCAACAGCTCATCAATCGCTGCATTCGCAGAGATACTCGTTTGTCGGATTTGCACTGGACTGGATTGGGTCATCCAGCACTATTAGTGACTCTGAGTTCGCCGGTGATCTCGTTAGAGATTTCCTTGGGTTAAATGCGTCAACTGCTTCTGAGGCTCCAGTTCCTCTATTACTGTTTTTGTTTTGGCGTTGTTTGTTTTGTTGTTTTTGTTGTTTTGCTTCATCTTTTCTTATGGGCCTCCCCCTACAACCGTTGTCCGTATTCGTGTATGCAGTCGCCTCTTATGACTCTGTGGTTATCTGTGCTAAGCAGGGAGGCCACTCGAGGGTTGACCTAGGACCTTATGAGCGACTAGGTACAGAGCCGAGTCAGCGCTAAACGGGACTTATATCAACCGCACCTGTATAGCCAACTTAATGGTACGAGATACGAATCGTATTGTAGCGCCTGCCACGGTTATTATCGGAGACGGGGGGCGGACTAGTCACGTTTCAGAGCGCCATTTCCGGCAGTTGTCACACCGCTTTACTGAAGGCCTTGATGACCAGCCCACCGGTAAAAATCTTAGACCACTGGCTCTGTCTGCGTAAGTTAATGTCCCAGTGGAATCGGTAAAAACCTTAGACCACTGGCTCTGTCTGCGTAAGTTAATGTCCCAGTGGAATCGGTAAAAACCTTAGACCACTGGCTCTGTCTGCGTAAGTTAATGTCCCAGTGGAGTCGGTAAAAACCTTAGACCACTATTCTGTCTTTGTACTCTAGTGTCCAAGTGGACTCGGTAAAAACCTCTGCGTTGGGTTCCCTAAGTGTTCTCTGGAGCTAAGGTCTTCGCCGGTGTTGTCTCGAGGTTTCGCTATGGAAGAGAGAGCGTCATTCTTGGACCGCTAGTGCTTATACTCGTATAGTCTCAAGCTGCCACAGTATTGTTGTTGGAATGGCCAATTCCCTGTTGCTAAGGGCACTGTTCGTTGCCGTTGCTCTTGCATTGTTGTTGTTGGTTCTGCTTGCCCTTGTGTCGGCTTCAACACCTTGTTGTTGTTTCCCTGTTTTTGTTGTGGTGACAGTTGACCTTGGGCGACCTCCACCGTTGCGTTGCACAGTGGTACGACCCCATACATATTGAGGAAAAAAATAGAAGGAGTAATCGGAGGATCACCTATTTTGGCAAAAATTAAAAACTACTTTTGGCTCGACATTAAGAAAAATTCCAAAAATGGGCGTGTTCGGTCAATTTCCACGCCCACTTCCCATACAAAGTCAACATATAAAGTGCTACAAAATAGGTTTCAATATAGATATTGAACAGAAATTTTGTTAATTTATATCTGAAGAGATATAGATACTGTGCTGTGAAAATGGGTGTGGTCGGTGAACTTTCACGCCCACTTCCCATATAAACTTAAGTGTGGAAAGTGCTTCAAAATGTGTTTCAATATAGAGATTGAACTGAATTTTTGGCTATTTATATCTCAGAAGATACAGAAATTGTGTTTTGGAAATGGGCATGGTCTAACAATTATTTCGCCCATTGACATTATCATTGCTTAATACCATTTCGAAACATACTTTTTAACCAAAGTTCGTTCTTTGCAAAAAAACGCTCAATTGTCATCCAATACCTCTTATGGCCTATATTCGTAAACATAACAATAATTGTTATTGTTTTACAAAGATGTTTAATCAGGTGTTGGCATTATGTTAATTAAAAAGCTTTTACAAATTAGCAAAATCCTAAAAGTATGCCCCATTTTTTTCAATTTTTTTAAATTTTTTTAAACTTTTTTTGTCATTTAAATCGAAATAACTCAAAAAAGGGCAAATTCGGTCAAAAATTTCTTTTTTATATCGAAAGAAGACATCTCGACCTTTCATTTCTATATAGTTAGAACACGGAGGTAGACGGCGGTAACGAAGTTTTTGTCCATCAAAGGGGAAAAGTTGGTATTTAGGTAGCTTCCTCTTTGATCGCTTATAATTTCAACAACACTTGATGGATTGATCTCATACTTTTTTCATTTTGTCGAAAAAGTGCTATATTTTTATATAAAAGTAACAAAAGAAGCAGTCGAAACAAAATTATTAGGAAAAAAAACTTTGCTCTAGTTAACAAATATTTCAATCATTTTAGGTGAAAAAACATTTTCCGACTTTCGATACTTGTATTCAGTATAAAAATGACCATTCTGGAAAGAACTGTAATGAATTGTTCTTATTTAAACAATGCTAAATTCAGCTAAAACCGTCAAACATAAGAATAGGGTACTTGAAAAAATGTATTTTTTCCACCAAAATACCACTGTGCGTTGTTGCTCTCGCGTTTTATCCTTGGGCGACCTTCACTGCTGTGTTGTTGTTGTCACGTGCTCAATGTTTTAATAAAACATTTTCTTCTCTATTCCTCTTTGTGCATTATCCGCATTGGCGACACTCGTAGGGATTGTTCTGTCGTGGTCTCTTTGTGCTTCAATATCGTTTCTGCGTAGCATTTGTCCAATTCCTGCGTTCTATTCTTCGTTGCGCTAGTGTCTGTTGTTGCAATTTGCCGCTTGCATAGTTGATGGTGTGATCGGACTGTAAGTTTTGATCAACTGCGCTCCCAGTTGAAAAGTCGAACGCTGTGATTGGTGGAGTGCAGATCTTTCCATTAGATTTCCCATGGCCGTCGCTCTGGTTGTTTGTGCCATTTACTTTGGTTACCCAATCTATGGGATGTTGGGCATGATGGCACACTGCATTATTTTGTTGTTATATTATTTCTGCCTTTCGTCTGCTCATACTTGATCTGGTGCGTGCATGCGCATAATATATTTCTGCTGCTGTTGGCGGCGCAGTCAATGTGGGAGCGTAGGTAAAGAAGTTATTGGCGTAGGTATGCATTGACTTGGGATTGACTTGTTGCGTGTTGCAGTGCGTGTGTAGGTACGATATTGGTGTTACTGTTGGCGGCGCAGTCAATGTGGGAGCGTAAATATGACCGGTCTGAGAATTTACTTTCTCACATTATAGAGTTTGAATTAAAATCAAAAACTACTTTTATATAATGTCAATTGTTCTCATTAGTACGCCAAAGCTTATATTATTTCAAAGCGTAGAAGTTTACAAGTAACTAAAGTGAACAAATTATAAATGCAAATCCAAAACAAAGAGATATATATATATATATATATATATATATATATATATATATATATATATATATATATGTATATATATATATATATGTATATATATATATATATATATGTATATATATATATATATATATATATATATATATATATATATATATATATATATATATATATATATATATATATATATATATATATATATATATATATATATATATGTATGTATATATATGTATGTATAACAATACTTGTGTAGGTATTTATGTATTGTTAAACGAAATTATTGTGCATTTATTGCATTTTATTTTATAACCCTGAACAAAAACATTGTTTACACATATTAGTTTAGTTGTAGATCCTACAAAACACACCCACCGCGTCTGCATAATTAAATTTTAGCTCTAAGTGGATTTAGGATGAAATATCTGGGGGTAGAACCAAAAGCGAAGTCAAGTATTCGCACAACTATATAGCAATAGTATCCGATTAAAGGTGTGGTATCTGATTTGATATCGATACCTGAACGACCGACTGACAAAACATCGCAAAGTGTGCATATATCGCATCATATTAGCATGAATACTCGATATACACTCAGCAGCAAAAGTCTGCGTACAAAGAGCTAGTCACGATTTAACGAACAAAAAAAATATTGATAATCAAATCGTAGAAACTTAAAATGATATTTTATCTGTATATTAAACATTTAAAATTTCTTTAAATTTACTACATTTTATGGAAAACAAGTACATAAATAGAAAGGAAGAAGAAACTAAACATACTTCAAAACTTGCATATGCGAAACTCTGCGTAGAAGAGAAGAAGAGTTACCATAAATCCTTTTTTTCGTTCAGGAACAAAATCAATAATAGGTTGGGAGTAGTGTTTACGTTTAAGAACCTCTTGTAGATGCTTTCCTTTCTCTTTTTTATTACTATTATTATTTATTTACTATTAGGAATGCAGTTCCTTATTATAAATAATAGTTTTGTGTTAGTAGTTTGCCCCATGGCCAACGCTCTTCTGTATGGATAGATTAGTTTCTAGATAACTTATTAGCAATTGAGAGATTAGCTACAGACAGTGGATAGAACAGAAACAGACCCCGATTAGCTACAGAAACAGAGCCCGGAAAGTAGAACAGAGTGAGAGGATGCGAAATGGAGTCCAATTCTTTTAACATCCTGAAAATATTCTAGTACGCAATAATAATAATTTAGTTCATGGCCGACACTGCGACCTAAAAGATCTTTTGTGTCATACTACATTTGTCATTACTGATCCATGTGATCACATCTCTCCGATCTACTATGCCCTAAAGTTTAGTACCGGCGTTTCTTCCGTAGTCCCATAGCATTTCCTCCGCTTGGTGAAGTCAAAGCGTCACAATTAAAGTCATCAGGTCCTTTTCTACCTCGATGTTCCTTCTCTAAAGTAAGGAAGTAGTTCGAAGTCATGTTCTTTTATTATCTTTTCCGTAGTCCCATAGCATTTCCTCCGCTTGGTGAAGTCAAAGCGTCACAATTAAAGTCATCAGGTCCTTTTCTACCTCGATGTTCCTTCTCTAAAGAAAGGAAGTAGTTGAATGTCATGTTCTTTCATTATCTTTTCCGTAGTCCCATAGCATTTCCTCCGTTTGATGAAGTCAAAGCGTCACAATTAAAGTCATCAGGTCCTTTTCTACCTCGATGTTCCTTCTCTAAAGAAAGGGAGTAGTTCGAAGTCATGTTCTTTCATTGTCTTTTCCGTTTTGGATGAATTCGAGAATGCCCATAAGAGGAGCATTCTTTATTTCCTCCAGAGCCAGCTGGTCGCGGTGGAATAGGTTCATTCTAGTTCTTGCCAAAGCAATACAGTTGCACAGTATGTGTTCTGTGGTTTCCTCTAAACAGAGCCGGCACTCCGTGTCATCAAGAATGTGGATTTTAGTCAGGTGATATTTCAGGTAGTAGTGACCTACTATTTTCCCTATGTCTGCTTTGCACATATTGCGCAGTTCTTTATTGTAGGTGAATGGCCTTACCAGTCTTTTGGCTTCGCGAAGTCCCTCTATCCCTTCCCAGTGTGACATTTTGAGACTATGTTTCCAGCTATCTACCCTGGATTTAGCCTCAGCCCAGTTGATGCCACAGTATGGCTCCGGTCCAATCATTCCTTATTATAAATATTCTATTATTTTTTAATCCTACCAACGATCACTTGGATAAACTTAGGGGAAGTACCTATTTCTTCTTTGTACGCACACTTTTGCACGGCTGCAAACTCAACTTTTGATAAATTGTAAATTAAAGCAATTGAAATTAATAAAGTATTTGAAATTTAAGTATATGAAATTCAAGGTCAAATATTAAATTATATTTTGGATCAATCTTGAGGCGTCGGGGTCCCATTTTAAATACCTAAATTACTTTACAAAGATTTGAGGATTAATTGTACGCAGACTTTTAATATGAGTGCACTCCATCGATCGGTTCTTTACATTCAAAAGATGCGTTTGAAGCAGAGAACGGGGATCCGTTTATATCAGAGGAAAAGTCTATCGATGAACGTTCTTTTTTGATCATCGTTCTTTTAAATCGTTATCGTTATTCGCCTTTCCTGTGCTTCTTATCCTTCATTTGAATACTTCTAACAAAAATAACCGAATTAGAACCAAAAAGGAAACAGCAAGGAAACGATTTCTAAGAAAGTTCCACATCTGAACAAGTAAAATCTTCCACCCAAATCAAGCGATATTTAAACAAAAACCTGTCAAGTTGTGAGCCCCTTGAAAGAAACGAGAGGGGAATAGTTCATTCAATTCGAATCGCTGGTTACTAACTTCGAGGATTGATTCATTTCGAATTGCTCGTTACTAACTTCGAGGATTGATTCAGTTCTAATCGCTCGTCACTAACTTCGAGGATTCATTCAATTCGAATCGCTCGTCACTAACTTCGAGGATTCATTTAATTCGAATTGATTAAAGAACTCTCCCGAAAGTGTTGAAAATTTTAGTATTTGCCCACGGTATCGTGTGCCTCCTCGCAATTTGTATACATACGCCCATTTCCAGCGAATTTAATTATGCAGTCTTGGTGGTGAGCTCGGTTTATTTATCGTAGAATGCATTAATTATAAATTTAAGATTTACAACATTTACACACACACACACATACATTTATAACAATAAAAAACAAAAAAACGGGAGAGAAATTGGAGGGAAAATATAAGAAAGAGAAGAAGTAAAACTTGTAACCTGACTTAGAATAATGAAAATGCTGTGCCTAAATATTTTTACAAAATATTTAAGAATTTATTGTTAAATTTTAACTAATTTATTTTTATTTTTTAAATGTATTTATCATGTTAAAAAGAATATCTTTGTATAGAAAACACACTTGAATATTGATACAAATTACGCTTTTCTTGTGTAGACAGCAACGTTTTTAAGCGCATACATTAAATCTGTTTATGAAGCAATAAAAATATGTTATAAAATATATATATATATATATAAATAGTGTTACAATCATTTAATTATTACACCAATGTCGGTTGGACAGACAAACATTTACAAATATATATAATATATATATAGAAGTATCATATTAAATATCAAATAATTTTATTATCCGGAAACATTTATGTTATAATCCTTAGGGTAGAAACTTAACAAACTGGTCGATGATTGGGTTCAATTCATTGTAAAAATAGGACACATTTCTTAACAGAAGGACACACGCGGTTTGGTATTAACCGCACTCTTATTCTATGTTGAATTTCATATTTTAAAACTGAATCTAATCTCAAACTTTATTGTCTGTTTATTGAAACTCAAGGGTAGCATAGCTATGAGCGATAGCTTAAATTGATGAGAGGCACGAGTCCTTTATTGTCACAAAATTTCAAGGTTTTATGACGCTATAGTAAAAAGTTACAAGCATTTCAATGTTGCAAACTTTGATAGATATAGGACTCACCGTATAGAAGTTAGGTCCATTTGAAGTTTCAGCAGTGTTTGATTTGGGACTCAAGGGTAGCATAGCTATGAGCGATAAATTTTATCATTTAGGAACATTTTTGTTGCACCGTCTGTACACGAGTTTCAGAGCTAAAGGCGACAGGCTCACAATGGAGGGAAAGGACTAACAAAATCTCAGGAGACCGTGGTAGGTAATGAGGATGTAGCAATGTAAATGCTTAATTCTTTGAGGGCCCAGTCTAAAAATTTGCCAAGGGTCTCACATTGTTGTGTTGTTACGACACTGGACTGAATATGGAAATTATATATGTATACTCTATACGAGTATATGGAAAGCTTAATTATGCCCTAATCGATGTCTGAAAGTTACGTCTTCTCTTTTTATGGCTTGCCAGAAGTCCCTATTTTTTGTATTATATATTTGTTGCAAGATTTTCGGAACAACACAGACTCCGAATCAGAGAACACAGAGAAAAGAAAGTCTTTTTCGCTGCCAGCGTCCGTAGCGGACACACCACGATTTTGAGTGGACACATCACGATTTTGAGTGGACACATCACGATTTTGAGTGGATTCACCACGCTTTTGAGTGGACACATCATGATTTTGCGTGGATTCACCGGGATTTTGAGTGGATTCACCACGCTTTTGAGTGGACACATCATGATTTTGCGTGGATTCACCGGGATTTTGAGTGGATTCACCACGTTTGTGAGTGGATTCACCACGCTTTTGAGTGGACACATCACGATTTTGAGTGGATTCACCACAATTTTGAGTGGATTCACCACGCTTTTGAGTGGACACACCACGATTTTAATTGGACACATCACGAATTTGAGTGAATTCACCACGATTTTGAGTGGATTCACCACAATTTTGCGCGGATTCCTGTACAACGTCCGTCTGCTTTATTTCGCTGCTTTGCCGTTTGACGTTTAAGTTTCTTTTCTCTGTGTTCTCTGCTCCGAATCAAGTTGAATTTATGGTGAAGGTGGATACGAATTTATTTCCTTCCCTTGTGAATTGCCTGCAAAGTGCAGGTAAAGAAGCGGCTTAAAATACACGACAATTTGTTAAATGCACATATTCGAAATATACAAATTGCAATACTCCAATTAAATGCAAATCTCAAATATAAATTGTTGGCTGCATTTTAGTTCCAAGCGTATTTCTCCACTCTTCCAATTTGACAGTTTTTACTTTCGTGGCCTAATCATAGAATCTGCGAAACAACCCGCTATCTATCGGGTTACGGCCGAACCAGGAATGTCTGTGTCAATGGCATATTCACCAGGGTAAATTAGTTCAAAAAGATGTTTCTCATTCACCTTTAGAATAAATTCTCCTTGATCCGAATATAAAAAGGGCACGCCTTCGCTTAATTGCGATCCTCAGTGCTGTCCACCCGAGTCGAACCACTCGTTCCTAAGAGATGCACAAGACTGGTGTCAGCGTTCTTGCGAGTAAATGAGCCAAATACAAAGCTTCCCTAATGCGAAAAGACTTCGCGTGGTATTTGGACTGTCATCCTCCTAGGAACCCGAAGAAATCGTGTCACAGTGAAAAATGTGCCTTGTTTACACGAGGGTAGTGGAGAGGCCCTTCGTGTCTAAACGTTAGCGGGTAGGACTGTTGGTCTCCTACGACTCGAGAGGAACAATGGACGAGGAATTTAGCTTGTGTTAATATTTTGACGATCTTAGACCACAAAAGAAGTGAAAATAGTAAAGAAGTTAAAATGTGATTTTCATCAACTGGAAAAAATTCAAAATTAATTAAAGCAAAAAAACTAAATAATAGATTGGCATGAACTGTCTTTATACATCATATGTCAAACGCGAAACGATTTGGAAATGAAACGAACCACTTCGACCAAAAGTTCAGGTGGCCAGTGGACTTTTGGTGGCAGTCGTGCCTCTCGGTCTAACTACTTTACTTAGCTGTCCATCGCACAGACATTCCTGGTGGGGTGCTTGTAATCCAAGTGGAACAATGCCATCGCTCAGACATTCCTGGTGGGGTGCTTGTAATCCAAGTGGAACAATGCCATCGCTCAGACATTCCTGAAGAGGTGCTTGTAATCCAAGCGGAACAATGCCATCACACAGCCATTCCTAGTGGGGTGATTGTAAAGAAGACAATGAGTATTTAGTATTAAGAGTGTGCCGTTCAAGCTTCACCCTTCACGAATTCTAGCTCGTTGGTTTTTGCTCGGGAGTATTTATCATAGCTGGCTCGTCCATATTCCATCGAATACATAAAAACGCTCCAGGTATATAATTCCTTATTTCGCTAGTCCATATTAAGTAGCCATGGGATTTCTCTTAAAATATTTCGCCTTTTTGTTGGACCTTTTCAACCCAAATTAATATCCTTAATTCCTTTATGGTCTCTTATTCGACAAGGAAACTCAAGAAGGGACCTGCTAAAAAGTTCAACAGCTTTTTGGGTTTCAAATTGGCCCGTGAAAAAACCCTTAAAGAAATCATATACATTTTATACTGGTTCCTAAATCGCCGCCTAAAACTATGCTCTATAAAATAGAATGTAAAATCAGAGAATATCCATACATAGAGATTGACACACTCAAACTTTTGTGTAACGGAAGTGAAGGCGATTTCATAAATCGCTGAGCAAAAAGGGGAAGCGAGATGGAATGCGTGTATGTATTTGTGTTCGAGGGGTTTACTAGAGGACCCCTCGAACAAAATGTTTGCAACAATAACTTCGTTCGTCATGCGAGCTCTATGTATGTATACTCTTTGGTGAAATGTTGATCGTATTTTGAGTGAGTGAGTATTTTTCTTATTGTTTGTTTCCTCCAAAAACAAGAGTATTTAATTTAAAAACAAACAAAAAATAAAGTTTCTTTTATAGTTGAACTAAATTCCGTCTCCAGCTGCGCTTCTTCTTGTTGTGGTGTTGCTGCAGCACGGTTTCTAACACATTTAACACAAATTCCACATCATTGCGGGAGATGCAGAGCGGAGGCATTAAACTCAGTACCTGCGTTAAATGATATTTAAAAGAAAATTCAACTTTATAAAGTAATTATTAAACATTTGAATGAGTTTAGTGTGTACGCTACAGTGCCATGCCCGACCCCAGATGCCGTACTGATAGCAAGTGAATCTAAAATATCAGACTTAAAGCTAAATTGTTATTTTATAAGTTGCATGCAGCACAAACCGATCACCATCCTTAGTGGTGACAGCAACCGATATAGTGAAATGATACTTTTGCAAGCTTAGAAGGTGACTCCAGCAGCGCTCGATTCTCCATCATAACCGTTCGCTTGTCAAAAGAACATCCAGAGTTGGGCGTGGGCAAAAATTAACAATAGTCCGATTTGACATCGCCGATCAAGTTGCTCACTGACCTAAGCGAATCGATTTCAGCTCGCTAAGCTAAGCGAGTTTATTGAGCTTCATATAAATTTCCTAAACGAGTTTAACTAAGTCAATATTGGCGAATAGAACGGGGATTCTATAAAACTAGCCTCATATAAAGTGTGTTTTACTCAACGGATGCAGATCTAATTGGAAATATTATGAGGAGACACAGTTCGCCAAATCGGCAGAGTATAAAAATCGTTCAAAGCAAAAGAGTTCAAGTGTGCAAATACGAGCGAAGCGAGTGGGTATAATACAAGAGCAATCCACAGAAACAGGACTAGATAAAAATAAGAATAATTTTTTTGGCAAACCCGATCAAAATAGTTTCCCTTCGAATGAATACAGTGATTTCAACGGTATTAAACCATGTCGAATGAGTGTTTTAGATCGTCGACTGAGATGTCCTACAGGAGGTCGGTACAAACCTTTTGAATGGCTTCTACATCCACAAAACGTTTTCTTTTCATCAGCAAATGCATTTTTCCGAAAGGGTTAAAGTCGCAACGAGCCAAATAAGGCGAATATGGGGCGTGGTTGACAGTTAAAGGTGAGTTTTAGTAACAAAATCGTTCACAAATGTCGATCAATGGCTCATAGCCGTGCAACAAACGCCAACCTCCTTCGGCGAATACGACGAATACGCTGCAGCAAACGCTTCGAAATGCCAAGATAGAGTTGTCCTTTAAACCTCTAGCCCGGTAGAACAAAGTCTTTGTGGATAATGCTCTTGGAATCGTAAAAGGAAATCAATTATTTCTTCAGTTTTACTTCTCGAAACGAGATTTTTTGGGCTAATTTTGGCTCGTCTGGCGCCTTCCACTCGACACTTTGGCTCTTGGTTTCTGGATCAAATTGAAAACACCACATTTCATCACCAGTCACAATGTTGTGAAGGAAGTTTCTGTCCGTTTTGCCCACCTTGATGATGTCCTGCGAATGTGTAATTCTCAGCAACTTTTGGTAGTCAGTCAACTTCTCTTGAGCAAACCGTGCACACACTTTTCGGTAACCCAAGAGTTCGGTCCAAATACTATAAATTGATATTTTTCCGATGCTCAATTCCAATTCCATGAATTTCAATGAAGATTTTGTCTGATCTTTGATGAATTCACGCACGATTTTGATGGAATCTCCGGTGGTCACAGGTTTCGGTTGTTCAAACTGTTGCTCATCATTTCTGTCCTCAGGTCCGTTTTTAAACCCCTTACACCAGTCAGCAACTCTCTGCACGGGATAAACAACCATCACCATCACTTCGTTGATGAATTGACAACTTTCGGGAATAGTTTTACCAAGTTCAAAGCAAGACTTAATATTTGTTCTTTGTTCGAATCTCATTTTTTTACCGATGACACAAGCACACTGTCACTTCAGACTCAATAACTCCGCTTCTAATAATCCAAATGTCCAGGAATTTCCAAAGCATATCAGTGAGGGATCTAACTCTCTGACGCATGCAATTCCAATAGATGGAATTACTAGAAATACCTATTTTCAAAAAGTCCTGCTCTGTTTGGATTGCACCAAATAAATATAAAGCTGGCGAACGAATCCATCGAATGATCGGTCGAGTAAGATCACTGGGATTTTTGAGTGTCGAAACAGATTCTCAAAGTCAACCGAGAGTGCAAAATCATTCGCGTGCGTTTGTACAGTTAGCACGGTAGTCGTTGCACCCCAATATTACAAATGGGTTGAGTGTAAAATCACGTGCGACTGTGCTGAAATCGTTGCATTATGGAGCGTGGACTCGGTTTGTTTGGAATAACCTTTGTTAGTTTGACTCTACCACAAAAGATCGCATGCAACTAGCCCTTGACATCGCGCAACACTGGTGTCTGGAGAAAGGACTATCGATAACTCCGAACAAGACACACGTGGTACCCTTCACCAGAAGAAGGAAACTGAATCTGGGAACCTTCAGGTTAGGGGCCACAAACTTAACAATATCCAATGAAATTAAATATCTGGGAGTAATCCTAGACAAAACTTTAACTTGAAAAAACGAGTTATCATACATAATTAGTACAGCCTTAAGGGTAACCTACGCCTACCAAAGGCTGTACGGTAAAACATGGAGACTGCGACCAAAAATGATGGCGTGGTCATATAAAACAACAATAGTACCAATGATCACCCATGCCTCTTTGGTATGGTGGCCAAAGGTAAATCACACAAAGGCTCAGATGATCCTCAACAAGATTCACCGAATAACCTGTTTAAATATAACGGGATCAATGAGAATGTGCCCCACAGTAGGTTTCGGAATGATCACTGTACTCACTCCTCTACACCTTGTGGTTAAGAGGACGCAAGCCAGCGTGGACCTAAGGCTACCTATTCTAGCCCATCTTAGAGAAGGCAACCTAACGGGGCACGCAGAGATTCTGGATACTGTCTGGAACTCTCCGTGCCTCATGGTCTTCGACAAAATGGACAGAATATTAGACTTCTCCAAGCACTTCAAAGTGGTCATCAGTGACATCAGCATGAAATAATCCTAAAACAGGTCTCACAGCTGTGCTATACTGATGGGTCCAAAATGGAAGATGGCAGTGCTGGAGCGGGAATTGTAGGGCCAAATTTCCAAAAGCAATTGCAATAGGAAAAACAGCTTCCATTTTTCAGGCGGAGGTCCACGCCTTGGAGTTATGTGCTGGAGAATGTCTACGCAAGGGTACACGCAGCACCAAAATATGCATTCTCTCAGATAGCCAGGCAGCTCTAAAATCATGAATAAACTTCTCATTCCAATCAAAGCCGGATTTGGGAATGTTTTAAACTACTCAATACCCAAGCATCAAGAAACTCTGTTACGCTAATGTGGGTACCGGAACATGAGCGACATGAAGGTAATGAAATGGCAGATTCTCTGGCAGGCACTCCCTTCATAGGTCCAGAACTCTTCTGTGGGGTAAACAGGAGCTTCATAAATAACTTGTTGTGCGAACAGGAAAAACGAAGTCTGCTGAACTGCTGGAGAGCCCAAACAGGCATGCGGCAGTCGAGAAGACCCATTGACCCTGAACACAGCAAGGTAGATGCTATTCTAAACCTCAGCAGAAATGGCATTAAACTCTATACTGAACTTTTAACAGGACACTGTAGACTCAATTACCATCTGAAAAAAATAGGCGTGGTTGAGGTCGATTCCTGTCGACTCTGTCAAGAGGAGCAGGAAATAAAAGAACACGTTGTATGGAATTGCCCAGCGGTGGTAAGACGCAGACATAACTACCTAGGCAGTGGGTTCTTATCTCCAAATCACCTAGTTGAAATGAAGCCCACAGCAGTTGCGAGATTCATAAATAGTCTAGGATTACTTTAGTTGGGTACGAGGCTGCACAACAGATCTCTCAGGTCCCGGGTGCTTTTTAGTTTTCTTTTAGCTCTACATACCGATATGCAAAAAAGCAGGAGTGAGGAGTAGCTCACCCTAACTACTATCACTCCACTGTCCTGTGGAGATTAGAGTCTAGCAATATAAGGGTGCAGTTAAAAGAAATCCATTATTTTTGCATGAAATTGAAGGCTTTCTGTAGCATAGTTAGAATGATCCGATTTAGGTCGAATATGCACCGTTTTGTTCGATCACTTGTTGCCCTTTTGAAGGTAATTTCATTATGCCTCTCTCATAGAAACCTTCGTCCCTATTGGGAAAAAACTGGGACAGACGATTTTCACAAGCTTCTCTTGAGGCGAATATTTCACCAGCCAAATTATTCACCATAGACAGGAACAGGTGGTAATCACTTGGTGCCAGGTCCGGACTATAAGGAGGATGTATAATAACCTCCCAACCAAGCTGGCAGAGCTTCTGGCGAGTCACTATCGATGTGTGTGGGCTGGCGTTGTCCTGCTGGAACACAATTCCTCGCTTATTGGCAGAAGCTGTCCGCTTCTGGGCGAGTGCTTCCTTCAGACGGTCCAATTGTTGACAGTACAGGTCCGAATCTAGATTTTGGCCAGAGAAGAGGCAGCTCATAGTAAATGATTCCGTGCCAATCCCACCAAACACACAGCAAAATCTTCCACCGCTTGAGCCGACTTACCGCGATTCGAGTACGAACGTTTTCGCTGGACGTGAAAAGTGACTTGAAAGTGACCCACTTTTCATCACCAGTCACCGTAGTTCGCTTCAGGAATGGGTCGATTTTGTTGCGATTCGCAGATGGAATTTAGGTCCATTAGGTTGCATCCATACATCGAACTTGCATCCATACATCGACCTTACATCCATACATCCTATTAAGCTCCGGCCTACCAAGCTGCCTGAGCTTCTGGGGAGTCACTATCGATGTGTGGCCTGGCATTATCCTGATGGAAAATAATTCCTCTCTTATGGCAGCAGCTGGCCGCGAGTGCTTCCTTCAGACGGTCCAATTGTTGACAGTACAGGTCCGAATCTAGATTTTGGCCAGAGAAGAGGCAGCTCATAGTAAATGATTCCGTGCCAATCCCACCAAACACACAGCAAAACCTTCTTGGCCGTCAATCCTGACTTGGCCACCGTTTGCTTACCGGCTTACCACCATTCGGTCACGACCGTTTTCGCTTGACGTTGTCGGAAGTGACCCAATTTTCATCACCAGTCCCCAACCGCTTCAGAAATGGTTCGATTCTGTTGATTCAGCAGCGATTCGCAGATGGAAATTCGGTCCAAGAGGTTTTTTTAACTCGAGTGGCACCCATACATCGACCTTCTTTCTGTATCCAGCCTCATTCAAGTGGTTCCAAACGGTTTTTTGTGCAATCTTTAGCTCCAGAGCAATCGAAACTGTGCTTACATGAAGTTCGGACTCGCTGATTTCCATGATTCTATCGAAATTTTCGGTAATTGGCTGCCAGAGCATGTTTGACATCAAAATTACCGGAACGGAAGCGACGACACCAAAATTGCGCGTGATTGGCTATTACAGTATCAGGACCATTAACACTATTCACATTTTCAGCCGCCTGCGCTGCGTTGTCGCCTTTATCGAAGAAAGACTGTAAAATATGGCGTATTTTCTCTTGACTGGTGTTCATCTTTGACGCGGGCTCAAGCAAAGCTGAGTCTATACCAGAGAACGCAGAGAAAGGAAAGTATTTTTCTGCCAGTGTCCGCAGCGGACACACCACGATTTTGAGTGGATTCACCACGATTGTGAGTGGATTCAACACGATTTTGAGTGGATTCACCACAATTTTGAGTGGATTGCACACGATTTTGAGTGGCTTTACCACGATTCTGAGTGGGTTCACCACCATTTTGAGTGGATTCATGTACAACGTCCGTCTGCTTTATTTCGCTGCTTTGCCGTTTGACGTTTAAGTTTCTTTTATCTGTGTCCTCTGGTCTAGACATCACAAAACCAGATGACAATTTTTTTTAGTACCAAATCTTATCTTTCTAACGCCATCTAGCGTAGCCCGATCGCGCTTATACAACGCGAGATACAGATTACTCAAGCCATCTATTGGACAAATAATGGATTTCTTTTTACTACACCTATTTTTATAAAGTTTTCTGAAGAGCTCAGCTCAAGCAACTTTAAAGTAGATGTATTTGTATATGTGGATGGATGTTTATATACTCTTATACCAAATCCTTAGGTGTGAGTTACACCCCATTCAAATTGATGACCCATTAATGAAGCGTACCTGCAACTTAAGCTAAAGTGTTAGCATTTGTGTGGAGACTACGTATGTGGGCAAATTAATAAAAGTAGATTAACAAACAATATCTTTACACCTGTGCAACATTTAGTCGTTAATGGGTTAATAATTTCAATATAAATAAACTAATAAGTTAGCATTCGCATACGCATCTCTACGAGAGTGTCTAAATTCGAATTAGTCTTTATTAAAATTTCCAATCAATAAGTACATGGCTACGTCATAGGGCATGCGTGCATATATAAACGCACTTATATACTTAATTATAGGATACAGAAACAGAATTGACAGATCATGTTGAGCATGCTTTACGATAGAGAACACATTTACCATTTAACAGTTATAATATATACGGGGTTTCAGCAAAAAATTAGAGCAATTTGACCCTTTTATTTGTGTGGATACTTTGTTGGTTTTCTATTCAAATGAACTTCAAAAGGATGTGAATTTAAAAGTGCATATTTCAAGGAGCTAATTTTGTAAAACGAAACGGTCTTGGAGCACGGACAGTGATTCAATCAATTGAGAGATATTTTATTATGGTCTCAGCACTTTACTGCCACTAAGCGAGACGAACACTTATAGAGAGGCATGACACAAAAGATCTTTTCGGTCGCAGTGTCGGCCATGGGGCAAACTACTAAAACTAACTTTATAGAGAGGCAGCAGCGATACCAATATGTCCGCTTATATCACAAAGAGAATTACATGTAAGAAGTGTCAGTTTCGCTCATGCCAGTAAAAAAAGACATTTTGTTGGGTTACACATTTCGAAAATCAATATCATGTCTTTACCGGTCTCCGTGGTCATTCCCAGGAACTGGTAGCGCGTCTGTGGTGGTATGTTTGAGGTCAAGGTACAACTAGAACCATCGAACCAACAATGATGATGGAAACCACAGAATACAGAGAAAAGAAACTTAAACGTCAAACGGCAAAGCAGCGAAATAAACCAGACGGACGTTGTACATGAATCCACTCAAAATGGTGGTGAATCCACTCACAATCGTGACGAATCCACTCAAAATTGTGGTGAATCCACTCAAAATGGTGGTGAATCCACTCAAAATCGTGTGCAATCCACTCAAAATTGTGGTGAATCCACTCAAAATTGTGTTGAGTCCACTCAAAATCGTGTGCAATCCACTCAAAATTGTGGTGTGTCCGCTACGGACGCTGGCAGCGAAAAATACGTTCTTTTCTCTGTATTCTCTGATGGAAACGCTTCTTCCAAATTCGTATTCTCTCGAAAGCTTCTTATTAGTACTCATTGTCCCAAATCCTTGCAGACATCATTAATTATGTTATTATGGACAATATAAGAATTCATTTTGGTCTAGAGGAGTATATTCCCTTGAGAGAATATACTCCCTTTACAACGATGGTGTAGCGGTAATTACCGGACTTGCTTTCAGGTTACTTTAAG
Organism: Clusia tigrina; assembly: GCA_920105625.2. Lineage (NCBI taxonomy): Eukaryota > Metazoa > Arthropoda > Insecta > Diptera > Clusiidae > Clusia > Clusia tigrina. Next base: position 191,619,892 of record OV050032.1, read on the forward strand.
CCTTCAGGTAGAACCAAAATAGACGAGACGTAACGATAGCGATTGGACGAACGTCTGCATTCGTTACATTTATTTTTATATTTAACCCAAAATGTGACGCTATCAAACGCATCGATGGTTGGCTTTTTACATAAATTGCGAGCTCATCCCTCACAGCGGCGATTAAATCGTAGATAAACTCCGTCATTTTAATTTTCTTTTTTTGTGAAAATAACAAGCGCATCAACCGAGCAGCTGTTGGGGCGAGTAGCAGACGTTTGCAGTTCGGTTCTTACGGAACCGATCGTCACGTCTAAATGTTTTGTTCAGTTTCGATCAAATACGTACCGCCATTTTGGTTATTAACATTGGTTCACATATGCTTGAACTTACTCGTTACGTCTCGTCTCGTCCATTTTGGTTGGCCCTTTACTCGTTACGTCGCGTCTCGTCCATTTTGGTTGGCCCTTTACTCGTTACGTCTCGTCTATTTTGGTTGGCCCTTTAGAAAAAGTGCCGTCACTTACTAAGAGTAAATGAGCGAGAGAGAGAGATAATGGTGTTTTTTGTAATTTTTCTCAGTGTACCGTACTTGAAAGACAGAAACGTGCGTCAAGAAGCTTTGAGACCTCCATCCTTTTGGAAGAAGCTTTGAGACCTCCATCCTTTTCCTATCCTGTGGAAATTGACTAAAAACCAAAGGTACAATATCTGGACGCATGGCATAAATGACACTACTAATTATGTGAATCAGCTGATATCAGATTGCTGGGGTGAAGAGGCAAAAACAATCAAATACACCACTCATTTGAAGGGTGTGAATCAGGGGGCACTAAGATGTGCCCTGGTATGAATGATTGTCTCTGTCTGATTGTCTCTGCCTCTTCTTCCCGTTACAATTAGCATTGCCATATGTCCATATTTGACATCACACTCAATAATCTACTGGTTTTTATCAGTACAAAATCTACGATAGAGAACCAAAGTGCACTAATTTTTTGATTAAACTCCGTATCTGAACTTACGCTATTTAAATCAAGAGCACTTAATATGAAAGTCTTAAATGTTGCAAATTAAAGTCATTGGTTAACAGTCTTTAACCACGTCTAAGGTAGATTAGAAATATGAAATCCTGAGGTAGCAATAGTAGGGATACAAAACACCGTCTAGCAATAATAGTAATATAGTACGTGTAAAGGAAAATCGCTTGAGGAGGGACGCCTTCTTCGTTCACATACGATTCGATTCGATTCGATTGGCCAATTGTAGTCAAATTTCGACAGGCGCCTCAATTTCTGTGGGCAATTTTGGTACACGTTCACTCGTTTTTGGATAAAAATTCCGACATAGCGCGCGAAAGAACATCCACAGCGAATTTAACATCCGATTTGGTAATGCACATGGGTGGCTTTATACGCAACACCTGGAAGAGAGAGAGATTTGGTGGGAATAAAGTAGAGGGTATGTGGTTAGTATATAAAACGGGAGCACATGCTTGGAGCGATCAAATTGTAAACTAATCAATAACAATATCAAGTGCAAGAACTACGGAAATGTATGCTTAAAAGAGACGAACTCTACGAAAATGTGCCTAGAAATGGTGGAAATCTCGAACTTACGTTGCCATTGAGGCCGCCTCGGCCGAATAGAACGCCCATATCCTTGCAGTTCTCCCAAATCTCTAAGACATGCGGCACGCTAAGCGGCGTTTTATTGTCGCGATCGCTCACAAGCTCAATGCCTATCATCAGGCCCTTGCCGCGCACATCGCCCACAATATCGAAGCGGTCCCTTAAGAGGGCCAAAGATTTTAGGAAATATGTGCCCACTTCCAGAGAGTTCTTCTGCAACTCTTCTTCCTCGATCACATCCAGGACAGAGATGCCCACTGCGCTGGCCATCGGGTTGCCGCCGAATGTATTAAAATGCAACGCCATGCCCAGAGACTCGGCAATCTTGGGTGTGGTCACCACTGCCGCCATGGGGAAGCCATTGCCAATACCTATGCAGAGCAGTGATGTAGTATTGGCAGAGTGTATCAAAGGTATTCTTCGCACTTACCCTTCGCCATAGTCACAATGTCGGGTATGATGTCATGTCCCTCGAAGCCCCAGAAATTTTCGCCGGTACGTCCGAACCCAGTTTGGACCTCATCGGACACAAAAAGGCCGCCATTAGCGCGCACCAATTCGGCGGCCTTCCTGATGTAGCCTTTGGGAAACTGCACCGTGCCGCCGACACCCTGTATGGATTCGGCGAACATGGCCGCAACGCGCCCCCTTGGCAGGGAATACTTGAAGGTTTGCTCTAGTTCGTTGTAGTACATGTCCGAAGCCTGGCAACCCGTGTCCGCATTGCAATTGCAATTGCGTTCGGTTTGCACGGGAGAGTCGCGGCAAGCGGCACCACCCCAAATGCCCTGATACGGATCGGGATTCATCACATGCAGTATGCCATTGTTCACGCCCGGCAACGGGAAGCGCCACGTCGAGTGGGCCGTCAGGCCCATGGTGTACGGCGACATGCCGTGATAGCAATTGCGCAACGTAATAATGTCCTGATTGCCAGTGTGCAAACGCGCCAGAAGCATGGCCAAATCATTGGCTTCCGACCCGGAGTTCACAAAACAAACCGTCTTCAAATCAGCCGGGAATTTGGCTGTCAAACGCTCGGCATACTCGTGTATCTTGGGGTGCATGTAAATGTTGGTTGTGTGCCACAGAGTCTGGATTTGCTCTTCCAGAGCCTTGTTGATTTTGCTGCGCATTGGGAAGGTACAATTAAGCAAAGATGTTTGGTAAATTACTCTCTCTCTCTCTAGAACTTACGGATGGCAATGACCCACCGACACGGTAACAATGCCGCCAATCATGTCCAAGTAACGACGTCCCTCATGGTCGTACAACCACTGCATATGTCCGCTGTGGATGAGCAGCGGTTTCTTGTAGTAGGCCGCCAGGTTCGGGGTCAAGTGACTTTGGCGCAACGCTTTAATGCTCTCGTAACTGGGCCCAGCGTAGGATGGCGGCTGGAAATTGCAGTCGGGCATTTCATTTTGCACGACGGGCATCATGGCGGGAGAAGCTCTGGAGCGCAATGTGGAAGACATGCGTTCTTGGCTGCCATTCCGCGCAAGGCGAGCACTTCGAGCTGTAACAAAAAGACAGAGAATTAAAATCACATTTTGCAGGAGCGAGCGGGACTTTAAATAGAAAATTATGTTAGAATTTCGCTATAAAACAAGTTCACAGACTGGACCATGTTTTAGATTACTTTGTAAAGAAAGCATCAATTAGGAAGATGGCTGAAATTGAGGACGATATCTCATGTTATACCAAACACAGCCAGTAAGTGCCGAGATCCCGCATGCGGCAATTAATCAACAAAGTTACTCCGGTGGAATTTTGGCAACTTGTTGCAGAGACTAGGAAATTACGTAGAATGTGGCAAATATCTCGAGGAACATTAGCCAAGCAAAAGCTACAGAAAGTGTGGACTGACTCTTTCGATGGAGCGCAAACTACGTTCTGGAAACAAATATCGAATAGCAAATATTTTCATCGATTGAAATGCCTGAACCACATATCGTTTTGTCTAATCTAAAGGAGGCATTGACTCCACTCGCTGTATAAATCACCAAGTGTGAAGTAACCAGTCACTTTCTTCCCTCCACTGGCTCCTCTAGTTTTTCGACCCTCCAGTTATGAGTTGGCAGGTCCCTATTACAATATCTAAAGATCTCCTCTATCTTTGTCGGTTCAGCTGGCTTAGCCGGGGTCCAAACCCGAGCTCGGTCTGCTAGGAACTAGGAACTGCTAGGAACTTCTTCCCTGCTGAAGCCTTCTAGCCTGGCTTCCGGCCAAATCTCTCCAACCTTGCTTACCGCAGTCCTGTAGAGCATAGCTGACCTGCTGTCACCACACGCGATGAGCTTGGCCCTCCCCTGAAACCAGCCAGCATTGTGAGAGAAAGGAGGGGGTCCAGGGTTTTCCTCCAAGACCTGGAGATAGACTTCAACAATCACTTGCTTGCTCTACCCACCTCCACTTCTCCTTAGCTATAACCCTCCTTCCTGTCTATGATGACTAGCATCTCGCCCCTACCTATGACAACGTCGCTGTATTTCTGGCCGCCCACTATTTGCTTTTTAGCGGCCCCACCTGTCTGTTGCCCCGATCGTTGCCTCTTTGTGGCAGTACCCTCCGGGTTACTCAAGCCGGATAGCACCCCTTCTGCCCACTCTACCGATTGGCTCTACTCCTCAGTGAACTGGTCCGCGGGCAGAGCCTCGTGTCTGGCTTTGACCCTCATGGCCCCCATCCTATCATAGTAGGCCGAGCATGTTAAGGACGAGCATGTTTTGTCGGTCCCTCCCGGCCTACTCCAGCAACCTTCTTCGAATTGCTGGGCCCTCCTAAAGCATGCTGCCGTTTAATCCCAAGAGCAGCCACCCACCCACTGACCGCAGTCAGCGTTTAGGTCTTATCCGCCTCCCACAGGTTCCCCCTGCAGCACCAATCTGCCCAAAGTGAGAGACCGGCTTTCCCAAGCCTCCCCGACCCCCACTACCAACATCAATCTGCCCAAAGCGAGAGACCGATTTTTCCAAGCCTCCTCGACCCCCACTACCAGCACTCGTACTGGGACCTCCCCTAATGCTTAGGCCCCTCTGCCTCCTGCTGCTATCGATCTGTCTACTGCCCTTGAGTTAGCGGTTGTCGGTTTTTTGGTAAGACCGCCCTCCTTTGGTCTTAAGGTTAAAATTTTTTGTTTGTTTGATTCATAAATGGGCCCACGAGTATAGGACAAGAGAGCTCCGCCCGCACAGAGGTCAGTGTGCGCGGCTAAACCTAGATAGAACCGGAGGTCGCCAAGTACCCAGAGCACTCCGTTGGAGACTGCGGTAGTTTTTAATCTAGGTCCCCAACCAGGTTCGTATGACATCTTGCTCCAACCTAGAGGTTTTTAAAGAGGTCAGCTCCTCTGCACCCTGTATCCGGTGAGGTGTTTATTGACTCCTCAGTCTAGATCCGTAGTGTTCTGTTATAAATAGCAGGGCTATCTCGGGCAGGGTGTGACTCTTCCCCTCTATCGGTCTAGATGGGACGAAAGGCTAATGTTACTAGAACTATAATCGCATATTCCCATCCTGCGAAACAAACCCTTCAACCCCCTTGGTCTCTACCAAAATTAGCGATGACTTGAATATTAGTATCACCACATCATCAATTACCTAAAACGCACTGCTAAGCTCAGAACTAGATGTGAATTTAGCTGCGTTCAATTCACCTACCAAATGATTCGCTTGTCAAAAAACCAACGAAGCAACTAAGTCCTTGATTTCCAGAAATTTTCCAGCTCTGGCGTATTAACAGCCAGTATTAAGCTGCGACCGCGGGAAACCCAAGTAGCCAATATGCTGGCGTCATATATTTCGGCAGCTGACGAGCTTACGGTTTTCGTCAGCCGGTTTGAACGACTAGTACCGGTGTCCCATTCTTCGTTATCGCTTTGTGCAGACGAGCGCTAATTAGAGGCGGGATGGGCTGCGCTTAAAGAGGCGAAGATAACGGCCTCTTCCAAAGCTAGGGTCGTCAAAGATTGTGAAGCTCTCTTGGAGTCAATTCCGCAGCGCTTCGAGGCGAGTAATGACATTTTAAGCGGGGGTCCGTGCTTATCGCGGAAGCACAGCAACGTGCGGAACAGTTGGCACCTACTCCATTCCCTTGCCACTTATCTCCTTATCGTTCATTCGCTTCTCCTCTTTCAGTCACTGGCGTCCTAATCTGAACTCGTGTTTATTTCCATGCTTATCGCTTCAAGGGAATCTTTTCAGGTTCACATTAAACGATGTTGATTGAATCAACCGTTTAACAATGGAAAATTTACATATGCACGTGACTCAGGGCGTGTGATCGCCTTTGGACACACGAGCACATCCCACATTGACCACACCAACCGTTCAATGAAGCATGCTGGAAACGGGGGCGAGAGGCGAAGTACAACACTCGTACCAGCTAATTTAAATTGGTTAAATTGTGGCGCTATTCGAAAGTGATGGTGCGCAGAGGTTCATGATCGGTGCTGGTGAGGAGGCAGTTTGTTGTTTTTATGGAACAACAAACTATATATGTATATATAGTTGTAGAACATATATCAAAGCCAGACAACGGGAGCGGGAAACCATAATGGAAGGCAATAAAAACTCTCACTCTATGAACGTACGAGGAGGTTGTGTGCGACAGGTTCTGGTGTTGATATGAGAACTTACGATTATTCGGGCGTTGAAGAAAATTATGCAGTTAAGAACATTATAAATCATATAAAGCAAGGCGAGACATTAGAGAGAGACAAGTTCAACGCTACATAACTCTGTATGGGGTTCTTACAATCTACTCACACTATTTTTATACTGCACTGAACTTTTTTTGCAGACCATAACTTCATGATTTGCCATTAGTTGAGTACGCGAATCACGACCTAAGAATGTGGCCATTCGTCCTCAGTTAAATGGTATGGTCCTGGGAATGGTGTCCCAACACTTCTTTCATATGTGCCTTCATTCTGTGAGAATCCAAGGCCTTACTTGCTAGTTCTGCTTGTAGTGTTGTGGTGGTTAAAATCTTGTAACGAAATAGTCTTTTCATCGTTTATCTTCTCATCATATTTAAACATTAAAAAACGTTTGGAGAAAATATCGTAAACAACTAGTCTAATCTATGATTGTACAACATCGTGTCATAAATAGCGAGTCATAAACAACTAATCCCAAATAACGAGATTTAGTACTCGTTTGTACTGATGGGGGAGTCATAAACTCCGTGTCGTACATATCGAATCAAAAATAAAGAGTAACTCGTAACGAGCTAATTCCCTTACACTAATTGAGGGAGGATTCTTAATCTCCGTGTCGCAAACAACGAGTCATAAACAACGAATCATAAATTATGAGTATGCTCTCTTCGTTGGCACATATGGATTTAGTTCTAGAATGTGTTGGAATTACTTTAAAAGCAGCTGGAATAACTATCTAGGAGATGTGTCGTGACGGAAAAGAGAGAGGGAGAGAGAGAGAGATAGACATAGAGATAGAGATAGAGAGTACTGTGCGATAGTGACGCTAGACATAAAAATGCGTTCAACTCGGCAAATTGGAGTCAGATCATGAATGCGATCATATCATACGAGTATGATGTACTGGTGTACTTGCAGCGCATTGTTGCCAACTATTTCGATAATAGGATCCTACTCTATGACACAGAAGAAGGAGTAAGGCAGTACAAGGTCACGGGTGGAGTGCCCCAGTGCTTGGTGCTTGGCTCAACGCTATGGAACGCCATGTACGATGGCATCCTCCAATTAGATCTTCCAGCGGGAACTACGTTCGATATAACGCTTGTGGCAGTGAATAAACACCTCGGATCATTACATGCCACATGCAGCGAAGTCATATCGGAAAGGAGGAGATGGTTAATAGTCGTAAGTGGAGCTGGCTGCACATAAGACCGAAGTGGTACTACTAAGCACACGCAAGGCAGGAGGAGATTGTGATTTTGGTGGGGTAACACCGAATTGCTTCGAAGGCATATCTGAAGTATCTTTGAGTCCTCTTAGACTCCAAGATGACCTTCAAGGACCATCCAGCAGCAGTAGGCAGCACGTGTGAATGGCGCGCTCACGCGCATAATGTCAAACATCGGAGGACCGCGAGAGGGTAAACGACAACGGCCATCACGTCTGTGATAATGTACGCCGCACGAATTTGGGCTGAAGCAAGGATGACGCATACGAGGGCAATCCGCGCAATTCATAGGCTGAGCGCTCTGAGGGTAGCGAGTGCGTATAGGACGGTGTCCGATGTGCCATATGCATCATCGCAAAAAAAGTACCTATCGATTTATGCTTGAAGGAAGTGCAGCGGCTTTACAGCAGGATGGGGCAGAGACTATCCAGTGCTAAGAAAGAAGATGAGAGACGACGTACGATCAGAGAGTGGCAGCAAAGATGGGAGCAATCTTCGAAGGGCCGCTGGACGTACCCAATATATATCTCGAAATGGTTCAAACGTAAGCATGGTGAGGTAGACTACTACGTGACACAACTGTTAACCAGTCATGGCTGCTTTAAAGGGTATCTACACCGTTTCCGCCTGGAGGATGATTCTTTCTGCCCGGTCTATCTGGAAGAGCCAGAGACTGCTAAACACGTGATTTTTCGCTGCCCGCGCTTTCAACAAGAAAGAGAACAATTAGCAAGGATTTTCGGAAATGGACTGGAATGGAAATCCCCCAACCACGGAAAATTTGACATCACAAATTTGTGAAACCACCGAAAAATGGAACGCTGTATGCACTATGGCTGCGAGGATAATGATAGCGCTGCGCAACCAAGAAAGACTTCGCAAAGCTCAGCAAAGTCTCCAGCAACTCGAAGCAACCTTACGACGAAATAACCACAGACGACGATTGTTCAACCTAAGACGCGTTCTGAAGAGAACAACTGACTGACGATTTGAGGAGTAATGCTCACAACGGCCTCCCGAAGTGTTACTTAACGGAAATGTACCGAGGGGATCAACATGTATGGATGAGAGGAGGTGTAAGGGTAGTTCAAGTCACCCACTGACGGCTACAGCCAATGGCATTAGATGCTTTCCTCCTATTGAAAAAAAATATAATAAAAATAAATAAAAAATAAAAAATAGAGATAGAGATAGGGAGAGATAGAGATACAGATAGAGGTAGAGATAGAGATAGAGATAGAGATAGAGATAGAGATTGAGATACAGATAGAGATAGAGATAGAGATTAAGATAGAGATAGAGATACAGATAGAGATAGAGATAGAGATAGAGATAGAGATAGAGATAGAGATAGAGATAGAGATAGAGATAGAGATAGAGATAGAGATAGAGATAGAGATAGAGATAGAGATAGAGATAGAGATAGAGATAGAGATAGAGATTAAGATAGAGATAGAGATAGAGATAGGGATAGGGATAGAGATAGAGATAGAGATAGAGATAGAGATAGAGATAGAGATAAAGATAAATATTAAGATAGAGAGAGATATACAGATGTAGATAAAGATAGAGATACAGAGGTAGAGATAGAGATACAGATAGAAATAGAGAGATAGTGACAAGAGGGGAGGGTGAGATTAAAAATTACAGTAGTATTAAAATCACACTTTTCATCAGCAACCTTTTCGTTCGTCAAACGCAACATCGCTGACACCGCCTCCTACGCTTAGCTTCAGGGCCATTGTCCCAGAGATATAAACAGCAAAAGGTGCGCGATTGAATATAAACAATAACGAGCTGCACCCTAATTACAAACAATGTGAATATTTATAGAAATTGTTTCTTTTTTTGTTGTAAACTTTCAACACAAATGCACAACAAGTTTCCGTTGTCTTGATTTGCATAACTGATTCTTATGAAGAAAGGCGAAATGAGTGCAACAAAATTTGCAAGTTTAATTTATTTATACTTTAAAAGTTAATTGTATTTGAGAAGAATGAAAAAAGGTGGAAACTTTTTCCATATGCATACAAACTTAAGTTGAACGCTCTGACATGTGCGCACAGGGCGGAAGCGGATGTCGTCCAAGTGCACTACTCGCAAGCTGAGCTGCCGCGGCCGCGGCTCTGGCTCTTATTTCAATTTGAATAAATTTTATTAAAATTAACTTATTTATAATTGTTGAAAATTCTTGTCTGTATTTTATTCTAACATAACAATACATCATTCATTATCTTGCATCGGAAAGATAACCTAATGCAGCACATGTCGGCAGGCCGAAGGCGGGCCAATGCCGATAAGTTCTTATATAACAGCGCCTGACTCGCAATTACGACGCACACAACAAGTGCAGAAGGGGCCTGTTTGATAAATATGCGAAAAAGAAGACCAGAGCGATTGAGAACAGCAATTAAACGATGCTGTCATTCAAACAAGGCAAAGAAGAGAATACCACAGAACATTGACGAAGGATCGAATTTCGTGTGAATACCAGTCTAAGAATGTGTAAGAAAGCTTCTTCCAATAGGGACAACAGATCTTTGAGTGCCACACCCAATAGGAAAATGTAATCCCAGTCGTTTGTGCAAAGACCCAATAGGAATATACAATGCCAGTGGTATGTGCAAAGACCAAATAGGAAAATACAATGCCAGTCGTGTGTGCAAAGACCCAATAGGAAACTGCAATACCAGTCGCGTGTGCAAAGACCCAATAGGAAAATACAATGCCAGTCGTGTGTGCAAAGACCCAATAGGAAACTGCAATACCAGTCGCGTGTGCAAAGACCCAATAGGAAAATTCAAATCCTGTCGTGTATGCAAATACCCAATAGGAAAATGCAATCCCAGTCGTGTTTGCAAGTACCCATTTGGAAAATTCATATTTTGTCTTGTGTTTTGCACACCCAATAAGAAAAATCAAAGCCTACCATTCGTGCAAAAACCCAATAGGAAAATGTAATCCCAGTCGTTTGTGCAAAGACCCAATAGGAATATACAATGCCAGTGGTATGTGCAAAGACCCAATAGGAATATACAATGCCAGTGGTATGTGCAAATACCCAATAGGAAAATACAATGCCAGTCGTGTGTGCAAAGACCCAATAGGAATCTGCACTACCAGTCGCGTGTGCAAAGACCCAATAAGAAAACTCAAATCCTGTCATATGTGCAAATACCCAATGGGAAGCTTCAAAGCCTGTCATGTGTGCAAACACCCAACAGGAAAATTCTGCCTGTCATTTTGAAGAAACGTCATTTACAAAGTATGAATTCTGGAAAGGAGGATAATCGCACACAATCAGTGCAAACTATTCGAGTTTATCACCAACATTTCTAGTCGAACAACATGTCATGGTGATAATTTATGTCACTATTCGGGGTATTCTAGGAACATTCCAAAGAACCGACTCTGTAGTATATGAATCAACACACGGTTAACCGAAAACATCAACGCCATGGATGTATAAGCTTAAAAGATAGAAATTGAAAACTCTCCATTTTCCTGGGCTCGCAGGAACTGGGACTTCTGCAGACTTCCATCTGAGGAATTTGGCACGAAGCCTTAAGCCTTGACCCGTATAGATCCAGTTAACGCAAGACCTGAAGCCGAGTGGAATTGTTGATTGATATGACTTCATCTTTAAACAAACTTACCGGAAATGAAGGTTGAAGCCCATCGGCGGGAGCTCCTACAGAGGTCGTTTTTAAGTTTATGACATGACATTTGTGTTCATTATTACTCTGGCAAATCCTCACACTGCTTGGTGTGTATTTTGGTCTGGTGACGTACGTGATCGGCCACTTCTTTTCTGAGGTAGCATCAGGATGAGCCTTAACCGTCACCGGCGAAATATGCCAAGCGATGATTCGTGATATGTTTTGCTTCCCTTACAAAGTCAGGGATCTGACCAACAGGTTTTTTTACCAAGACGGTAGTAACTGCCACACATCCTTCCCAAATAATTGACCTGAAATATTCAGATATGTCAACTGGCCACCAATTTGACGCCATTCGGTTTCTTCTTGTGGGATTTTCATAAATTGCTCGTCTGCGCCTGCAAACCCAGAACAATTGGAGAGCTCGAGGAGAATGTTCTACAGGTAGTTGGTGAAATTTTCGAGTAGTCTCAGTTATGCAAGAAAGATTTAGAATAATATAGAAAATATACCAAAGCCGTGAAGCCTTTTAGTATACAGGATAAAAAACCACACATAGTGCTATAAAATATTTGATATTTGAATAGTGACTGAAGAGGTATAAGGAAATCTTATGTAAATCTCATTTCATTGTATTTTAAAGAGCCAACACCCAGTATACTCATGCTCAGTCCAAGTTCTTCATATCAAAGAGATCTGTGCAGGAAGGTGTGCTTTGTAAGTATGTAAAACAGGAAATCCGATAGTGGGAAATTAACAGCTGAGGAAATAGGAATCCAATCGCATTGCGGTGGAGTTTTCTGTAAGCGAAGAAAGAATTGGCGACCTCCACTGGGAAAAACATACAAGCCAATAAAAACCCAAGACTTTAGGGGCACTCAATTCCTATTTGGAAATATTTTGCGGTCTGTCCTCCAATGAATTCGAAGTTATTGTAAGAAAAAAGAGTTAGTTCTCCAGTAACTCCGACAATATCCAGTAACTCTGACAATCTCCAGTAACTCTGAATATCTCCAGTAACTCCGACAATCTCCAGTAACTCCGACAATCTCCAGTAACTCCGACAATCTCCAGTAACTCCGACAATCTCCAGTAACTCTGACAATCTCCAGTAACTCCGACAATCTCCAGTAACTCCGACAATCTCCAGTAACTCCGACAATCTCCAGTAACTCCGACAATCTCTAGTAACTCCGACAATCTCCAGTAACTCCGACAATCTCCAGTAACCCCGACAATCTCCAGTAACTCCGACAATCTCCAGTAACTCCGACAATCTCCAGTAACTCTGACAATCTCCAGTAACTCTGACAATCTCCAGTAACTCTGAATATCTCCAGTAACTCCGACAATCTCCAGTAACTCCGACAATCTCCAGTAACTCCGACAATCTCCAGTAACTCCGACAATCTCCAGTAACTCTGACAATCTCCAGTAACTCCGACAATCTCCAGTAACTCCGACAATCTCCAGTAACTCCGACAATCTCCAGTAACTCCGACAATCTCCAGTAACTCCGACAATCTCCAGTAACCCCGACAATCTCCAGTAACTCCGACAATCTCCAGTAACTCCGACAATCTCTAGTAACTCCGACAATCTCCAGTAACACTGACAATTTCCAGATAACAGAATTCATCACTAGATCAAATGTTCTTTAGCTATCTAAAATTTAGATCAGAGGTGTAGCTCATCACAGAAAATATCTTGAAATCATTTCGAAATTTTTTTTTAAGGAAGGTATCTTGCGGACACATTGTCTCCGGGACCTTTGAGAGGCAGACTTCTGACTTATCCAATTACTTGCGATTCTTCACATATTTTCTCAAATTTTTCTCTAAATCTTTCTAAGAAATATCCGATATATTCTTTGACAAGATCTTTAATTTTGAAGCAGTTACTATTAAACCACTTTTTACTTGATATACCGTCGCTCAACTGATCACGTCTCACTCAAGTTGACTCTCGAATTTCTGACTCGTTATTGCACTTGGTGTGAGTTAAAATCATCTTAAAACCACGCAACCGATAGTCCTTTATGCAAGGGTTAAGCTTCCGTGGGGTCACAAAAATGGTCTATAAAGAGTTTCCTATTTGGTCGCAGATACCAAAGGAGTTTTACGGTGTTTAATGTGATTACATTCTCTGGAATATTTGCTGTTTCAATATTCCCGTAATCGGATGTATATTCCTTCTACATTACGACATCTCCAAAGTGGTATGAGTATCCCGTGTTTGATCAGTTATCAAATCATGATGAACGATAACTCAATTTCAAGCACTTTCTCAGGCCCAGCTTCCCATTGTATTATTGTTGAAGACGCTTTCATAAACGCCGAGAATCAAAATAACAATCGACTTTGATGCAACATTACATATAAAGGGTGTTTTTTATAGACTGCTCTACTTTTTCTGCATAGTAGCTCTGTGAAATAGGAGTCGGTTTAAGGTTTAAGATAACATTTGTGTTCATTATTACTCTGGCAAATCATCAAGGAAGGACTTATACGAGTAACATCCCGGATATTTATATCCAAAATTATGGAAAAATTATTTATGGAGCACTTTTCCTCAGCGTGGAAAGTTATTTCTGGCTTATTGGCAACGAAAAGAAGCAGAACTATCGTGTTTAGAATGAGGAGAATCATTACACCCAGGAAAGTAATCGGTTTACTGTGTTTTATGGGATGACGATACCATCGGTGCTGATTTCTTTAAAAGGAGTCAGGATAACGCGTTCTTTTCAATGGATCCCGCCACCAATTGTAATCAGCGAATGGCAATCAGCGAACCGTAGTTTAGTGCTAAGCACGCTAGTCTCACAGTCGTAGGGTCGCGGTATCGGAACCTGCCCAGGACATGGTCTTGAAATGTTTATTACTAAATATTTTTCCCTTCGAGTCGAAGGCTTTAGTTGCTATTATTCAGTTCCCCAATCACTGACACACATAATTAATTATTGTTTGAGATAATAAGATAATTCATAATATTTGTTGTACAAATTTCTATGACATCGAATTAGAAGACTTCTGGTTTCAAGAGGATGCCACAAAGCATGTCATACACACATCAGTGAATTAGTGGTAGAGTAGTTATTCGATAACTTCATCTCACGAAATTAGCCATCGCAGATTGTGTCTCATCTAACGTAATTCCTGTGCCTTAAGTACGGGGCGGTTCCGCGAAACGAACGGCAATTGATGGAAGACGACATCATTCCTGTTCTTTTTGGTACTGATGAACCAGTTACTCGAAAAAGTCATCAAAAATTTATGGAAAATGAGGCCATGATTCACTTTGTCCTGAATTTTATATCCAAACTGGAACATCTTCAACTCCCAAAAAGTTTGAATAGTCTTTCATGCCCTTTCATACAATTTAGAAACTTTCTCTCATACAATTTAGAAACTCCACACGGCTTCATGCCGTCCACTATTTCAACAACTACGAGTTACGGGGATCTTTAAATATGTTCTCCCCACTTCACGTAAGTATCATCTTCAAATTCTCTTCGTTGTCCATAGTCGAGCATGAATGATCTCTTTTCATCACATGATCTGGGCTATGAACGATCGTACCTGCCTTCGAATACCTGTACCGACAATGACTCGTTTCGTGGCGCTCTTCTCTTCCCTCTCCCCACGCTTATCAACAAATGAGTCTCTATTGCATACAAAGAAAGTTTATAATTAGCTTTGAACTAAGAGCACCATCATTATCAGTTTGTGTCCACGCTAAAAGCAGAAACTATGCGTCGAGCCGTCGATGACCTAGCGAACTATGACGCCGATAACGTTTCAAGGGAGCGTCCACTTGATTCGTTATCTTTATCGCTCTACTTCATGCATAGCTTTTTTATTAGTTTTAAATTGATTTTAAATGGACGTCTTCAACGTAGTGATTGAGACTCATCGCAGTGTGTGTTCATTTTGTGGATTGATTGATAAACAAGCTTCCAGTGGGTCTCTTGAGTCTGCGTAAAAAGAATTTTCTACGCCATTCGACAGTGTCAGAGGGTCGAGTACGCACGGAGGAAGTTATGTCCACGGTAGTGTTACCCCCTCGCCTTACAGTAACAGTACTCGTATGACGTATTCCAATGTGGTGGCAGATTCTTCCTGAAATGGTGGCGTAGCAAAACTGTACTTAGAGGCTAACTTTCCAAGGAATTGCTCTTTTCTATACGGAACTCCAAGATGGAGGGAGATTTCTAGAGCTATACAGTGAGTGGCTGCTCAGGATTGAGCCGTTTATATGTGCATACTAGCGGTGATTGATAAGTGTCCATGTTAGACTAGAAAAGGATTTGGTTTAGGGAGAATGTTGATATATTTTTCAACATAGCTGCCTCACAGCTCGATACATTTGGACCAATAAGACTCCAAGTTTTTTTAGGCCTCCAAAAATATGAGATTTGTAGAATTCTAGGAAGTAGACTGCAGTTTCGGGGATTACCTCTTCGTACGTTGCTTCCTGGCTTCAGTATTTTTGAAGACGAAATGAAATTCTGTGATTGACTACTTACTAATGGGAATGTTTTCCCATAGTCGAGCATGAACGATGCCTCCACTGTTGAACCTTGCCACAGCTGGCTTAGTCACGTCCCTGTTTAGCCAAGAAAAAATTGTGGTTCTACCATATTAATGGACCGGCTCATTGGATGGCTTTGATAGCTAAATATAGATGGACCAGCTGAGGTCCCAAATGATTGAACACTCAGCAAATTCGCCACATTTGCCGCCAAGGGACTTCGATTGTTTTCAAAATTCAAAACTTTCCTAAACAGGAAACGACATCATTTGAATAGTGAAGTCCTCAGCGCTGTAATGTGTAATCTGAGGGACTCACGGATTATTACTTCCTGAAAAGGGGTCTAAGAAGCTGGAAGATAAGATTCGATATCTCAGTTTAGAGAAGAAGTCTTTAAAAATTTCAAATAATTGTTTTTATTCAGACACAATCAACTTTTCAGACCGTCCTCGTATGTCTCAGGAACTGGTGGGGAAATCTTCCATTTTCTATATCCAGTAAACAGTGGGTCAAGAGTTTCTATTCAAGACTATTTGTAAAGATGTTGCAATTCGCTCATGGATATCTACGATTGGGGGACATCTTCGTTGGCTTCTCACTGAGTTTAGTTCCAAATTGATTGTGAATGCGTTACCGGAATTGCCACTCCCTTTTTTGTTTTGTCGGAACAACTTACCAGATACGAGTATAGCACTCACACCGTAAGGCATCCATTATAATATTTTTAACACTCCATTTACTCACTCTAGCTACAAATTATTACACCTGACTACGTGAATGACTGATAGTGTCGCAAAGATAAGTACCTGCGAAGAGTCTGTATACCAGAGTCGTTGATGAAAATTAGCCCCAAGAATTGGTGGGAAGAGAACACCTCTTGGATGGAGCGATTGTATAAGAGACACCTACAAATCAAAACTTGCTGATATTTACAAGCATTCCTAAGCACTTTGATACAAGTGAGTTACAAAATTATTCCTTGTGGGCACGCCGGGCCCTCCATATCATAAAACACAATCCTCCTACGTCACTCGTTTAATCTTAAAATAGTTGTTTTCCTTTCTCTTTGTTTACGACAAAAAAATAGCTCCATTCTCTATTAAATGTTGCCCCCTGCGAGCATTCGACTGAAACTTTTTTGAGATATCTAATCTAATCGGTTGGTTGACTTTACCCCCCATCAATTCAGAGATTAGCAAAATACTTCAAATTGTTGCTAAGTATGTTTAGTGTACTCGTGTGTAGATAAGGATGTGTCCTCATTTCAAAACACTGTGTTGAGAGTGTTTCGGTCTGACCCACTAAAAAACTCTAGAAAGCATCATGAAATATCTCACAGAATCAAAGAATATCCAGAATACTCAATATGGCAGTAGTCATGGGAGCAGAGTTAAGCTGCCCTCCAATGATGAACTACCAAAAACGACCAATAGGAGGGGAGCATTCTACACTCCCTTCTCCCAATGATGGGCTATGACCAGGTTAAGGAACTTGCCTCTGGCACTACTGATCCCAGACTCATAGATTGTTTTTAATGGTTCAAAATTCACGGTTGCCTGAGACGAGAAACCTTGGATGCGAGAACGAACGCAGCAAAAATTGTGTGCCTGTGAAGCAGGTAACAGCAGGCTTTCCACTTAAATTTAGTGACAGTCACGTACGCAAAGAGAGAGAGAAAGAGAGAGAGAGAGAGAGAGATAGAAAGAAAGAGAGAGAGGGAGAGAAAGATAGAGAGATAATGAGAGAGAGAGGGAGAAAGATAGAGAAAGTGAGAGAGATTTTCTAGTTGCAGCCCTGTTAGTGTTGTGGCATTGAAATCGGTTACTGAACTGGTAACCTGCTCTGTGCTGAATGGATCATATACAAAATAATGGTGAATTTTGTGTTTGTTGAAAATAGTGAATTTTCCCACCATTGGTTAAAAGTACACCACATCTCAATGTTCCACGATCAATGCTCTTCACTTGTCTAAGTGTGTCTTCCTCGAACACAACCTCACCAAGTTGAGTAACCAAATGTTCTTATAAGACAAATAAAAAACCTACTTTAATCATCAGTGACACCATTACAATTTTGTAACATGGGCTCTGCCTGTATTATCGTGTGGTCGTGAGTTTCTGCTCTGTTAAGGAGCTTCTCACTTTCAAAGCTTGTACGCTTAGATTTGTGACTTTCTTTCGCTAGCAATGATTTCAAAAAATTTCAGAAAAAGTATAAAAAGGCTAATATTTCCTTTAACCTTCAGAAGGTTCTCGGGTCAAATCTGACTCAATGAATTCAGAAAATTTTAAAAAAAAGGTAAAAAGGCTAATTTTTTCCTTCACCTTCAGAAGGTCCTCGGGTCAAATTTGACACAATCATTTCAGAAAATTAAAAAAAAGGTAAAAAGGCTAATTTTTTCCTTAACCTTCAGAAGGTCCTCGGGTCAAATTTGACCCAATCATTTCAGAAAATTAAAAAAAGGTAAAAAGGCAAATTTTTTCCTTAACCTTCAGAAGGTCCTCGGGTCAAATTTGACCCAATCATTTCAGAAAATTAAAAAAAAGGTAAAAAGGCTAATTTTTTCCTTAACCTTCAGAAGGTCCTCGGGTCCAATTTGACCAAAATTACTTTTTTTCTATTTTTGATATTAGATGACTTTTGTATAATTTTAAAGCTAAATTTATATGCAAAGTTTGTAAGTAAATATTTTTAAAATTATTCCAGTTTTACCCACAAAGTCTTCGGGTCAAATTTGCCCTGGAGTAAAATGAAAGTATATATATATATATATATATATATATATATATATATATATATATATATATATATATATATATATATATATATATATATATATATATATATATATATATATATATATATATATATATATATATATATATATATATATATATATATATATATATATATATATATATATATATATATATATATATATATATATATATATATATATATATATATATATATATATATATATATATATATATATATATATATATATATATATATATATATATATATATATATATATATATATATATATATATATATATATATATATATATATATATATATATATATATATATATATATATATATATATATAATATATATATATATATATATATATATATATATATAAATATATATAAATATATAATAAATATATATAAATATATATATATATATATATATATATATATATATATATATATATAAATATATAATAAATATATATAAATATATATATATATATATATATATATATATATATATACTTATATATATATATATATATATATATATATATATATATATATATTTATATATATATATATATATATATATATATTTTATATATATATATATATATATATATATATATTTATATATATATATATATATATATATATATATATATATAATATATATAATATATATATATATCTATATATTTATATATATATACTTATAATATATATATATATATATTATATATATATATATATATATATATATATATATATATATCTTCATCTTATCAGACAAGCCTCCCACATTCTGAAAATGGGGATCCCCATTTAATTAACTTGATAAAGAATTATTTTATAATAATAAAATTTCATTTCTATAATTCATG